>JAPQRP010000029.1:18052761-18085184 GCA_037367295.1 Apogon hyalosoma | reverse complement strand
AAACTGAAACTATTGGATGCATTCAGTCAAAGTGACGTCCTCTGCTGCCTAACCGCTACTCTTCAGGGAACGATCCACAGTAGCAGTGTGGGTGGTTTGAGCTCTCAACCCCTCAATGTGTGTGGGAGGCATGTGAGCAGTCAAGCCACCAGTGGTAATTAACTCAATTACATTGAACTGCGCCTTAGCATTATGTTATAGGCTTTAATTAACAGCGGAAAAGTGACCTGGCTCTCGTAATTTATGGCTCCTTGAAATAATAGAGGCTCGATGTATTGATATCACAGCTGCTTTCAGCTCGCTGGCGTCATTGCTTGCTTTCTGACAACCACGCATGAATTCATCAGCTTCTCAGTGAAAACTTCTTTTTGGGTGATTTGTGTGAAACGGCTGCCAAACAGAGTGCTTTGTGGTCATCGTATACGCTATCACAGACAGGCTGAAGTGGTTCTCATCTGCTGGGTGTCAACGACCGACACCAAATCTATGAAAGGCTTTGAAGTGTAAAGCACCGTGGCTCTGCTGTGGTCAATTATGTCTAAATGTTTCTGCTGATATGGACACCCGCCTTGTATTACCAATTCAACGACAACTGGAGAAAAAGCTCCATATATATTGACGATGAAAGATGGTGCTCAGAAAGCATAAATACAACCTCTGTTTGCTTTTGGGAAAGGTCTGAGTCCTTATTACCTCCACCACGGAGGTTATGTTTTCATCAGGGTATGTCACCTCAACAAATGATGAAATTCTGGTGGTGATTGGGGGGGGGGTTAAAAAAATAAAAAATAAAACAAGAGGTGAATGTTCCTCATAGCATCAACAGAACAGACTTTTCAGCAGTCCTGAAGGCACTGGCTGCTGAAGGTAGTACCCCTTTTTGGTTCCTCACTGCAGGAACTGATAAAAGATTGTGGTTTTTATACACAGTCCTTAAAAATGCTGCTTCTGTGAAGCTGTATTGAAGTGTGTTTTGTGCTAGAGGCTGCTCAGGTGTTGATGTTAGTAGTACTCCACTAACAGAAGAGAAGAGAGTGTGAAAAATCCAACCTCAGTCCACTACATTCAGATTATTTTACAAGATATTATCAAGGATGAATGCAACCAAGACGGTTGGAGAACGTATACAGTTTTATTGGAAATGCACTGCCTGGCTAATGTCCCCATGTGGATTTAACTAAGTGAACAGGTAAGAGCCTTTTGTTGGATAATAACTGCTGTGATAAAGTTATTTAACCCTAAACCTAAAAAACTGTATCATACGGGTCCAATTAGTGGCCGGAAACAAGAAAACAACTGAGGAGATGCTGAAACCACTAAAACTGTCAAAATATTATTACAACTTGAAGACAAAATGTGGATGTTTAATAGTACAAGTGATGGCCCATCAGGGTGAGAAGAGATATGGAAGAAGTGATTACCCATCATGTCTCGTGCCTACAGTACAAGCCTGTGGGGGCCGTGTTATGATCTGTGGTTGCTTCCGTTGGTCAGGTCTACGTTCACAACATTATGTGTCCAAAAACAATAAGTAAATATACTGAATGAGCAGGTCTGAACATCAATGGATTTCTCTCTATGCCGATGACGCTGGTATATTCCAAGATGCTGATCCAGGGTCAGATAATGAAAGTGTGGTTCAGACGCTTTAGACATCATTCACACATGTACTGGACACCCCAGAGTCCAGACATGAACCCCTTTGAGTGGTCGAAACAAGATCGTCACTAAAAAAAAAAATTAAACTATGGATGAAAATAAATGCTGTGACAGAGAATCTTTTCCATGATCAAAGTTAAAGGCGTTATATTACATGTCGTGTGTAGCTGGCTAGTGTGTAAAAGTGATTAGTTCATGCAAATTCCACAGAGAAAGCAATGAAATACTACACGTACTTTTGTATAACCTGCCTTAAGAGTCCAGTGTTTCTGACTTACATGGGATTCTGTTTCATTTTATTTGGAATGACACGACATGACTTGTTCTAAGTTTCAAATCTAACTCTTAAAACTTGATTATGTTATTTTTCAAGCAATTTCTGTGTTACACATTGTTCTTTCATGGATGATGTTTTGCTCGTCTTGTAGGGTTGATACTTTACAGCACAAGATGAACCTTGTGTGACATAATTATTCCCCATGTTAAATACACTTTGAAACTACAGAGATGTGGACTGGCAGTGATGTCCAGGGTTTATTAAGTCTATATGTGATTTACTGCTCAAAGCGGGATATGACAGTGTTTGCTATCATATTTAGTGTGAATTCAGACTGAAAAAAGGTCCTTTAAGTAATGTATTTCTCATGAGAGCCCTCCCGTGGGTTGTTGCCCTCAGGGATTTCCCGGAACTGTTTGGTCCAAAAGCGCCTTATGTCTAGATGGGAGTAGGTGCCAAGTTAATCTTTAATGAGGCCTTTGTATGAACTGAAAACTGAGCTGTGTCCGTTGAGAATGCAAAACCAACGGAGCACAAAAAGCGGAGTCAGATCAGTCAGTTAGCCGACATATAGGGCCAATTTCGTCCTTCAGAATGAAAACTGAAAATCATCGAGGCAACGATGCACAGGAGGAGAACATACGACTTCATTAAATGGATGAAGTCACGTCTTTTGAACTGCATCCGTTGAGGATACTAAACAAAAATGTGCCTTTTTTTTTTTTTTATTTCATTAAACACGAAAGATCAGCAGCAAAAGGTTTGAGCCAGTATGTTTCATATTACAGAAAATGAGTTTTGCCTGGTGCTAAATACAGAAGAATATGAGAATGTGCACACGACAGACATGAATATATGTGCAGAGACTAATCTTTACCACGTCAGTTAGCATGTTACGTTAATATCCACTAGCATGTTGGTGTTTGAAGGAAAAAAACAGGAAAACCAAGGATTTGCTCATGAGAAGGTAAAAGATAAACCATCTGCAAAATGACCTGAAACTGAGACCAGAGCTGATCTCATTGGACACTTTTAAATGGATTTTAGAATCACTTGCAGGCATAAACTTCTCAATGCAGATGTTTCAGTTGTATATCATTACATTTCTGACAGCCATTTATTAATTATTTGACCTTTAATGATTTTGGCATCTATTTATATTCACGCAATTTATATTTATGCATGTATGCTCTACTGTAACACTGTCTAAAACATTACTGTGTGTTTTAGCTAGGACACTGTACCTTAAACAAGCCCTTCCTAGTAAAATACAGGCTAAAAAAGACAGTACAATACTCATATTATGTACTATATTTAACATATATTGCGAGAAGAAACAATATTTTTGTATTTTTAAGGAATGACACTCTCCAGCTGTTTAAGTTTTCAGGATTTGAAAGAATGACTTAAAATGTAAAATACCATCTTTGACAGATCTACGTCATCAAATGTACAAAGATCTAATCTACGATGCTTTGTGTATTAAATTATAGGAAATTTACACATGTCGGTATATGTTTTTTTCTTGTCCGTTTAGGGAAGTACCTCAAAAAAGAATCGGTCTGACTGGTGCATGTATGTATATTGTCTACATCTCTGACGGATAAAAATATATCCCACCGTATATCCACTCAAAATTTAATTATATACTTTTTGTTCATTCTTAATCTGACAGTCTCCATCTCTCACTGACGGTAACTCACTGAACTTTGGGACTTCGGGAATTCACCCAGAAATGAGCATCAACCTTCAATTAAAGTTGACATGAATTAATTATAAAGCACAGGATGATTATCAACTCATAAAAATTCTTGAATATATTTTATTTCAGCATCAGTTTTACTATAAATGTCATGTTTAACATCATGTTCAGCTCATAAAGATTCAGTGCTACTTTTGTGTGAATTCCCAAATGGATTTTTCTGTATATTTAATCTTTCTTAAGTGCTTTATCACCATTTATTGTAATATTATCCTCTTTATTTTGAGTTTTTTTGAGTGTAAATCATGTATTTTCCTATTTTAATTCACAGATCAGGTAGATGTTCATTAAAGCTCAGAGTAAATTCAAAGGTTATTATATCAGAAACAAAGAAAAGTGACTTTTTTCAGTAAAATATATCATTAACTTAAAATAAACCAAGTGTCTCCATCCACTGTCATTGATCTAACTCCATGGGTTTTACTGGTGAATCAATGTTATAGAAGATGATAGTGTTTCCATGGTAACTCTGAATGTCCAATATCTGATGACCATGAAAAGATGACAAACTGTATTTTACACCAATTATTTACATGTATTGATAGAATTAATGGATCAACATGTATTAAACAGTTTAGATCAGCAGATGCTATTGGTCGCCAGTGGCTGCTTGGTTCTTTACGGTTTAAATAGTCCATCTTCTCCAGGGCGGCAGCCACTGCAGAAAACATCTCCACATGCTTTCTAGTTTATGAGAAAGCATAAAACGCCTCATGCTTCTTTATTTTGTAATGAAAAAGAAATATGACAGATCCAATATTTCACCTGCCAGAAAGTAAACACCTTAAATAAACTGTAATAAAAATGAGTATGATGGAGTGTTTGTTTGCATAAATGAGAAGAAAATGCTCTTTGTTCATCTCTCCTCGTAATAAAATAGATAATGAGCTCTTAATAGGATTTTCTAGGCCGTACGTGGATACCCATAATTCTCTTAATCCCACTCTCCAAAATGACTAAATACAGTTAACCATCAGTGTTGCATTAGTTTCTCGATCTTCCACCCACTTGTCAGCACCAGCATCATTTCTGATTTAATAAGAAGTGTGGTTATTAATCCCTGATTGATACTTACCTCATCTACAGCATCAGGACAGGAACACAATGTGATTTAGAGCAGAGTCTGGCTGAACGGAAAAGCACCACTGAGTCCCTTTTCACTTATTTTGTAATTCTCTACCTTACCTTAGATTTGTCAGGAGACTTACAGAACTTTTTAATCCAAGGGTGTCAAACTCATTTTAGTTCAGGCCCAATATGATCTGAAGTGGGTCAGACCAGTAAAATAATAAAATAATACCCTGTAAATAATGAGAACTCCAAATTTTTATCTTTGTCTTTGTGTGAAAAAAGTAAAATTGATCAGTGAAAATGTGACTAACCTGAACAACCATGTATAACCAGAAAAATACGTGCAATTTCAACAATATTGTGTTTATCATTTACACACGTGCATTATAACGTACACCTCACAGTGGATCTACAGAGGCACAAAACATTTAGCAACAGTAATAATGTAATTAATAATTTTAAAATTGCACTTGTTTTTGTTATTGTTCATGGATGTTCAGGTTATTCACATTTTTTTGTGAAAGGATAGTTTATAAATGTAAACATTTTCATCATATAATTTTACTTTTTTCACATTAAACCAAGGAAAAAATTTGGATTTGTCATTATTCATAGGTTACTATGCTATTGCACTGTTGCCCGTACAGTAGGAATAACTTTTTTTTTTTTTTACCTCTTTTCATGAAATGATTGTGATAATGCGATTTATTCTTGAAAGAGAAAGTAGAATTGGGACTCAGTATGTAATCATTGAACCTGGTCAAAGGTGATTACTGATATGTATAAATAGGAATAAAAACAAAAATGTGTCTGAAAACTCAATTATTCCAACTTTATGGCACATCAGTGTATTTTTATTCCAAATTGGACTGTATGTAGCCCCTGAACTAAAAGGAGTTTCACACCCTTGGTGTTCAAAATTTCAGCCAGGGGCCAGACTGGACCCTTTAGTGGGTCGGTTTAGGCCCATGGATGTATGCCTGACATACATGTTCTGATCTCTTAGTACAGATCTGAGCATGACACAACAAACAACGCCTTCATCTGGTACCGACAGGTGACTCATAGCATGTCTCTGTTCTGTTTATTCTGTAGTTTCACACCAAACAGAGACTGAGTTAAGCTAACTTTGCTGAGTCCTACTTTCTCTGGACACAGAGCTCATTAGTTTGTGTTTGGGAGACAGTTTGGAGTTAGCGTTCAGCTTCTTGTTTGTCACTTCCTGTTTCCTGGCAATTAGAAACTGAAGAGTGAATCTGGAGCTCCGGTAACAGTGGGTAGCTTTTTCTTTCTTTTCCCTTTGTCTTGCTCTACTTTCTGATTTATGCTGATGAGATGTTCTCACTGAAGAGCCTTGTCTCGCGCAGCTTTAATATCTGTACAGTGGTGATCATCACTAGGATCCTTTACATATTTATTATCGGTGTGAATCCTATAGCATTCTGCTGATATAAATACTCAATGAAGCAAAACATGAGAACAACATGGCTCGTGAAAGTAAAAATTCACTGTTAACTCTTGTTAACCCTTTAAACCTTAAGCCTAAAATGGTCCACCTGGAATTTTTGTTTTTCTTATTTTGACTCTAAAAAGGTTAGAAAATATGCTGCGAGTGAGTCCATTTGCCCATTTTTCCAGAGCACATTTTCACAATCATTTACAGTTTACTGCATGTCATAATAGTGCTAAAATGGATTCTCCAGCTTCCAGTCCAGGCGTGAGTGACATTACCATGATGATCCAATAAAACCTATAAAGTGCAATGTCTCAGCTTTCAGAAACTGTTGGAATTTTTCCCAGTTGCACATATAGTGAAAGAGTTACAGCCACCCAAACTGCATATGCACAGGGTGTGTCAGCAATGACACATCATGTTTTAAAGAGTTACATTTTCATTTTTATTGCCAAATCTGTTTTTATATCATCCTCCCGAGACCTAGGAAAGTAAAAGTTTTGATTTTTTTTTTTTTTTTAGATTAAACAATGGTCTTGATTGGAAACAGCATGATGCAACACTTTTCTCAGATATTTTTTAAAGAATTTTAATGGAATATCCTTTGCAGTGGACAGCACTTTTTTCGTTCCCTACAAAGGACAAAAATGCATTGCTGGGTCTCAAGAGTATATATAATCCTCAAAATGATTGGAATCATTATTCTTTTCACACAGAAATTTATAAGGCGGCTGTAGAATGGTGGAGTGGGTAATCTAATGACTGGAGGGTTGGTGGTTCGAATTCCACTCGATTCCATTCTCTGCTGCTGTGTCCTTGTCTAAGACACTTCACCCACCCACTTCACCCACTCCACTGTCATTTATAGTCAGTACATTTACATGACACTTAAAAAAATATTTTAGTTTTACTAGTCAAATACACCCAGATAAGGCTATTGAAAGTCGATTTATTCCTGCATGTAAACAGACCAGTCAGAGTGGAAAACAAATATGCATCTCATCTGCATGAAAAGTAGATCAGACAAAAATATGCCATATGTGTGAATTTGCAACACTGACCATTGTTATCTATTGCTTGCTATTGTCTATTGTTGTGGTCTGTGACAATGTAAAAGAATGCATAGCACCTTCTTTCGTAGGTGACATGATTTCAACAACAAATCGATTACACCCCCCTGCACATAGACTAAGACAAAAGAAAACAGTCCGATTAAACTGTTAAGTGGAGCTACGGTCATAGCTCAACTAAAGACTCTAAACGTACTGACTGATGTATGAATGTGAATCAATGTTTCATGGTGGTCGGAGAGGCCAGTGTGTGACTGGAGTGGAATGAATAATGGATTCAGTACAAAGCACTTCGAGTGCTAAGAAAAGCACTATATGAATTAGTATTATTACCAACAACAACAACAATAATAACAATAATAATAATGAATATCTGGGAATGTAGATGTAGATGTGAATTTATCCGTCATCTTTTATTGTGAGTGTGTGAAATCTGCCAAACACTTCAGTGAAAAAAAAAAAAGGTCAACATCTCAATGGCAACAATCACCAACAACAACTTTGCACAACCTGCCAACAGGTGGGAGCTAGTTGCCGTAGAGAATTGGAAAGTATGGCTATTTGCAAACAGAAAAGGCAGCTTTTCAGCAGTGTTCCACTCCAACTGTGTGACAAGTGTAAAGTTACAATGAATAACATCATTACTCACTCAAATAATGGCCCAAACTGTGAAAAAAAACGACCCAGACACTGACAAAACCATACATAGTTAAAGTGTTTACTTCCAGGAGCCTTCACTGTAATTCTCTTTAATGATGTGAAAGTCTCCTTCTCATATAGGGAGAGAAAACTACAATGATTCTGTAATGGTTGCATCACACCTGAGATGTTTCGGTGTGATGAAAGTAAAAACACTTCAAATGTGGCATGACGGTTGTTTGAGTTGGAGGTCTAAGTGCCCCTGTCAGGGTCTCAGTCCTCAAAGGGCTTCAAAGGGAGACAGTACAGCTTTCCACAGTGAAGAAAGAACAAAAAAAAAAAAAAAAACACTTCTCTGAGTCTTGATTCTCTGGAGCTAAGCCTGGATTTCTGTAACTCGTCTGAATCAGGGTCCTGTCTGTTTCCAGCGAGCCCTTACCGAAGCACTCTACTTATCCCTGATTGGCAATTAGAGGGAAGATGACAGACGTGATTTGGTGATTAGGTTTCATCCTTCAACTTGCTGTTACAGATGCAGACAGGGCTGTTGTGTGTCTAACCTCATCACTGCCATATTAGCATCTGTAGCTGAGAAGAGCACAGCCACAGGTGAAGCTAATGATGGAAGCGACTCCAATGGGACAGTGATTAGTTGAGGGTTTGGGCATTGTTATCGGTGACATGATGAATAAAACATGGACCATCAGCCAATGGTAATGAGACATGGGAATCTACTTTAACAAATACACACAGTATAAGGAGACTGGGAGGGCAGAAGTGGACAGACGTAGCAGGAGAGAAGTCAAGTGAATACACGTTGATGAAGTCCACCAGATACTAAAATCAATGTGATTTACTCTGTTGAATGAGTACACTGGGTTATTCTGATTTACATGAACTATGCTGTTGTATGTAGGGACTACAGATAGAAATTAGCCGTAGATCTTGCATACTGGCACATATTGTGTTTATTAATATTCAGTGTCAATTTGAAAAAAAAAATCATTTAAATCATGTTTTGTTTTACTTATAAAAGCACTGGAGACTTTCTAAATATGTTGCTTGTTTGCCGTAAAGTAAGCAAAAGTAGACATTACTTAACTATGTTGTGGTATTCACAGGATTTTTACTAAACTATATATTTATTGTATTTATTAACCACAAAATTTGAAGCTTGACTTTGTTGAACATAACAACAAGGAATTATGGTCCTCCTAAAATGTCAGTTATGTTGCGTAGATGTAAGTGGTTGTTGCATGTAATATATTCTCATATTTAGCAAAATACAATACAAAAAACTCAGTGCAAAGTGTTTTTTCGTAGTAAGTTTCTAACTGGGAGAAATGGTCCAGAAGCAGTTCGCCCTGCTCCTTTTAGAATATCGTTTTTTTTTTTCTTTTTTTATATATTGTTTTTTTCACATTGTGTTTGGTTTTAAATGTTAATATATGATATAAAAATAACCAAAGTATCCAAATGGCACCTGTGATACGAAGCAGTTGAATTCTCAAAAAGCTAAGAAACGACGCTTCAATGCTTTCTTCGACGTCCCCTTGATACGATACACTGGACCATCCTTAACCTGAAAGGAAAGGAGATAAGGCTGTCCCATAATTCCTTGTGCCACCAACATCTAAAGCAACATAGCATTCAGCCATTCAGGAAAACCGAATAATCCACATTAACAATGACAGATGCATGTTTACTGGCATTTTACATTTTGTGATATAACTTGAAAATGTTCTTAAAAATCCAACAGTGGAACTTAAGGATGATGACACACCAGTAGATTTATAAGCACTACTGTAGAATGTAAGTGTGACACCCACTTCATTTCACTCTTATTTACATTATATTGAAATTTCAACCTCAGCAGCAAAGTTGTATTTTTAACCAGATTGTTCAGGTTCATAACCCTCTTCAAATAACACAGTATCTAAGATGTGTTTTCAGAGGCAGAAGACTGTAGTTATATCCACTATCGTATAATTATATCCCTTCAAATCATATTCTCTTTGATGTTTTTTTTTTTTTTTTAAATCTGCTTCCCAATAACTAAAAAAAATGTTCAAGATTCAAGAAATTTATTGTCATATACACTGCAGTACTGAGCAATGAAATTCTTACTTTGTGAGTTCCCTTCACACGACTAATGTAAACAGTTGAGCTAAACTAGACTAAAATAAAGGAAATACACTGTACAGTTAAAACAATTTAAATTAAACTAAAACACAATGTAGGAAATAAAACTGTACACTGAGCAAGGAAAAATAAATAGGTAAATTAAAATGAAGCAAGTACTCTGTGCAAAGAGATGGTGCAAAAAAAAAATAGATTGATTGATTGTGCAAGATACAAAATACTGTTCATTCTACTTGCACCTGAAATTCATCAAGACACCCTTTGTGGGTTCATATGAAAGCTTCTTCTAGTGAGAAGGTCATGTGGGAGAGAAAAAAAATCTTCCACATAAGATCAGGCCAATCTTAATTTCAGTGAATTTCCAGCGGAAATATACATTTGACTGGTGAAATCCTGCTAACTGAAGTCATTAAATATCATATATCACCTCTCCCACAGCTGTGTATCCAGCAGGCCGTTTCGCCTTTGGCCTCAAGTCCTGTATCTCCGAGGGGTTAATGTCACATGAGCACTACAGAGACAATGATATCATTATCACGATTCCCTGAAGAGAAATTGAAAGGAATGGAAAATGCTCTCCTCGAATCACACTTCCAGGCGGTATTCAAGGTGTGTTTTCTCCCGATGTGTGAGGATGAACATCCCCAGTGGGGCTTCGCACTGTTCCACAGCCAATAGAAAATAATGCCTGGAGCCATTTTTGGACTAAAATGGAACACGTAACAACAGGGAGCTTCATACGAGACCCTTTGTGCATTGTTGTCACGTACGGAAATCGCGTATGGATTATCCTGCACTTTCGTTTTTGCATCAGATTAGTGGGAAATGGAGCTCCTTTACATCTCTTTGGCCTCATGATGTGTTATCAGTCAAGGAAACATCTCCTGGAAAACATTTCATCTGCAACCCAAGGCGCTTCCAAAAGTTGGCAAGCCTACACACTACTACTACGCTTGGCCTGTTGGCTGCTGTGTCAGAGTCCAGAGGAGGTGATTCATGCAGAATGATCCACTGTGGGCAGCGCAATTCATCACTGAAAGTGTCGGTGGCCGGGGCAACAGAGACACCGCTGATAAATGGAGGTGAGTAGAAACGGAGGAATGAAGATTAGAGATATGAGAGAAAGGAGCCACTGTATGTCCTTGACCCTGAGGAAATATACTGGTTTTAGTGCATCACATTACCACCAACCTCTGTATTCATGGGGCTATGAGCTATGGGCTTCTTCATACACAGTGTAATTCCAATAATCCGGTATTTGTGGCCTCTCATGCTTTGCCAGTCCATTGTTTGACCTCATTTGGACTGAATGCCTGTGCACAGACACACACTGAAAGCAAACACATAAAAAGTCCATTCTGCTGCGCTGTAGTGCCATATGGAGCTTGGCGATACACTATAGAGGAGCGAGGACATCCCTGAGGACAGAGCAGCACAACTCTGTGGGCAATGAGCCTAGAGTGCAATGTTTTCCAACCACTTCATCGAGTCTCAGCAGTGTTATCAAGTAAAGCTCCTGTGGTCAGTCCTTTTATCTCTCTGCTGTGCTCAAAGCATAAACAACGAAAGCACTTTTTTCCCCCCGATATCACGGTGTCTGTGCATTGCTTTTACTGTACAAACTTACATGCACCACTGCACACAACGTACCTACACACACACACAGTACACATTATAAATACACATCCAGGCACTCCTGAGATACATGTATATAGGAATGACAGCAGCTATGCAGGGGATTTATGCTGGTGATGCATATACAATCAATCACACAAGGCATATTATACACATATACAAGCTCCAGGGTTATGTGAGAAGTAAAGAAAAGGAAAAAAAACATCATCTGTAAATGTATTTGCAACAAATCTATAAACAAACAACAACATTAATGTAATAAAAAATAAAATGCCAAAACCAAACTAAATATACTAAGTATGAAACATTCTTATGCGCAGCAGATCATAAATAATGTACATTAAAGTGCAACTTTAGGAAATTCTGCAACAACAAAATTTGATTCTGCTCTTCCTTAGTTGTATAAGATGTTGTGTTGATGTGTGTAACTGCCCACTGTTTATTTCAATTCTTATTCCAATCTCTGACAAACGCCTCCATGGGCTATTTTGTGTTTTAATAAGTATGGTCCATAAACCACACACACAAAATTAAGAAAAGTCAGTACTTTAGGATGTTTAGCGTCAAGAGGTATTTTAACATTAACTGCCGTTCATTACAGCTTGGCAATTATTGTTACATTACTGAGGTCCCACAGAACAAAAACACTGCTAAAATTAAAAATACCTCTGAGAGGGGAGGCAAACCTGGCTCACTGGCAAAACACTCATCTGTACTGAATGGACTGGAACACACTACTGGGGGTTAAATCGATTTTTAAGAAAAGCTCACGTAGTCACTTCCGAACTACAGAGAAAGAAGGAAAAAAAAGGGAAAGAGAGATAATGCCGATTGTTTTCATATGTGATATTCAGGTAAATGACACTGATGCTCAAAAATATAACAGGTTCATTTATGATCTCTGTCCTACCTTTTCATCAAATTTCATGAAAAGTGCTACTGTAGGTTTTGTTAAATGCTGAGAAGATAAAGATAACAAAAACATAACTTTCTGTGTGTAAGTAATAAAGTCAGAGTTATTTGTATTAGTATTGATAATGTGAAGTTTTAACCAAAATAAGAAGTAACACAAAACCATTTAAATGAGAAAAATAACTTACTGGCTACTGTAATAAATCAAATACTGACCCAAGCCTTTATTTATTTCAGCTGCAAAAGGTACCTGCTGTATTATACTCGAATCAAATGTACTATTGTACCTGAGCAATATGTCAGGCAATGTTGTATTAAAAGAGGGCATACAGTCACGGAAAAAATGATTAGACCACCCTTGTTTTCTTCAATTTCTTGTTCATTTTACTGCCTGGTATAACTAAAGGTACATTTGTTTGGACAAATATAATGATAACAACAAAAATAGCTCATAACAGTTTAATTTCAGAGCTGATATCTATCCATTATCCATGTTTTCTTGATAACAACCAAAATCCCTTCAGTTCTTACGTCAATATCTATGGCATTGTACTGACAAAAACAGTGCGTTTATTCATTCTATGTTTTCTTTTCTGTCTGTTTTAGTCACATGATACACACAGGAGTTAGTACATGATTGTATAACCATTGTTTTTGATGACTTCTGATGGTCTAATTATTTTTTTTAATTATTTTTTATTTTTTTTATTGAAAATTTTGTAACCAGCCTGCAAGAAAACAAAAGAAAATGGTACAAAGCATATATATATATATATATATATATATATATGAGTATAAAATGGAACTGTTGACCCATAAGATAAGGACTCAAGAACAATGTCAAGAAGAGTGGGAAAAATGATCTGTTTATATCACAGCAGGATAAGGACGATCTTACTGATAACAACACTGGACTATACTGTAGCAACATGGCAATCCACTGTATTCTTTTTCTACTGAGGTTTATATTTCTTTATTTTTTTGTCTTCCTTCTGTATGTCCCTATCTGCTACATGTTCTTAAAAAATAAACAATAAAAAATAAAAAAGAGTGTTTAAAAAAAAGGTACCAAGCCTTTATTTAATGGAGGCTTATATTAAAGTGAGGCATTTATTTCAGATTTCTTTGGTTTGATGAGTGGAAATGGTCATATTTAGTTTAACATTTTGTTTTGTTCTGCTCATTTTTATATCAAAACTCCTGCCACTTTTCTACAAACACTTTATTAAGTTACAGAATAAAAGTCCTGTTGCATTTCTTTGAATAGACACCATTCATTCGTTAATAAGATTGTCTTCTGTTGAGCTTGTTTCTACAAATGTCTGTCACTGAAGAAGTAAGACACACACCTGCAGTGGCTGAAATCTAACATTTCAGGTGTGTGCTCAACAACAGCAAATTATTGAAAATATGTAGATTATATTGTTAGATGCACTTGCAAACTGGCTTTTATTTGTTTGTGTTGACCTCCACATGAGTTGTTAATAGTAACTGAGTCATATTTGAGGAAATATTGCAATTTTTGGTCTAAATTTGCCAACAATTCTATCTAGACAGATAAGATATTATAGATATATTGACATTTTAATAAAGTGTGTTAACTGCTGATTTAAAATGATTAATAGCGTGAGTCAGATGTTGCTTTAACTATACATTTTTTGCAGACATACAAGCATAAGGAGCTTTTACAAAAATAAAAATGCATATACAACAAAACTGTTGTAACTTTTGGATTTTTTTTTTTTGACCTAGAAGTCTGTTAAATAGTAATGAGGGGTTTCAGAGAGGTCGTGCAGAGGTTTTTGAGTCATTGAGGAGCTTCATATGTAGCCCATAAGGTCACGCTGACTTGATCATGACCAGGAAAATGGACACTGCATGATCAGCTTGTCAAAAACAGAGTGTGGAGAAGTAGAGCGGGAGAGGTGAGTCATAAAAGACGGCACCAATCTAGTCAGAAGATGTAGTGACTGCAGAGTAGGGATGAAAAGTGATGCTGAGATTGAAATTGAAAGAGGTGGGAGTAGGAGTGCATCGGACGAGAACGAGAGTGTGAAAGTGGGTGAAAATGAGCGACATGGATCCACATGAAGGTGAGAATGAGTAAGGGCCAGACAGAGACCACCGAGAGGCAATCAGATCCCCCGGACTGGACGGACGGATGTGTGAACAGCCCCTGACAGATGATTAGCAGATGTCACTGTGCAGCCTCGCTGCTGCAATGACATGTAATCTGAACAAGAGCATTAAAAGGCCCGTCACATCAACTCTGGTGGGAGGAGTTGCACCTTCCAGATCCACAGGGAAATGCTGCCAGTGGAATCACTCTGCTCCATTTAACGGGGCTGCTTGACACTGGACCAGGGCGTCTTGTGAATGCAATGATGTTGATCGACTGATTCTTTTATTTTCATGTCATGCGGGTAACCATCGCTGGTTTACAACACATTGGTGGTCGAACATTTCATTACTAGATTACATGCTATTTTACGGCTTGACTTTAAAGCTTCAGTGGGAGGAAATCAGTAGGAAAATGACACATCCACCAAATTAAGCTCCTTCCTTTCCTTCTTAGGCATAAAGTGAGAGTACGGAAACTTACTGGGGAAGAAAGTATGTATTACAGTCAAAGGGTACAGACATTTTTTTGATCCCCTTTGAACTACGCCATCATTTACACATAATATTTCATTAATTTTTTTTAACTGCTTAACCCTCAAGAGGTTTGGGAGGTGGTGGAGCCTATCCCAGCCACCCAATGGGTGAAGGTGGGGTCATCCTGGACATCTGACCAGTTCATCATAGGGCTGATATATACAGACAAACAACCATTTACACTCACAATCACACCTTTACATTGACCTATTAAGGTTCATGTCCTTGGACAGTGGGAGGAAGCTGGAGAGTCCACGCAGACATGGGGAGAACATGCAAACTCCACGCTGGGACTGAACCCAGGACCTTTCTAGCTGTGGGGCAATAGTGCACCGCTGTGGCACCGCATCATATGATGATGATGTAACAAATCAAGAAAGTCGTGTTTGTGGTAAAATTGCTGATGTCATCAGAACGGTCTCTGTCCATGATTTGTTCTGAGTCGCCAAAGATGTCTCTACATGATCTGACTGGAGGGATTTTGTAGCCTGGCCAGCCATCCGTCTTTCTCAATGAGAAATCCGTCTAGAACTGGGGGGCTTGAATCCAAATATGAAGGCGCAACTAACAGGCACCGAGTAAACCAATCATAGATAAGATGGACGTGATGCTTTTATCAGAGAAACTTAAGAATACAGGGTGTAATCTGTGATTCAATCCTTATTTTTGAATCAAATATCTGACAACATTTGTAAAGAGATTTGCAGACTTGGAACTGACTTTGACTTGTGACATGCATTGCAAAACATCCACTGCCCCCAGACTCGGGATTGGCCCTGTATATAATGATCAAGCACATTTCACAGCGACTGGCCCAATTCCAGACTGTTTTCTCAGTACTGAATACACTGAGAAAACCAGATGATTGGCCAGGCTAGGGATTTTGACCTCTTTTTATACTTTCTCACCTTGTTCTCAAAAACTGAGTCAAAATGTAACGAGGCAGCATCAGTTTTGCTTTTGGTGTGTCATGTATCATGCATGACAAAGGATGCAGTCCGTTAAACTGTTTAACACAACATGTCTTAGCCTAATGAACAGCTAGTAAAGAAGCTTCTTTTCTATCTTCACCATAAACTGCATCTTTCTTGAAATTGACAAATATTATGTGTAAATGGTGACACAATTCAACCATAACCATACATTTTTTGTCTCCCACCAATGATCACTGTTCCAGATTGTTATTAATGCAGTAGTGCATTAAAAAAAAATCCTTTACATTCAGTGTCATATTGTGCCTCAGAGGCAGGTCAGCTGCTGAAAAACTGCCCATATCAGATAAGCAGCTGTAAATTTAAAGTGTTTGTGAGAGGCCACATGAAAATGTAACATGAAATGATACATAGGTGTCTACACTTGAGATATTCTGAGAAATTGAGGTTGTGTTTTTTTGTTTCTACTGTAAATCAGCTGATCACTGTCCACAAAAATTATCACAATGGTCCTATTAATCTCCTGTTACCCATCCTTTTTTTACCATTTATTTATGCTTTTATCTATATATTTATTTTACTCAATGAGTTGTTGTTATGTTATGTGATGCTCTGCTTCTTGCCAACAAGACACACTGAACTGAAGTGAAAATTGTATAAATGTAACCAGTTGTAGGAGAATAAATGGCCAGTCGCTATGGATTTCGACTCTGCAGCCACAGGTCGACCATGTGAAATGTCCCAATTATATGAAGATTAAATATGTATAAGTATCGATACTAGATTTCTACATTGTTAAACTTTGTTCAGTGCAAATCCAATGCGTAGCAACGTCATAAATAATTTAAGTCATGCTCTATTATACCCAGAATTGAGAAAAAATTACATTTTCGTCTCTTTATTGTCACTGTATGTAATAGTACAATCCTGCCTGAAGCGATGTCTTTATAATGTCAGCCTGATAACGTGTTATGTTTTTAGTTTCTGGAGTTGTGCTGCTCATTTAAGAGGACGTGGAGATTCTGAGCATTAATATTCAGGCTACAAGATGTAATTTTAGAGAAATTATAGCTGTCCTTTATCTGACCTGTCCTTTGGAATTACCTGTCCGAATACAGATTACATTAAACACTGAAGTAAAGTCACAAAATTACACAAAATCAGAGGTTGAAGCTCAACCAAAAAGGTTGATACAGTCACTGAAATTTAATTACGGCCCCAGCTTTACATTTGGACCGGTGCCAGTGCACGTCTTTAGCTTATGCAATAATGAGAGATGTGGAGATGATGTGGGTGCAGATCCCACTGGGAGATATAAGAGGAAAGCCAATAGGGTTCATGATGGGGGCAACGCATAAACAGAAGCCACTGTGCACGGAAAAGATGGGCGAGTGAGCCGAATACAAAACATTAGAATGAAGGCAAACAGTCAATGTGCTAATTCCACACAAGCTCTGCTATGATTTAATGAACCTGAGGATCAATAAGAGCAGCTCCCCCGTGTAGGAGGCACATATTAAGACGTTTTATGTCAAAAATGAGGGAAAAGCACAAACATTTACAGGGTTTTCTCTTAATGCTTGTCAGGGCTGGTTGGTTTTGTAAGTTTGGTGTCATATTTTACTGTTCATCACTCTACATGAGAGAAGTGAATCATACAGTACTGTGCAAAAGTTTAATTTTATTTCCCCTTATTTATTTATGTGTATGTGAACTTACAAATATGCATGTGTGTATATGTGTACATATGTGTCTGTACACGTATTTGAAGGGGGTTTATATATTTTTTGTATGTAAGTATATTATGCCCGGCTGTAAAACTTAACGATGGTCCAGTACTTGGGGTGGGTGGAGTGGGTGGGGGGGTGTTTGATAGGAACTGGATACAATAGTTTCGCGTTCAAGTTGTATGTTTCCTGTTATACATTTGAAAATTGAAAATAAATAAGACCTTTATCCAAAAAAAAAAAAAAAAAAAAGAAAAAGTCTTGGAGAGTGCTTTTTGTTTTTGCAGGGTTCTAATAAGTGTGTCTTCACTTTTAACAGGAAATATGTATACAGTATTGAAACACCCACACACAAAACCTGAAATGCATGACCTCACATGTGCATTTGTCAGTCTTTGTAGTAGTAACACATGTATAACCAGAGCATACGGCAAATATGTAAACAGTATAAAAACCAAAAATGCATTTCAGAAAAAATATGAATATTGTCGAAGCTATATGGGAAAGATTAAAAGACCAAGCGAACCTCTGGGACATTCTGAAGACGTGCAATATGACACACAATTATTTATGAAAAGTTCCGGAAGGTTTGAAGATTTAGTGAATCCAAATGGAGATCACATTAAACACTGAGTTTACTTGCAGAAGCTGCTTAGTGTTTCAATAGTGCACATATTTCCTGCATATTTCTTGTTAGAAATAATTACACATGCCTAAACCGAAACCACACTGACTAAAAAAATACAGAATAGATGTGAACTGTAATTTAAAAAGCACAAAAACACGACAGAGCACAGATTTTTGGCAGAATTTAACTTTACACTTAAGAGAAAAAAGTGAAACATAAATGAACATTGACGAAAAACAGCAAAGGGATGTGAACTGTGATTTGGTGGCATTATAAATGACACGACTGAGACGTTTTTGCGGCTTTTCATTTGGCCTGGCGCAGCGAAAAAAAACAACACGCTCTCTGCAACATCGACAACCATTTACATTTAGCCTGAAGGA
This sequence comes from Apogon hyalosoma, assembly GCA_037367295.1. Classification (NCBI taxonomy): domain Eukaryota; kingdom Metazoa; phylum Chordata; class Actinopteri; order Kurtiformes; family Apogonidae; genus Apogon; species Apogon hyalosoma. Next base: position 18,066,239 of record JAPQRP010000029.1, on the reverse strand, counting down.
TCTTTTACCGCTGCGTGCGTCTGCAAACAGACATGCATTTGTAAATAAACACACCTTTACGTGTTGAAAGATGACATCCTTTTCTAATAGAGGTTCAATCAAAGGTTTCACAGTGTAAATTAAAAACAGCGATTTCATTTTCAACAGGCATTGATTGGTCATATTGAAATGTTGCTGGGTGCATTGGCTGTGCACAGGCGTGTCTGCTTTCATGTACAGTTCACTGGTTAACATGGGAATAAGGCCGGACTAATTGAATTGCCGTGTTGTGTGCTGTAACAGATCTTAATCAGGCGAGAGCTTCAGCACACCGACAGCAGGCCCATACATCTCCAGGCCTGACATCTGATCACTGGAAGAACAATTACCGAGCAGTGCACTAGACCATCCGCACAGGTTTAGATGATAAAAAAAACGGAGCTGATAAGACCGACGTCGCTCTCTCACCTCTCTTTAGTTTTTGTAGTATGTCTTATTTCCTGCTTATTTGCAATACAAGTGTTGAGAGGGTTATTTAGACCCTCTATAATCAAGCTGAAGTGACTTTCAGAAAAAAAAAAAAAAAAAAAAAAAAAAAAGACAGTAAATTTTTTATATTATACTCACGGCCACTTCAGGGGAACAGACTCTGCATACAAATTTACCAGAGAGCTCACTGTGAGTCACGTTGCTTATACATGCTCGCGAGTACAATCCATCAGGCTTTAATCTCACATTTTTCATTCCCACCCGTTTAATTTGCTCCACACATATCTTTAAAAAACGAGAGTATGCACACTTATACGGCGCTGATTGAACCCGGTGTAAAACAACAGCAAACCATGGAGACATATAAGCGCAACATAATTTATCATAGAAAGATCTGCAACATGGATGTCAGTAGATTTGTAAAATCCAGGAATGTGTTGCCAGAGATGTTAAATTAGATTTTGATCATTAGGAAAGGTGTTTCAGTTTAACCCCCCGAAACCCAGGATGTTTGTCTGTCTGATGCAGTCATACCTTTTGAAACTGCAAATATTTTATGATAATATTTCAGATTTTGTAAAATTTTAAGGGTGTCTTAAAACTTTTTTCCACTACTGTTTATTTTTTACATGATGTGGATTTGTCCATAACGCCAGTTTGGTCCGTCTCCCAAATGTATCCGTGATGACCTCCATCTACTGCAGGTCATACACTGATTTATACACCTGGATTTGATGTTTCAGAGGCAGCTTCATCACACAAAGCAGTAACAGACACAAGCAAAATGGGATGTGACACCATTGTTTTCTAATCTGTTTTCTCTGCCTACACTTATACACACACACACAAAATTTCCACTTTGCAAAGAACTCTTTAAAAAATCAGTTTTTGCACCCTAAAAACAACATTTATATGTAGACACTACAGATGTAACGATATGAAAATTTCGTATCACAGTTATTGTGATCAAAATCATCACGGTTATCATTATTATCACGGTATTGTTGAAATGTGCTCAAAATGTTCAAAAAGTACATACACTGAAATAATTTACCCAAGTTTTATTTTGAAAAAATAACTAAATAAAATAAAAACAATGAAATAACACACACAATGTACTTTCTGTTGGCAGAAGCATTATAATATTACCATGTAAACATCAAACATATAAATGTGCATTAAATATGGCACCTTATGGCCATAAGAGGAAACTGAACTTCGTGGAAAATTGTAGATAAGAACCAAGAATAATTTTCTTTACATTCAGCGCTCAAGACTATGTAGTCTTAGAGATTTAAGAACTGGTACAGAAAGAACACTTTCACTATTTCATCTACCTTATGAAGAAATCAAATGTGCATATAAAAGCAACACTACCATTTTAAACAAAGTGATGCGGCAGAAACATTACCCACATTAAACCTTTTAATGGGGGAAAAATCTCCGGCGTGCTGTCCATGCAGGTGCCTTCCACCATGTTTTCACAGGCCAAACCTTGCAAACTGCGCATGCACGCCAGGAGTGCTGCCGCTTCTCCACGAAATGAGCAGTATCACCATGAGTTTTTTAAAGTGCGATAATTAAACACAGTTTTAATGATAATTGGAATTTGAAATGGCCGACACGGTGGTGCAGTTGATAGCACTCGTGCCTCACAGCAAAAAGGTCCTGGGTTTGATTCTCACACCAGTCGGTGGGGGGTGTTTGCATGTTCTCCCTGTGTCTGCATGGGTTCTCTCCGGGTACTCCGCCTTCCTCCCACCATCAGAACACATGCACTAATAGGTTCGTTGCTTAATCTAAATTGCCCATAGGTGTGAATGTGAGAGTGGTTGTTTGTCTCTACATGTCAGCCCTGCGATGAACTGGCGACATGTCCAGGCTGTACCAGGCCTTTGCCCATAAGTAGCTAGGATAGGCTCCAGCGACCCCCCTGACCCTAGTGAGGATAAAGTGGGTTCAGAAAATGAATGAATGAATAGAATTTGAAATGGAAATTTACCGTGGTTTATCATTATACCAGTAATTGTTACATAACAAGTGGACACGTGACCAAAACTTAGAGAACCCTATCTGTTTTGCAAAATATTCGCGTTAGTGTTGAATGAGTTTAGAGTAAATTAGTAATCAAGTAAAAGGTACATAGTTTTTCAGTGTAGGACAACCTGCAGCTTTCCTTTCTCCTCAGTTTTCTCAGCAAAGTGGTAGAGAATCCAGCTGAAGTAGATGGATTTCATTCCTGGACTCCCTGCTGCTGATCCAGAGGAGGCACACCATTACTCTGCTTTTATCACCAAACTCGTCACTCACTTGGGCCTCTGCCTGCTCTGAAAGCAGCCTCTGCTATCTATCCATCTCTGGCTAGATTTAAAATTGCCTGGGCTATCTATCTGAGACTGGGGTGTAAATAGTATTCACCGTGCCGCTCCAGTAAGACAGAGTGAAATAGCCCTCGCCCGCCCATCGCAAAATCCCTGACAATAACAAAACACCCACTGCGTTAGCGGTACTGATGAGCACGATGGGACCATTCAGCGCTGCGTGTGAATAGCCAAAGCACCTGCAAAAACCTGTATTTTAGATGAGTCCTGCTGCATGGGAGCATGAAAACACCTTCCTTTTTATTTGTGCTGCTTAAATCTCCATATGAAATGCGAGATGTGTTTGTTGAGGAGGTGTTGTCCCTGGCGATGGAGGGCTCCATATGTTCAGCATTTGTTTACCTAGTGATTACAGGCCTCTCCACCCCGTCTGCCTGCACTGTTGTCTTAGCAGGAGCTGCACTGTCACACCAACACAACCCCTCCTCCACCTCGTCTTCCTCATCTCCATCGTCACGGGAACAGCAGCCACAGGGGAGAGCTGGTCCACAGGAAATTAGGAGTGTGACAAGATAAGACCCTGCGTTCATCTGATACTGTTCCCTGGCAACCAGTAAGAGCAGCAGAGAATGACAAAAAAAAAAAAAAAACAACAATGTGCAGAAAAGGTACGTGCTGATGTGAAAGTAATGGGCAACCTGCCACATCAGTTTCCCCCTATTACACTCACCTATACACTGTGAGCACTGCAGGACAAATCAAACATCTCACACACTTAACGGTACTTTCCTGCAACTCGTATAAGTAAGACTATCTCTCTAGTTGTCTGTGGTGTAGACTGTCTGGCTGGAAAGTCGATATTTCCAAGTCATTCTTCGATACAGAACCAGGCAGACGTGTGACTGTAGGCCTATCTCACACTGTGCTTTATGGGTTTCCACATCAGCACGTTCTGATAAAAGTGTTGTCTCAGCTACGGTAAAGGAGCGGCAACAAAACTCATAAAAACTTCCTCAATGAAAAAAATGCCACTTTTTATCTCACGACGCTCTGATTATAAAGTGTCAAACATGAAAAGAAGTGAATCCGATATATAAAGCACACTTCAAAAGAAAACAGCCGTTACGAAACTGTTTAGATGCTTGCGTTGTGGAGATAACCAGCAGGTTGGATGTAGGACACAAAGTCCCAGAAAACGTGGACAATCACAGCAAACTGACAGGCAATTTCTGCGTCTGGCTTCTTATCACATTTAATCTAAATTGTCATTCAACTCGCTGCAGATTTAAATGAACGCCGCTACATCGGGATTGTTCGGTGATGTCGACCCAGGTAAACATTTTCTTTCTTGCTATGATTTGGACACTTGTGGAAACTGCCGCCTTTGTTGTTCCTTTCACTTCGGACCCCGATGAGACACAGTTTGGTTGGAAAATATATCAAGAGTATAAATGGTCATGCTGTGTTCATGCACCCCGGGTCTCTGAGCAGCATTTATAGCCTTGAAATACACAAATACACTTCGAAAAGGTCATGTATGTGCAGTAAAAATCAGAGCTGTAGCCATTTTTTTTTTTTTTTTTTTACCAATCATATAATATGTATATATATAAAAAGTCTAGATTTGATTATTTGTAACTGTGTGAGTAAAAACCCAGATTTGGACAAAAGTTGAAAAGTGTCAAAAGCTGAAAACTGAACAGAACAAAAGCAAAGGATCGTAGTTTGGTCTGAACATTAAGGGATACATTGTGAGTCCGTTTATAATCACATCTTTTCAGACCTTTTCTGTATTAAACAAAACACAACCTGTTCTCAGCTTCCTGGTTCTTAAATCCCAAAGCTTAGAGGCGCAACGTGTGACACTGAACAGACTGTAACATACGAGTGTGGAGGTCTGGAAGTACTCAGTGGCAGGATTATCATTCTTCTTCCTTCCACTATCTGTGTGTCTCCCTTTATAAAGTCCTCCCTCCCTCTGTGAAAGAACAACCACCACCTCTGAGCTGCAACTACACCCTGGAAATCCCACGTTTTGACGAAGACACGGGCCTTTTCAAGTGTCACTTTCTTTTGTGGGGATTTAGTCATTTTAATACCGCAACATGCTTCGTCACATGTTCCACCAAAACCTCCTTTACACTACTTTCTACTTTGCATCCTGTGCTCAGTGCTGACAAAGATGAGTGGGACCGTTTTAAACCCTTTAACCCCCGAGACATTATTCCAGGTAAATGTGCTGCTGTGAATATGCATCTGTTTCAGTGTCATAAAAGTTGCTGTGAGTATGTGCTTGTGTTCTTTTTCTTCAGTGGTTTTGCTTTACTGTGTGTTTTAAGGTCAAAACAGGTTGGAATAACAGAAAAAGACAGAGTGGAACTGAAGTTTTACTGGTTTTTACTACATAAGTCACTAGAATGTACATCAATAAGAGATGTCCGATGATGAACGTGAACTGGAACACACTGAACAACAACAAGGATTGGAATTTTGGCCTAGTAGTTTTTGTTTTAGGGCTCTTTTTTTTTTTTTTTTTTTTTTTTTAATCAGTCCAGCTGCTTTTTGGCACGTTTGAACTCCTAAAAGCAGTTATACAGTCATAACTCAGTAAAAACACAGTAAAAAAAAAAAAAAGAAAGAAAGAAAGACAAATCTAAGGAAATCTAGAGTAAAAACTAACAACTTCAAGGGAAAAAAAAGAAGTGCAAACTGTCTATTTTTATAGTGAGTCAGTTTCAGTCACTGTTCTGTGTTTTACCCCCATTACACAGGTGGTAGGGGGTGCATTGAGCATTCTCAGATGTATCTGGAAAGAACAAGGTCTATTCTATCAGCACGTTTTGAAATTTTTCTTATTGAACAAATGGTTGAATTTTTAGGAATATTTCAAATAAATCGTATGTACAGAATGCTCACCTCAGACACGTTAGGGGTTAAAGGGTTAAAGAACTAATCAAACACCTCAGAGAACTTTTACACCTGTTCCAAAAGAATAGTGGGCGGAGACTTTTCTCCAGTTCTGGCTCTGATAATGAAGTCAGAGATAGTCCTGGGTATACAACACTAGTTCAGGTTGTACGATGATTTCTACTTCAAGATCATGCTTTGGATTATCCTCTAGAAATGCTATTCTACTGCCAGTCAATGTCTTTTTTCCACTGTGCAGCATTAGTTACCATTAGCTTAACAATGGAGTCCGAACAACACCAACTGCATAAACACATGAGAAAGTCAGAATGGGTTTACTCTAGTCATCTGAGTGTTCTGGAATCCTGCTGGAAGCGTTTTACCATCGGTGTTCTTCATTATATTAAGTCCCTGGTGCTATACGAAAGAAGAATAACCTCTGAGCTGCCACTACAATCTGAAAACGTCAAATTTTGAAAACAAAAACATCTTTTTATGTTGCATTTTCCTTTTCAAGGATTTCAATAGCGTGGAATTGTTTCTGCATCCAACACTTAGTGCTGCTCAAGAGAAGTGTGATTCATTTAAAAATAAAAATAAAACCAGCCAAACAACCAAAGGCTTTTTTCCCTCCTATTCCAGAATAATAGTAGTATGGTGCTGGAGCTATAATCAGCATTGGCTGAGCTCTAATAAAGTGTGGAAGTCTGGAAATGCAAGGCTACAACAACGGTTGATGAAGAGCTGAAAGACTTTCGAACAGTAACTATTTGTATATTAATGATGATAAATTACCTAAAATTAAATGAACTACAAAAACAAAATAAAGATACAGGAAGTAACATTAGAATCGGGTCTCAGCTATCACCCCAAATGTAATTTTAAACCTCAAAGAACTAAACTAAAATGTTTAACAGCTTCTGAACCACTCATCCTATTAATACATGCACGTAATTCAGATAAAATGCAGTTTCTCAGCTTTTCATCATCATCAGATATGACCCATTTGGATGTTCAAGGCCCTGGAGTGAACGTGGAAACACTGACTTTTTCTACAACATTAAATCACCAGTAAAACTCATGTAGTTTGACAACTGATAGTGGCTGTAGATGCTTGTTTTATGTTCAGTTCATGATAAGTGTTGCTGAAAAATGTACTTTTTCTTCAGTTTTCTCTGTTTTTATATAATAACCTCTGGATTTCCTCTCACTCTAAGCTTTTATGAACATCTATAAGATCAATTAATTAAATATAGGAAAATACTTCAGTGAAAAAATGCAAAACGCAGAAGATATTATAATAAATGACAAATCACTTAGGGAACATAAATTGTAGAGTAAAAATAATGTGGAAACCATCACAAAAATACTTCAAAGTCTTTAAGGATTAAGTATTGGTAGCGTCCAAGAATTTTGTAGTCGATCCCCAGAGGATGCGTTTATTTTCTTTCCCATTTCTGCTTTTAGAGCACACTGAATCCTCCTAAATCTGCAGCCTTTTGTGATATATAATTACACTGGCTGACGATTACTATTTGATTAATCATGTGTGTTTAAGTTCCATATATTTTACTTGTCTAAAATTTAAAAAAAAAAAAAAAAAAAAAAAGAGGCTTCACCATCGCATTAAATAAATAAATAAAACAGGTGGTATGAATGTGTGCCAGACTGAGCGAAGTCATCCATCAGCTTTCTGTCACAGTGTCAGAATCAGCCGTATAGATTCGCCTGGTCACCTCCCATTACTATGGAGTCGACCTCATCTTCACAGCCTCACCATTACAGCATAATGCTCTCACACATCATTTATTGATTTACTGCTTATCCTCTAGAGAATTAGGAGACACAAGACCATTCTCAGCTTGTTGAGGCTGTTAAAAGGTGGTTTTCACTCAGACAATTCAAATACAGACACGAAAAGAAGGATTTTGTTCTGAGTGTCGATGCCGCTGCGGAAATAGTCGGCGTGCTCGATTAGATTTTCACTCATGTGGATGTCCTGCAGTCGCTGAAATGCAACCTGTAGGCCAATGCAAATGAGTGTGTCAGTCAGACTGAGGCACAGCTTCTAATGTTTCTCCATATTTAGCCGAGGTGGCTGACAACCAACCGAAACCAGATCACGACCGTGTGTAAAAATCTGTGCCAGGTGTCATTTTTAATTACAACACAACAACAAAAACCCATTGGGCTGAAAGGCAGCGTGATAAATTGTTCTGACAGGTGATTTTTCTAGTCAGTGGACATGCTGGAGAAAGTGAGCATCTGTTCACATGTGCAGGGCTGCTTTGAAGGAATCTATTTCTGTATGTTTTTACATATGTTCTCATACGTGCACAGTGACGAAAGTAGGCCATCAGTACGACTACGGCTGTAATTGCAGATGAAATTTAATTCTCTCGATTGATTTATTCGTGTCTTTAACTGCGCAGACGACATGTGGCATACATCAAGAATCAATTCCATTTTCTCTGTGTGTGCAACGATTATCTCAGCACGCCATTTCACTCTTACACAGTATATAGAGTTTATACGCAGCGCAGTAAAAGGAAGCCAGACACAGTATTTCATTGGACGGCCTTTAGCTTTGATAATGGGACACACCGCTTCTGCAACATCACAAGAAATGAATAATAATATATAAATACATTTTTGGTAAACTTCTTGTATTGACGATGTAGAGTCGGACCACTGTGTGAAGTCGTATAAAGCACATCCCAAAGATTCTCACTGGGGTTCAGATCTGGACTCTGTGGTGTCCAAAACATGTGTGAAAATTATGTCTCATACTTCCTGAATCATTATTTCACACTCTGATCCTGATGAATCCTGGTGTTGTCATCACAGAATATTACAGTGTCATCAGCAAAGAAAAAAAAACACCACTGATTTTAAGACCTGGTCATTCAGTATGTTTGCTTATTTTTGGACGCTTATGGCTGCTCAAACTAGACCTGACCAACTGAACCTACCCCAGATCATAACACTACCCCCACAGGCTTGTACTGTAGGTACTAGGTATGATGGGTAATTACTTCATCTATCTCTCAAGAACAGGGTCAATCTGGACTCATCAGACCACATGACCTTTCCCCATTGAAACACAGTCCAATCTTTACGCCTCTGATGGTTGTTTAAGAAGTGAGAAGCTACTCACTGCATCAGTTAAAGGGTTACAGTACTGAAAAATGTTAATCACTGTAATTAGTAATTATCCACAATAGAAGGATCTGAAATATTTACTCAGTTAAATCCATGCAGTGATTTTTTTCCCCACATTAAATCCTCTGATCAAGTATAAGTCACATACTGTAAATATATCAATATGTGAAGGTTGAAAGTCAGCACGAACCCCTTTTGAGATGAACCAGACAGTTATATACTGGTGTTGTGGCAAAATTCTAGTAATATAAGTTGATTTAAGTGAACTGTGTGGTATAAGCCAAGAAACCAGTGAGATGAGACGAGACGAAAGAAGATGGAAGGAGATGAAATGAGATGAGATGAAAGAAAATGAAAGGAGATTAAATGAGATGAGATGAAAGAAAATGAAAGGTGATGAAATAAGATGAGACAAAAGAAGATGAAAGAGAAGAGATGAAAGAAGATGAAAAGAGATTGAATGAGATGAGGTGAAAGAAGATTAAATGATATTAGATGAAAGAAAATGAAAGGTGATGAAATGAGATGAAAGACGATTAAATGAGATTGAATGAGATGAGATCAAATAAGATGAAAGAGGTGAGATGAGATAAGATGAAAGAAAATGAAAGGTGATGAAATGAGATGAAAGATGAAAGAGATGAAATGAGATGAAAGAAGATGAAAGCGATAAGATGAAAGAAGATGAAAGGTGATGAAATGAGATGAAAGATGAAAGAGATTAAATGAGATGAAAGAAGATGAAAGCGATAAGATGAAAGAAGATGAAAGAGATGAGATGAAAGAAAATAAAAGGTGATGAAATGAGATGAAAGAAGATGAAAGATGAGATGAGATTACAAAAAGCAAGTGCAGAGAAAAAAACAGGTAGAAAAAAGCGCAATCCTTTGAAAAATGAAATATAGAGCGAAAAGTAAGAAATTTGGTGTTTATATAAATATTTATAAAAATTAACAATTAAAATTACAATTAGTAAAGATATTAAAAAGGTGTATGAATAATCTGTTTTCAAGTTATGTTAAACTGACAGAATTAAAGGGAAGGAACCCGATGCACCTTAACGAAAACAAAGCCAAGACAGATGGACAAACAATGAACGCCGACACAAAGAAACAAAATCCACTCAGGAAATGTTTTCAAAAGTCTGTGATTAAAAAAAAAAAAAAAGGATAACAGGGAGCAGAAATGGACCGTTTGTGTCTCCACTCCTTTCAAGACTTCTGAGTTTTTTTCAGGGAACTGACATTGAGCCCAAATAAGTTGTTACCGTGGCACCAGCCTTGGGACCTGCAACAAGAGCTGAATAGCTGATGTGAGAGACTGGGTGCCACCAAACTTTGTGAAGTGAAACTCAGACAAAACAGCGGCGCGTATCACCGGCCCTGAGCAGCTTCATAATCGAGTCCAGCCGCCGCTCTGTCACAAATATTAAGGGTTCTGCTGTGAACCTGGGTGTTATCGCTGGCAGTCAGCTCAGCTTTGGACAAAACACAAAACAATTGGTGCAATCACACTTCTACCAGCTGTAATGTTATCTACTGGAAATGCACAGAAAATTACTTTTACTTCCACATGTCTGAACTTTTTCCTGCTTCGGTTCTCAGCTTCAGACTATCTGGTTTACGCCTCCGAGCTGCTCCAGAGTCGAGGCTAAGGTGAAAGGGTGATCAGCGTCTTCTGTACCGGCCCCTCGGCTTTAGAAAAAGTCCAATTAGTACTTGATCTACTGACACCTTTGGCTTTAAATCCTCTCTAAAGACACATTTTACAGACTTGTCTTTATACCTGACAGCTGGTCTGATTAGAACATAAAGTCAAGTCCGACACAGTAAGTACGACACAGATTTTGCTGTTTTGCCTCTGTACGGCAGCACAGTGGATCTGAAGTGACACAGTAAAGATGTAGCCGTCAAGTGGGGACTTTGAACATTAATTCAAGGGGTTTAATAAAAATATTGCATCAACCATTCAGGAATTACAACAATTTAAAACATATCAGAGCCTCAAAAGTAGTCAGTCAAGTCAAAGTCAGCTTTTTTGTGAGTTCTGCCATATGTACATCGCTCACTCTAAGGCCCCACGGTGCAAAATGAACATAGCAGGAAAAAAAATTAAAAAAAATAGAATATAATTATAAACAGCAACAGTGAAGTTAACAGATGAGGTATTGGTAATAGAGGAGATACTGAGTTAAAGTGATCTATGCAATACGTGCGATATGCATTAAAGTGACAATTTATTGTGACCTTATTTAAAAAGTAATTGAACAAACTATGACTGTTATAAACGTGAGGACTGTTTTTAATATTCTAATGAAAATTCTTTACATTCATTGACTGCCTTAAGTCTGGAACTCATGGATGTCACCAAATGTTGAGTTTCCTCCTGGAGATGGTTTTCCCGGCCTTTACTACAGACGCCTTGGATTTGTGTGCCTCCAGTTTAGTTTCAGTAACTGAACAACTGCTCTATTGAGTTGAGATCATGTGATTGACTATTTATTTACCCTCTGAAGCTCTCAAGGTGCATCTGCAGTATGTTCTGGGTCATCTGCAGTCGAGTGTCATCCTACTAGTCTTTCAGTATTTATCTGAATCTGAGTGGAGAGGATGGATCTGTATAAGTCAGAACTCCTTCTGCTCCTATCAGCATCATATCATCAATAACACTCATAACACTGTCCACCACGTTGGACACATGATGTGAATGTGGTCTGATCTGGATCATCAGCTGTTTATTTTCTTCTGTTCCTTCAGCTGTTCTCTGCTACAGTTTCATTTGTCCAGAGAATCTTATTCCTGAACTGGTCAGGCTTTTTTTTTTTTTAGATGTTTTCGGACAGATTTGTGTTCTTCCTGTTGGTGAGTGTTAAGCTTTGTACCATTCATGAAGGTGTTTCTTCATTGTAGACTTTGATAATGACACTCCTGCTTCTTCTGTTGTGTTTTGGAGTTGGATGGCTGTGAAAGGGGACCCCTCTTTGAACCTCATATTGAGAAGTGAACAACTACCAAATATAAATTCGACAAATCTTTTATCTGCTTCATTTGTCGAAGAATAACCAGTGAACAGGACACATTTGGACCCGAAGCTCAATTACGTTTAAACCTCTGAAAATGGTTATTGTTCCTAAATGGTTAATGCAGTTATTTTTGGTAAATCTATTTAAATAAAGATGAAGGTCCACACTTCAGTCACATCTTTACTTCTTTTGTGATGATGTGCAGAGATAAAATTACAAAATTTGCGTGACTGAGCTACTTGACTGAATGCAGTTCTGTTGTGCATCTGCTGGATTTTAAGTTCATTTAATTCAAAAGTTTCTTTTATATGGTCTTGTAATTGTCTACTTGTATTGTGCTGGTCTTGTTTTTAGCTTATTAATTTGATGTTGTCTATGGAGAGCACTTTGTGGTCCTGTTCAATAAAAATAAAATTATCACCTATAATCATCCCCATTTTACATTGATTAGTTGTTTTTTATGTTTTTACCATCTTTCTTCCATCCTGAAGTGTCGTCCTGTTCTCATCTATACTTCATTTAAATCGTATCTACTGCATTTCAAACGTTTCTTTTCCATCTCTGACCTTTTAACAGAAGACTTAGACATGTTTTTTTGGAATTGAATTGATTTACGGTGAAGTCTCAGCAGGAGATCCTCTTAGTGGAGAAGAGGCAGACATTAGAGGTGCACTTAGCAAAAAGGACAAAACTTACTGAAAATAGATCCCCAACACACACAAACTAAACAGGAACACTGACCTTCAGTTCACTGCTCTCAGACGACAACAGCTCACAGTTGGGAACCCATCAAGAACATGTGACAAAGGATCTGACAGAACCACATTTTCACAGAGACGTTTAGATTTTCCATTTAACATTCCCCGTTGCCATGATAATGACAGCTGGAGTGTTCAGAAGAGCTGCTGCCGAAACGGTGCTGCCATTCAAAGTTCAACAGCTTTTATTTGCTATGGAGATTACAGCTAACATCGGCAATCACCCCGAATGTCGTCATCAAAACAAAACAAATCTGAGCATTAAAAAGGGCTGCGATGAACCCATTCAGACTTTCAGACACAGTGACACTCGTGAAATATCACAAAGTATGACAAGAATACAAACTGTCAGAAACACAAGTGACTCAGCGGAGAAAGATTAAAAAAGAAGTGACTGCAGGGCGGAAAAAAATTCAATCTGTGGCAACTCAACTTTCCTAATGAAAATAGATCTGTGAGCAGTGGCAGAAACAGTGAAAACCTACTTGAACGTAACGACAGTATAGTTTATTCATTTTCATCAGTTTTACAGTTTGAATTGTGTCAACAGCTACATATATACAGTATATGTCATGTAATAATTTATCAACAACATACAAACTGATTAAATCTGTCAAATATCCGAAAGGATTCATTTTACTGATAAGACATGGGTAAAGCCCATAAATCAATGAAGATGAACATACAGTCGCAGAAAAAATTACTAGACCATCAAAAGTCATCAAAAATAATGGTTATGCAATCCAGTACTAACTCCTGTGTGTCATGTGACTAAAACAGACAGAAAAGAAAACAGAATGCCTAAAAGCACTGTTTTTGTCAGTACAATGCCATAGATAT
>JAPQRP010000029.1:18025161-18044187 GCA_037367295.1 Apogon hyalosoma | reverse complement strand
AGTTTCACCACTCCCCAACGGAGAAACATCAACCCTGCACCGTGAATGTGAGTGTAATGAGTGTCATGTGGTGCATTAAAAGGACCACACTGTTAGATATGGGTTGAGAGGGTTTAACACCATTATTGACATGCAAAAGAGTGAATTAAGTGGGAAAAAAAGTGGAGTAATCAGCATCAGCACAGATCAAATGACCACAGGTTCTAACTATCACCTGAATGATGATGCTGGATGATATGACAGTCGCACTGTAATTATGATCCATCACCAATAGGGCGCACAAAAAAACTGTTTTTCATTATATGTAATAAGCACAGCAGCTATACTTTTCTTTCGTTTGAGTAGCTCAGCTGGGAAATCACAAAAGTCGCACCCTAGGTTTAACCAAGCAAATAGTTCAGGTCCTTCTATTGGATAATTACTGCAGTGATTCTGATGTTTCAGCGGCAACAAGTTCAGCGAGTAGGTTCTCATTTTTTAAACAACCATCAGTTTGTAGAGAGCATAAAGACTGAACTGTGTTTCAATGGAAAAAGGTTATGTGGTCTGATGATACGGAAGCAAATCTGTCTCATCAGATTTTGAATTATAAAAGCCATTGATGAGTCCAGAGTGATGAAGAGAGGTGGATGAAGTGATTACCCATCATTCCTGGTGCCTACAGTACAAGCCTGTGGGGGAAGTAAAGTGTCCAAAAATGCTGACAATAACTGTGGTATTGTATGAGGTTACTGGTGAATGTATTTGTATACCATAATCAAAGCTAAAGGTGGACCAAGTAAATAACAGAGCATGGGAGTTTTAATATTTAGAATTAATTTAACTAATCTTCAGTGTTTCTCATGTTCTGACGTTTAATTTGTCATTAACAGCTCAATCAACTTAAATGTGAAAGTTGCATAAAACCACCAGAATTAAAAGTCTGAACTTCTATATAAAGTCTAAAGTGGCAGAAACATAACTGCCAGCTCTCAGCTAAAGTGAGGAAATAATTATTGTTTGCATGTAAACACATCAGTCATACTTCAGTTAGCACAAGCAGACAGCGGAAAGAAGTAAATTAAATATGTTATCACATAAGTATAAACACTTCACAGCAATGTTCAATAAAAACATGTCTGTTACTTGGATAAAAACACATTCCAGTGTTGATGAAGTTGACTTTTTGTGTCAGAAATTACAGCAATGTCAAAACAACAGAGACAATCAGAGCTTTCTTTATTCTATTTATGAGTGCCACAAACAGAGGAAAAGTCACAGGATGCTTCTCATTTTCCTCATGGTTGTCAGAAATGAGCTTTGTTAATCATTAATGCAGTCTCCGTGTAGACATAAAGCGATGATGAGAGGACGAATACACCACTTTCTACAGACTGGTTAGTGCAAATAATGCCCATAATGAGTCCCATTTCACAGAGGAAACAGAGGACGGAGCCAACACTACCCAGTGTGAGACTAAAGACTAATAAGGTGAAACAAAATGGTAATTTAGTCTGATTATAAGGGTAGGAACCGTCATTTCAGTACAGTGCAAGTAGGAGTGGGTGAGTTAATACTGTAATTGATCTTATATATTTCCACAATTTATCATTTCACTCCTTTGCAGAGTTTGTCATTGCACTCCCGGTTTCAAACTTCACACTATAATTTTAAAGAGCATTTAATAACATGGATCGATGCTACTGTATGTCAACAGTCCATTAGAGCTTCGTAGCCTAATATTCTAAATGACTGTACTCTAACATGATGAACAAGTAAACAATTCAAGTGGAGTAATAGCATGGCTAGTATCAGACCGGCTAATTGAACCAGATATCAATGACTGAGGTGTTTGAGGAGTTGACAAAGTAAGAACGACCAAGGCGGCAAGTGCAGGAGAGGAGACTGAATCTTCATTTTTTATTGATTCAAAGATGTGATACTGTCGAAATGTAAGCTTTAAAACACTAATGCGGACACCCTGACCTGCAAATGTAAGTTCGATCCTATCATTCCACACTGACAGAAGTTTTCGTGCATGAGAAGTGGATGCTGGGATGTCACTTTCAAACGTCTTTCCAGGTTTTCTGTGTAAGATTTGTGCATTCTCTTGCGTTTGTGTTGTGTGATGCACTTAGTAATAACGCTTACAGGCTGAATTGTGGCTGAAGCTCAGAGGATGCAAAAGTGCAAAAAACAACTTCGTATTTACATGTTCACTTGCTACCAAATAGACCCCACCCACTGAAAGGTCACATTGTAATGAAATAATCAGAATTAATATCATTTTGCCTGCCAGTGGTCGTAATAAACAGAAATGTGGACTTTTCTATCCATTTCTGTCAGGGAGGATCTTTGTATTCTGATCATAAATGTGTGCAAATTAGTTAATGTTGTAGTCAAGACTGCACCATCTGACACCCAAGACATTTCTGAGACCAGAGGGTTTCGAGACCAAGAGAAGACCAAGTCAGGTTGAGACTGAGACAAGACCAAGACCAAACAATGAAAAATTATTAGAAGAGTGAACAAAGTAAGATTCACAAAATACAGAAAACCATCTGCTGTTTAGTTTGTACCCAACAATACTTCTACTATATTTATAAATTCAGAAGAAAATTGCAGTTCTTATCATGGATTGTGATTGCGATTCTAAGCATTATGATAGGATCTTTCAGTTCGATTGCTGACCCCTAAGGGCCAGGATATAAATAGGAAATATGTAAAGCAGACCTTTGCATTATAAGGAAAAATATCTGCCAATAAACACAAATACGAAGCAGCAACAGCTCAGAAATATTTCAGTTCGATTAGAGCACTATAACATCTCATTTACATGCAGGACTGTGAGAGCACACTCACATACGACTGTAACAAGCTGTGACGAATTTCTATCTAAATGTGAAATGTGTATTTATGGTTCCTGTGGCCTGAACTGTAACAGACACACACATGTGATCATGCACACGCAAACACACCAAGCCTGTGGGATCATGTCTGAGCTCATAATTGAGGAAAACTGCAAACCTTGTAAGACGCTTAGAGTAAACCCAGAGCAGAGCTTTAGCGTTATCGGAGCTGCACTCGTCACCAAAGTTCAGCTGCAGTGTGTTCCATTTAATGTTCAACTTCCTCTTTTATTTAAGCCGCGGCATCTTCGCTTTTTGTTCTGCGTCAGGTGAGGACTACGAATGGTAATCACAGGAATGAAAACACATCTAAAGAGGAAACAACCCTTTTATGTTACATTAACTGGAATATTTTTAATTTCATGGTTGGATACAAGACGTGTGAAGCTTAAATGTTATCTGGAAATCAATGTGATGGTAACAAGGTGTCCTTTGCAGAAGAAAAAAAAAAAAAGAAAAAGTCCGTGTTACATAAAGTGTTTCCATAAAGCTCCATGCATGAAGCCAATAATCACTTGACTGCTGTGGTCAGCCCGTCTGTGAGAACACAGGATGTTTCTGTTGCCACATAAGCAACACTCAGTCTAACTGATCTCCGCTCTCCTCCCCCGCTGGTTTAATTATTGAATCCCCGAGGATTATTTGTGCAGCCACTATTGGAAAAAATCTACGCTCGGCGGGGAGTTCAAACAAGATGAAACCCCGACAGACAATTCACTAAATCAGCCTGATGGAGAAGTGTGTGTTTGATGACTGCTCCGGCTGCAGTGAAATGACCTTTTCTGGTCATTCTGTAACCGGCTGAGTCACCATCTAATGTGTAAAAGGAACGATACGTGTCCTTTCTGGACGCGTCTGAAGCTGCTTAGCGGGGTCATTTTAGCAGCTGACAGGAAGCTTCAAGTAGGATTCCTACATGTGAAATCCTCTGTAGGAGGAGGAGGGAATGACGGCCATCAAAGCACGTGTCTCAACGCTCACAGTCACATTAACCGTTTATCGAGCAAGTGCCTATTTTTGGTCATTTGTATCTACAACTTGGTAAAGCACTTTGGGCATTTTCCATGTTTTAAGTGTGCTGTTTGAATAAACTCGACCTTGAGCAATCTCATGTCCAATGTGGTCTACCAGGTCTGTAAGGTCCACCTCTGCATGAACAGTGAGTGGACCTGCTTTGTTCGGTACCATGAAGTAATGGTACTAATGTAAGGAATGATGTTCAAAGGGATCATGTGGATGTGGACAGGGGTCTGGATCAGCACTTATGTTGTTGTAATTCTCTAAAAGTGATGTTCAAATGTTCTAAAATACATGTGCCTTTCACCTTATATGTGTTTTCTTGTATTTTTTTTTATATATAAACTTATTAATTTGTTTGTTACCCCGCCCCCCCAGAGGGGGAGGGTACTGTTTTTTTGTTTTTTTTTTTGTCTGTTTGTCAGAAACTTTACACAAAAACTACTGGACCAATTTCCATGAAATTTTCAGGAAAGGTGCAAGGTGGTCCAGAAAAGATCCCACTAAATTTTGGTGAATGTAAGTCAAAGGTCAAGGTCAAGGTCACTAAAAATGTGTTTTCCTTTTCATTCCTGTATATTCAATTTTGCATAAATATATATATATATATTTTTGCTCTCACTGTTGATGTGCATTGGCAACAGAACCCTGAAGGCCAAATTTGAAGACTCTGGGTCAAAGGTCAAGGTCACAATAAATGTCAAAATCTAATTTTGGCTATAACTTTTGAACTATTCATCTTAGAGACTTCCAGTGAGCACCAAAATGCTCATCTTTCAATTCTGCATCTTGTGTGTATAGATTTTGACCTATTGTTGACTGAAGAGGTTGGGGGTCACTTGGTCAATACCTAAAAAACTAAAATGGACTATAACAGAAAAACGAGTGGAGATGCACTTAGTTACTATTATTGACAGACAGGAAACCTGGCATGGGCTTCAAAATGGTGTCATGACCTTTGACCTTGAGCGACCTTGAAAGGTCAAACCCATAGTCTCACATTTTGAGAGGGAGAGGTCTGTTAAGAGCTAAAATGTTTGCGAGGGGTGGGGTTTGTTGTGCCTGGCACCACTTGTTTTTTTTGTTTATTTTGCCACTTATGGGTAAGGAACCAAATATGGTAACTTCCTTGACCTTGATTTTCTATATAACAATAAAAAAACTGAAAAATTTCACAAAGGTAATAAAGTCTTGTTATGTCCTCCAATAACACACTAAAGTTGAAATTTGGAATTTCAGAGTATTTCTGCATGCCCTATAAAGGGTTAAAGTGGTTCTGATGTTGACTCTGAGATTCTGAACTCAGTCACATCTCCTCCAGCATTTCCACCAACATCACCGTGTTTCATCTGCACATTTCAATGAGATGAAGAAACACTGGGACCGCTTTCTCTGAGGATGTTTAGAAAATAGACAGAGTCTGGGCACATCACACTGATTGGAATCACAATAATAATAGATTCATTTAACGGTGATCTTTTAGATACGTCTAAAATACATCTTTGAGCAGGTATGTCCATTAGTTATTTCCATTACATTTAAAACAGGACATCACTGGAATATTTAACATTTTTGTTGTAAAACTTGGCACAAATGTTCACTTGGATGCAAGGATGAACTAAACATATTTTGATGATCTTACGTTTGTCTTTTTTTATGATTATAATATTTGAAGAAGGATTTAAGGGATTTTTTTTTTCTGAATTTGCTCCAAACATTCACTTATGCTACATTCACTCTGCAGCTAAAAGTGTCTCAAAACGGACTTTTTTATGACAGTCTGAACAGCAAAAATCCATACATATCTAACATTTATAATTGTGACCAGTAAAACCCATGTAGTTTTACAAATGACAGTGATTGGAGACACTTGTGTTTATGCTAAGTCATTTTATCTTCAGTTTTCTCTTTATATGATAGTCCATGAATTTACTCAGAACTTTAATGAACATTAATTGTTCATAAAATGTATATTTAATTTACTGATCTTGTACATTTTACAAGATCAGTAAATTAAATATAGGCAAATAGCTGATTTTCACTAAAAAATACAAAATGCAGAGGATAATATTATAATAAATGGTGATAAATCACATCAGAAAGGTTAAATGTTAAAGAATAGTTTGGGTCTTTAAGGGTTAAGTGAAAACATGTCAACCCCATGTGTGTCTCTTGTGTTGGTTGTATGTCTTTGTATATTATTTATGTATTATGCATAGTTCCCATTTAGCCTCGGTGCTCCGTGACACACACACAAACACACTTTTCCCAGCTACCAGCAACTGAAAACAGGGAAACATTTAATGTATGCAACCATGCAATGAAACCGTGAACAGACAGTTAACCTTTTAAGTCTCATCTTCATTCGTCAGCATCGTCTCTGCTGAAAACACGAACAAATCATTTACTCCTCTTAAGCAGCATAGAGCAAATTCTAAAGTATATAATCTAAAATCTAACGTGGAAATAAACCACATGCATTTAACTTGAGATTATTGCACCACAGACTAATAATTATTCTTCAGTTTTAACAGTTTTATTTCTGTATCTTGGGTTTTATTTGGTTATTGTGTGTGAACCTAGACCTGATAAAGTGATAGTTATCATTATTGTGATAAAATTCTACCTGAAATCTTCAAGGACGTGTGTGAGATGAGGATGAGCTGAGATTCTTTATGAGAGGAAAAGATGCCCAAAGGCACCAACAAATGGCAGTTTGATATTCAGTGCATGAAATCTACTATATGCACTGATTGTCAACAAAATATTATTCAGATAAAACTGCAATGATGACTTGTGTCTGTTTTAATAGCTTACTTTTTTAGATTACCTTTATTACTACACACCTAACATTAGATATTATTAAGAAAACATCATTTTGGAGCCAATAAGATGAAAATATAACAATTCCCTTGAGGAAACTGGGCTGATTCTGCAGCAAATGATCTCAGAAGAGAAAACATTGTAAATAAGAATTGAGTGAATGAGGTGAACGGGATGAAATATGATATTGAAATCATAGCAGGTGCACAAATGATAGCAGAACAGGTCAGAGAAAAACGATGAAAATGTGCATGATATTAAAGATTTCTGTTAAATGCAGAAAAAACATGACTATGTGACATAATGGAAAAATAATCGGTGTGGTACTAGTATTAATGCTAGGTATCAGTTGGCTCAGTTTAAGGTGATGCACAGGCTTCATTACCCAGAAATCAAAATACACAGAATTTATCCAACAATGGCACTCACTATATGGAGAAAATCCATTACAAAAAGGTGGAAAAACTTAATATATTTAACAATATTTGGCTGACATTTTTCTATCCTTTTGCCAACCGTCACAGAGCCAGAGTCAGTAACACATTCCACAGTGGAGCTAATGAACGCTCTCGTGATGCAACAGTATATTTCACCATCTTGAAATGTAAACCTTCTTTTATCTTTGGTTTTATTTGGTTTAATTATTATTGCTGTAATTTTTATCATCATCACCATCATGGTCATCATTATTATTATGATGATGATGATGATTATTATCATTACAGGAGGTCCTCGGGTTATGCGGTACTCAACCTACGCTGTTTCGACTTTACGACGCCTGAGTCTCGTCCGCCATTTTGTCTCCAGTCGCCCCATAGTGTAGAGTGTCTGTGTTTGTGCGCCGTAATTTTCTTGGTATCCTCGCCTTTTTCACCCTCCTTTTCCACCTCTCAGCAGTGATGGTAAAGTACAGTATCTTATTTTTTTATTTTAATTTATTTTATTTTATTAATATGAAGTATAATAGTGCATTTGGATAGTTATTTAGAGATTTAGGGGGTATTTAGGGGGTATTAAAGGGTTAATTCCGACTTACACGGAAATTCGGGTCACGTCACCAGCGTAGGAACGGAACTCGTTTGTAACCCAAGGACCTCCTGTATTATCATTATTATCATCATCATCATTATTAGTATTATCATAATTTTTTTACCATCATCATCAACAGCATTACCATTATTTCCTTACCATTATCATCATCGTCAATATAATCATCAGTATCATTTTTATGATTAACATATTTATTTTCTTTATTATTACATATACTGTAATGCCAACATGATATCATGAATTGCATACAGATAACGCGGCACTTTTAATTGGCGTGTTATCTGTACGCATTATAAGCTTTCCAAGTGTATATTCACATTGCGTCAAATACCACGCGATTAGCGGTTAGGGTTAGCGATTACAGATATGTAAACCAGAGATCTTGCGTACATTGACACATCATCAAATGGCGTTGAATAATACATGAAAGGATGGAAATGCGTACATATAGCACCCAAATGCCCTAAGAACTGGCGTGACATACGTGATTTCATGAGATCATTCTGTTAACGCTCATATCAATACGAAAAATCTAAAATATTGTTATAAACAGGGCTTTTTCTTTGTAAAAGAACTACAGTGACACATAGAACCAGCTTTTTGTTTGAAAACAATTTTTTATGTTGCATTCGATTTTTGTAAAGCTGGAAATGTTGATTGAAAAGATTTCGAGGAAAAAGTGACATTTATGTTTGTGAATGAAAAAAGATGAGAAGCTTTAATGTCATCCCCGTGAGGTCGACTTCTTATATCATAAACCTCGGATCGATAAAGCTGAAAAATTACCAACACGCTAAACAGCGTCAGGGCTGCTTTTTTTTTTTTTTTTTTTTTTTTAGAATAATCAACCTGTGTTGTCTTAGTCTAATTATGAAAGTGCGTTCAAATAAAACACTCCAGATGAACGATCACAACTAAACGGACATATTTCTCACAAGAACAAAAAGTAATTTTACACAGATATAAGAAATTTTAAAATATATGTCAGGTTAAAGCCACTCAGCTGCTTCAGTCAAACACAGGGAGAAAAGCTGACACCAAACTGGCCGATGTGTGAATGTGTAACAGTCTTATCAATATCACTGTCATCATTAAAGCTCAAGTGGATCTGAGTGTAATTACATTCACAAACCCATTAAATTAATGTGTTGCAGATCTATTCATCTGGTGTTGTTAAACGCTCAGGGAGCAATTAAAGAACAAATATAAAAAGTGAGTTCAGTCTCATATGATCCACAAGCCCAAGAGTTTAGTGCTTTAATCCATCTGTTTTAGGTTTATATAGTGTTTTATTACCAAACACAGGGAAGTCAAAGGTCCTTATGTCATCAACAAGGTCCATGTGATGTTTTAGGATTGAACAGATTGATCAGTGAGCTGCATTTTTGTGTTTTATTTTCTATAAAACATAACTTACTTCAGGGCTGGTTAGTTGTTGAAAATATGTGACCGTAGAGATGTGTCTTGGTACAAATTTGAAAAGTAATCCAATGCTGTGACAGTGAAAACCTGGAATTTCCTTGATAAGTTTTGGATCCTGCTTCGGGTAAGTGGAGCTATACAGCTGTCAGCATACAGCCAAAAACAAGAGATTTGAAATGGTTTTGCTCTTTAGCTTCAGCTGATTTTGTTAATATATTTGGAAGTATACCTACATGCTTAGTCTTAATTTCACTTGTGCCTATGGTTTCCTAACAGACTGTGACATGTTTTCCAGAGCTGTTCGATACATCTACCTCCAACAATGGACGAACTGTATGGAAATGGTTAATGCACTCTTTCAGAGCCACCTATAGCAGGTTTCCACTAAGTGATACGGTTCGGCTCAGCACAAAAGGCTATTTTGTGTTTCCATAGTAAAAGGAGCCTATAAAACAAACCCATAATGTAACATTTCTTGGTACCACTCCATTGGAGGTCCAAAGGAAAATGGTACAGATACAGTCCGTTGCTAAGGTGACAGAAAAACAACATTCCTTGCTGCTGGATGTCCTCCAGTGTTGTTGTTAGATGTGTTGCGTTCATGGTCACAGGTACATTTAGCAGTAGAAGTGTTCACCAGTTCACCAGGCCAGGCCCACCAACATGAACTGTACCACTCAGTGCAAACATGCTATTAATAGATGTATATATGCTGGGACACCACAACTATGGGCCCCATGAAAGCTTAAACGATGTGGGCCCTTTATAAAATTCAGTATCTTATAAATGGGGGGGTGCATGGGGATGAGGTCCATAACTAATGTAACTAACCAGGGGCGCTGCTACCAATTACAGGCCCCATGAAAACGTAATTGTTGTGGACCCTACAGAAATTGACTAACTTCTCAATCTGTCAGACCAGGGTGGGTGCGGTTCATTAACAGTGTCACTTACGATAAGCGTTAAAATGAAAACGAAACTTAACATGCTTTCAACCTATACCTCTCTTGTGCAGCAGATCTGACACGAAATTTTCACAGCTTCGAACCTGTATCCACTGGTCCCCTTCCACTGCTTTACGGGACC
The DNA here is from genome assembly GCA_037367295.1 of Apogon hyalosoma. NCBI lineage: Eukaryota > Metazoa > Chordata > Actinopteri > Kurtiformes > Apogonidae > Apogon > Apogon hyalosoma. Next base: position 18,033,901 of record JAPQRP010000029.1, on the reverse strand, counting down.
CCCACAAATACTGGGCCCCATGAATTTGTCATGTTCACCCCCCCCTCATTGGTGCCCCAGTATCTATGTACCTTAAAGCTAAGGTAATGACAATGACAACGTTTTGCAAATTTAATCAAATTTACTTTTTTTTTTTTTTTTTTTTTTTTTTTTTTTACACAGAATCATCACAAATGTTTTGAAGATTTGTTCTTTAGAGCTGGAAACTTGAATCATATCCATCATTTGAATCACAATTTGTCACTTCTTGTAAAATGCAGGTGAGTTACAACCAAATTGTAAAGTTTATGCTAGTTTTCTCTAGGGGTTTAGACTGTGTGTGTTGGCTTTTTGTTGTTGCATCTGACAAGAAACACAGATTTTGGCATAATTTTGGACTAACATTATGACCGTTATCTCCTAATTTCCCTGTTCAGACAGCTGCAGTGTTTGCATTTCTTGTATAGATTGTGGCCTAATTTTGGCCACAGGACTTTTACAATGAATCAGAACTTTTTCACACAAACGTAACTTTAAAGCACCTGTGTAAATCAGACCCTCTTTATTCATCAAACTCTTCATTATTTCCTCAGCAGCAACAAAACAACATGTCATATAACTTTTGCAAAGTAACAGCCAAAACCCAAATACTTTAGTGCAGAGTATAACTACAAAAAAACAAAAAACTAAACAGGATTCTCTGTTGAATACTGTAATTACACTGCACTGTATTTATTTGAATTCAAATAATACCTGTGCAAGAATGTTTTGACAGCAATGTTTTATTTATTTATTTTTTAAATGACATGATCTGTACTATTCCAATCACTCAGGCCTAACCTTGGGCTGAGCTTATATACTTTTAATGTTAGTAATATGTTATGAAACTAAAACTATAAAACAGAGTCAGTAAATGTGGAATTAAAAATCTCATGAATGGCAAAAGCCCTCACAGTGGATGTGATACTGATGCTAAACAAGTTATACTTTTTTTTTCTTCATTAGGCTGTATTATACATTGCACATGTGCTGATTTATGTTTATACAGAATAATCCTTCAGTCTTTTCAATAGATGGTTAACCAGGTCTTGGATCCCTGTGTTTGATGGTGCACATTAATAGATCTATGGGCCAGTCATCCATTTACTGTCTAAATTTAATTGATAACATATATTAGAAGTAGAGAATGCAGGATTTTTACAATTATACTGGTGCAAAATACACTCCTATAAAGTATTAGAACTGTAATTTTGTCTTGTACAAGGGAGTGAACTGTGTATTTATGACCCCATAAGATGGTAAATGCAGAGAAAGAGTGAGAAGATTTCGGTAAGCATAAAAGCACACATCGACTTCACATAATTAGACTGCAGGTTGCGTTTCTTGTGATCACCCAACTGAATAAACTGCGATAGCTAAATGATTTCACCATAGGCGCATTATTGTGTATTGAGTTTGTGCTGACAGCAGAGCTAAAAACAGGACACCAACACTGCTTCACTTCACACACAAAGGAGATATGAATATGCTGCAGGGAAACCTACGCAGAGACTGGAAACAGGCGTCAACTAAACAAGACTTCTGGACCTTTGGCCGGTTTGTCTGACCTGTGCATACTGATGACAGCCTGCATGGAGATTATCCAAACACAGCGTGATGGGACTGGAAAAGGTCAGCAACTATGATTAGTTTCTCACACTTCTATGCCAGAGCACCTGCCACTGATGAGGCCAGACACATTACTCTGCGCACAGAGGGCTACAGTCGATGATTTCACGCTAGTTCTCATCTACGGTTCAATCTTTCACACCCACACTGAAAAGACGGTAAAAATATATGGACAGAAAAGAGTCACAGAAGTGTATTTAACAGAGCTAGGGCATCAGGCCAAACACCATATGAACATATTCAGAGACGGGTGCTTCTATAAAACTGGGTTCATTTTGGTATCTGGCACTTTTCCAGCTTTTTAGACCCAATAATAAAAGAGGAAATTTAGACAATTTCCCCACAGGATGTACCTAATGATGACCTCAGATAAATGCAAAAAAAAGTATATTCTTTGCTCTGAGCCATCCTAAAATTAATGAATTTTTAATTAAATATTGGGGCTAAAAATAGGACAAAAATTGGGACATGAAAAGCTACCTAGGTGTCAGCGCATTTGATCTGGAACACATGGCTTGAAATGGTTTTATATAGCACTATAAATAAAGACACTGTTAAATTTGACGATCCTAGTGGTTTTTCTAATCCAGACATACAGGTTTTTCATGAATCGGCAGTCTCATTCCAGTTTTCGTGTGTAACCCATCGTATCCACTCGCGTTACATGCGGAACCTGCTCATTTAAACACATAAATCGTGAGTGATTTCGCAACAGCGGACATTTTTGTCAAACACTCTGCTTTGCATGATTAGTTCAATTCCCAAAACGTACCTGTGAGAGAATAAAAAGATATTAAAAAAAAAAAAATAGTAGCATGTAATTTTTGTGTCCTTTTTTACCGTGTTACGTGTTGCGGATTTTTGAATAAAAATAATATAAAAATGTGTTGTACCTGAAAAATAGTTTCTCTTGTATCTCAGTCAATATTTATTTTTAAAATGGACCCCAAGTGCTTCTAAACTTGCTTCATAACATTAGTCTACATTTGGTTTGAATTTTTAGTCTTGTTTTTAGGTACTAGTTTCATAGAAGCACCATCCATGATCTGAACTGCATTTTTATCACCGCTTATTAAAAGTGAGTTAAAAGTAAACTTCTGCATGTAATGACTATCTGTAGTTGCCATATAACTAGAAACTCTTGCATAATTTTGGACCATGTTAGTGTAACATTTAAACAATAGCTGATGCAGTAGACATTTGTTGCACCAATGTGATGCTGCACTTGCATTAGTACCTCAACTGTGGCCTAATTTGTCCAACTGGTGTTTTATAATGAGCCGTAATTGTTTTTTTTTACATTCTAACATGATACTAAAACATCATTGTCAATCAGACTCAGGTCTTATGGTAATGGACTTATGCTAATTCTCCATCATCATTTCTTCAACAGCAGCAAAACAACACATTACAAAATAAAAGTTAATGCTGGCAGGAACCAAACACTTAAGTCCAGACAGACGCTAATGTATTGCTATAAACAGACTGAATTAATCCCTCTAGTGCCGGAGACGTTAATGCAAACCCACAGGTTAGTGCAACTTTGTAAAATACTGTAATTCCACAGATAAATGGAACGCTTAAAATAAATCTTATCTGAGGAAATTTAAACGGCAGTGATATTCGCTTTTTAATAACATGACATGTATAATCCCTCTGAAAAGTAGATCTGGCAATTACAATGATGAATAAATGATTCGTACATTATTTGGGTTGTTATTAGTTTTGTTGGAGTTTTGCTTTGTTAAAATTTATGTTCCTTGTTCTTTTCCAGAAGATGTACCGAGGTGTATTCAAAGCTATGTTAACGTACACACACATATTTAGTAAAAAATATCTTGACATTAATACATATTCCAAAAGCAGTAATTTTTTTTTTTCATTTATAGGCTACAAACTTAAAGAAGTTTCTTTTTAAATATGCATGTAGAAAATCATGTTGGCTTAAGACATCACTGGTAGCTCTTAAATTTTTATGCATGCTTCCTTTGAAAGCGCCATCCTCTGTTTCATACAGCTCTTCTCTGGTGGGTCAACCAGCACAGGGAGCCAGACATCAATACTTGATCAGAGTCCAAGGCAGCCTGCAGCTACCCAGCTCCACCAGCTGGTCAGGGCAGCTCCACCCCACCGTGGAGAAGCAGAAGAGACGGCAGGCTGGAAAAGGCTGGAAAAGGCTGGAACAGGCGCTGCTCCTACAGGCTGGCGGTGTCCACAGAGCCAGAAGGAAGCGCTCAGCGATGCAGTCAGCCTCAGGTGGCACCGGGAGGCCACGGCGGGGATCCAACTTAAAATATCCCAAACAAAACAAGATAAAACCGCTTCCTATCAGGCAGCTGAGAGGCGCGTTTGTGGGGAAGGTGTTGTTTATTTGTCGAGTCCCACGGGGTCCTAAATGTGTTAGGTCCCGTGTGAGACGCCCAGGCATCTGCTGCAGGAACTCCTATTTGTTGTGTCCTGAGCAAAGCCACGGTTCATCTCTGAGGAGACGTTCAACCCCGTCACGCTGCAACATTAAACACTGAGAACGGCCTCCTTTCTCATGCTAATATGAAAATATTTTAATGTTATATCATGAATAGATTTCATCGTCATCCATCACTGGCGAGATAATTACCATTCAGCAGTCAGAGATAGGACACAAACTAAACTGTTTATTGAGCAGTTTTCGCAAAAGGAAATGATTATTAATTCAGGAAAAGCTAACAATGTCTCAGCAGAACAATCAACTGCTTCTTCACATTGACACATTTTATTAGAATCAGTGAAGGAAAACATTGAAATCAAAAGAGACAATAGAACAATGTTAAATACAAATATTGACTTCAATATTTGACACATAAAAGCATCATCATTACAGTCTCAAGGGTTTATCCTTCTAATAAATGTTAATAAGGAGAGCGAGATAATATTTTCTCATCATATTGCTAACCCATTCAGGCTATTAACCCTAATTATTTCTACAGGAAATTGGATTTGACCACTTCCTTTACATTCCTTAAAGTTCATATGATGGTCAAAAAACACTCCTAGGTTTATAGTCCCTCTGAATTCCTGTACTTTCTGGGAAATACTGTGTAATGAGGATTTCTTTCTCATCTGGATTAAGTTGGGGTAGGTTATCTGGCATCCAGACCTTGATAGCCATTAGGCAGTTTTACAGAGAGGGAGAGTTTATGGAGGTCATCTGATCTCCAGGAGAAATACAGCTGAATTTCCTCCACACTACAGTGATAAGAAATACCATTAAACTAACTAATTATGGAACCGTGTGATGCACAGGGATTTCTCAGTGTCATCTGTCAAGCTGGAAATCTACTGCCACCGGGTTGGTGATTCTCTGTTAATGGGTAATCCTGTCTTCTAGGGAGGACTTTTACTAAAGGCTTGGGGCACTACTGAAATTATAACTTATATTATATGGACAAAAATACGTAACACTTTCCATTCCTGTTGATTTCAGCAGGTTTGACTAAATCAAACCAGTTTAAGCAGTTACATGGGACCAGACCGGAAAAACTAGAGATCATCCCAACTCCATCATGTAAAAATACTTTAGATAGTTTGATTTTTGGACCAGCTGCAGGAATTTATGCAAGGTCATCATCACAAAAAAAAAAAAAATATGAGGAAAAAGAACTAGAAATTGCTGTCTCAGAGGAGGAATGGGTCAATATCTGGATAACCCAACAGTCAACCACCTTTTCTAGAATATAGAGCGAACATTGTAGGAAAAATTCAATTTTTCATAACTCCTAAAATTACAGCTAAATATGTGTCCAGAGCTCAACCTGAGAATGTGATGATGTCAGTGTAAATCATGTACATGTCTTTTGCTTAAGTCCTAAACTTGCATCATTTTGGGATAATGTATATTCAACAATTGTTAAGATATTGGGGTTATGCAATCTCTAAAACATGTTTGGTGATGTATTTTGGATAAATTATTGGTAAAAATGGAATATTTGTTTAAAATACTATTAGCAGCCAGTAAAAAAGGCTATTGCCAAAGCATGGTGCAGATTAGAACCATCTGCAGCTAATGACTGGCTACAAATTGTGAATGGAATATTTGAGATGGAGATTCTGACCCATAGATTGAGAACTCAAGAAGAGTAGTGTCATGATAAATGGGAGAAATGGACAATTTTCATTTCAATGTCAAATTATTAAAACCAATTGTTAGTCACAAAGGCTTTTTATGGTCAGTGTATCCCGAATGTCCCTCATGTTTGTATTGTACAGAATTCAAACAATAAAAATAAAGTAAAAAAAAAAAAAAAGAAGAAGAAATTTAAGTTAAAGTTAAAATAAGGTGAATTAACACAGCAAAACAGAACGTATTAGTCCTCAACCAACCGACCGAACCCATCCATCCATTTTCTGATCCATGTAATCCTCATGAGGGTCGCTGGCCAAGTGGATCAAACTTACAAAATCTTAAAAAAAATGAAATAAAATAAAATAAAAAATGGACCTTGTGTCAAACCTTCAGGTGTAAAAATCCCCCCCTGTCTCTAGTGTGATACATTCATATATTCACACATACATTTTCATGAAATTACAAAATTTAAGTTTTTATTCTGCCTCCAAATAGACTGATTCTACGCCAGCGTACTTCCATAAGTTGTATAAACCTGGCTTAGAAACTTGGAAAACAATCACACAATTACTGCAAGCCGATGCTTGTTTGTGCTGCCAGCTCAGTTAGTGTTCTCTGATTATGATGGGAATTTTCTATGAAGCATGTGTGAGCCCGTCCTCACTAAATACACTAGCTGCATCCCACAGTGAGTCATTTACGCCGTGGTTTGGACAGGTTGGGCTTCCTTTCCTGGCCAGAGTAGCCTTGACAGCGAACACGGGCGTTAGTTGTTTGGAAGCACTCGACTCATTGCAATTAGTTCTCCAAACAACAGCGCTATCCACCAGTATGCATACGTCCAAGTCCAATTAGTCCTGCAGCGCTGAGAATTTGCCTTCCTTATAAACAGAATCCCAATTTAAATAGAGTGACAGGTTTGGCAGAGCTTGGTGGTGTTTACGGCATCATCGCCAAATGTGCAGTCGTCAAAGGGTTTGCACAGATCTGAGAATCTGACTCGGAGCTAAACTTTGAGCTTGCGATGAGCAGATTGTTTAGAGGGTTGGGATGAGTGCGTATAAGTGTCAGTGTAAGTACGATGCACAAAGAGCTGGCTGGACCCATAATGCACTGGATAACCTTTAATCAACCGCACTACCAGGGGGCGCCCAGCAGACAAAATAAAACACTATTCATCCACAAACAACACAATGCTTTTCATGTTGGTTTTTATGCTGCTTGTCTATTTTTTTTAAACACATAATGGCATAAAAAACCTCCAATTACCCTTGAATGAGTCACTACAGTGGTGGATTTTTTTGTTTTGGCATTCTCAATCTTCAATTTTCTCAGCTCTCAGGGATTAAAACACTTCTCCACGCCAAACACACCAACACTTCTCTTCAATCAAATTCATTCTTTTCCACACATTAGAGTCTCAGATGGTTGATTTAAATTACAAAGACAACTGCCCGATTACCTTGGTACGTCAAAAAACAGCGGCGGGATCGCAAAACATTGACATGTAACAATATAGATACAATAGTCGCAGATTTAATGGCAAACAGAAAATGGATGACTGAAAAATAAAAACAAACCAAAGCATAGCATTGGCTCGGATTCAAACACACACCCAATTATAATGTGCAAAAAGAAGAGTAGAGAAAATCCCTGTAGCGTGAATGCAGATACAGGCTCCACATACTTCAAATAGTTGTATAGGATTAGTTTGTGAATGTTGTCCAATGTATACATGTAAGACAGATACTCTAATTGCACCAAAACAAACAATCCCCTCTGTGAGCATTTAAAGGGTCTGTATGTAGTATTGATGCAATGTCAGTGAGAAAGCAGTGAACTGGAACACACTCATGGCTACCAAAACCAACAACAGACTAACACTACATCTCACAGGCTGCATCACCCACTGACTACACTGACGCCTGTTGTTCACACACATTGGTGTTATGGTATTGTCAAGACAAAACCCAGTCGATTAAAATAACAGTGTTTTATAATCGATATGTGCTGCATCAGATGACAGATTATCTCTTTTCTGTATGGTTTGTGTCGTCAGTCGCTCTATTAAAGATCTGTTTGGAATTGTCCAAAAAAGGTCAAAATTGTACAAATTTAGATTAGATTACATTACATTATATTACATTACATTAGACTGAACTTTAAGGATCCTTTGGGGAGAGCCCTCAGGATACCGAGGTTCCAAAAGCAGCTCAACACCAAATATACACAAAAAAATACCACAAGAAAAAAATGCAATAAAAAAGCAATACAATAACTATTAAAAAAAAACAAAAAAAAAAAAACAGTAGTGAAAAAATTGCAACTGCACATTGGAAAGTACTCGTAGAAACACGTGGCAAAGCAGTAATAAGTAGTTTATTATGTCATAATATAATGTTATAGTATGCACAATATGTATGTATGTATGTATGTGTATATATATATATATATATATATATATAAATAATCACAGCGTAAAAGTTCTAATAAAATGATCAAAAGTTGTAATAAAGTGATAATAGTAATAATAGTCATAATTACAATGTACTAGTAATCTAAGTATGTAAGTAATAATAGTAATAATTTAGTCTGAACCACAGAGCAATAAAATCCCATTTAAAGATAAGCAACAAACTGACACACTAGACTAGATGTAGTACAGTGTTTCTGGAATTTGCCACAGAAATTGTTTTGGGTCTTTAAGGGTTAAAGATGATGCTTTTAATTTAGCAGACACATTCTCATCTAAAATGCCTGAATCAGTCCACATTTTGGTCACCTTTTGTCATTGTGCTGATTTGGCTCATTAAGCCTTTATCAGGCATGTGACTATTTTTGGTCATTTCCACATGTATTACAAGACAGTCACAGCAACAGTTACAGTGATGAGAGTGAGTCAACAATCTCAGGCCCAATGTGGTCTCCAGGGTCTGTAAGGTCCACCTCTGCATGAACAGAGAGTGGACCTGCTTTGTTCGGTACCATGAA
>JAPQRP010000029.1:18006606-18021625 GCA_037367295.1 Apogon hyalosoma | reverse complement strand
GCTGGGATAGGCTCCAGCGACCCCCGTGACCCTAGTGAGGATAAAGCGGGCTCAGAAAATGGATGGATGGATGGATTGACCTGTGGAGTTGAATTAATGCAGAATTCAGACCCAAGCAGAGCATTTACAGTTTATGTGGACTACAGCGAAATGTTCTAAAATGCATAATTCAATTTTTTTTTTTTTTAAAGTAAATTATTATGTCTCTTTAAGTAGTGATAATTAATAATTTTAACAATAGTATACCTATTACAAAATGTTTTGTGTCTTTTTAGATCTGTAAATTGTAATGCACATGTGTAAATGATAAGCTGGGGCATAATACTGTTAAAAGTGCATTCATTTTTCTTAAGACATTTCCAGTTGTTCATGTTATTGACATTGTTTAAGGATGTAGATGTCAACATTTTCACAATGTAATTTGACTTTTTTCACTGTTATTGTTCTACTCGCTTGGCCCACTTTAAATCATATTGGGCTGTATGTGGAAAAAGAAACTAAAATGAGTTTGACATTGACGATGGATGATTCCAGGTACACATTTTTATTTTTTGAACTGTTATGTTCTCTGAAAGTCAATAATTCCAGTTAAGTAGCCCGGTATTTACTCTGCCAGTATTGGAGCCATATTCTGATAGTGCTCATTTCTACGTCTTATCTGTGCTATATCTAGTGAACTGAGTCTACACCTTTGAAAAATTGGGGTTTTAAAACTAAAATGCTGTGAAATAGTTATAGCATGATATGTCTTTTTTTTTTTTTCTTTCAAGGAAAAACAAGGAGCTCTGCAGGCTTCAAAATCGCAGTGTTGGACATCACTGTGACCACAACCATTGTTTTTACACCATCCACCGTGTCATTCAGGGTCAGCGAGAAACAACATGGATCTAAAACTCAAACACCGAACCCCACTGTTTTCCTGCAGGCTGTTCCTCAGGCAGCTGTTACAGTCAGATCAACTACAAGCTGCTGCTGATGCTGACAGACAACTCTGATGATACATACAGATGAAATCACACAGATCACAGAGGCGATGCAGATTTCAGAAGCGCCACAGCAGGATGCGTTTAAACCATTCCCCTGGTCTTGACGGCTAATGTGACTGCTAGTCTGTATTTTCAGGTGTGTGTCACAACCACTTAGCAGCCACCAACGAATGCATTCACTAGGAGTGTTGAAACATCCAAGCTGAGCAGAATGCAGAGCAGGGGATGAGAGGATGAGCCAGAGGACGGATCACAGGCCTGCATGCTTCTCTCCTCCTTTTTATGGAGCATCTCACCCATTACTGTGGCAAGCATGAGTCACCATGAACAGGCAGAATTCACTGTGGGAATAAATGCTACATTATGCATTTGTCTGTTAAATAAGTGTGGGTGTGTTTTCTGCTGATGAATTGCAATAATATGAAAAGAGGAAAGGCTGCGGTGTGTATTGATTTTTCTGAAGCTGAATCATAATAAACAAAGGTAAACTAGAGAAGCCATTATGAAAAATAATCATCAATAAGTGTGTTTGGCTGTTCATGGCAGCAACATCCGTTTATGTCAGACCTCCAAGTCAGAATCCATAATAACTCAGCGCCGGCTTGTAATGGGTGCATTAGAGCTTAAGCAAAGTTGAAATGAGTCTGTTTGCATCCACAAAAATACTGGATGGTTATTCTGATCGTTCCATTTAGATATTCCAAATTAGGCCTGATTTTGAAAAGGTAGCATTTTAACTTTCAAATATTAAAAAAAAGTGCTTAGAACAAAGACGCCAATGTGTTTGTTTGTAAAAATATGAACTGAAATTATTCACACTGATGGGCCGGTGGATTTATGTGACCACTAGGGGTAGGTAGTGAGTCACTTTGCTGGTCTCCCATGTTGAGGAAAACCAGCACCACAGGGTTTTTGACCAAAGCATCAGAAAGTGACCAGATGGGATGAGAACCACCTAGAAATAACTTTTAGGCTACGTTCAAACTGCAAGGCAAATGTGGCCCAAATCCAATTTTTTTGCCCATATGTGACCGTTATCCGATCTGTTAAAAACAGTTTGAACAGCATAAATCCGACCCAAGTCACTTTCATATGTGGTTCTAAATCCGATACGTATCTGATATTTTGCAATGTGACTTCAGTCTGAACGGCCAGGTCGCATTTGTCCGACCTTTACGTCATTGAAATGCAACAAACGTCACAATTCTGCGTCCCAGGAGTGTTACTTCTATTAACGCAGTGCGTGCCTGCGTGGTCACATATTACATCAGGACCTGTTTTGTACATGCAGGTCACTTCAGGGTTGCATTCAGTTCATACTCAAAACTGATAGAAATTGAATTTAATGTGTAATATAAATGAGCACACAAAAAAAATCGGATTTCACCCAAAAATCCAAATTGTGGATGAAGACCTGCTGTCTGAACGTAGCCTTAGATTCAAAGAAAGTGACAAAGTGATAAAAGCTAGAAGCACTGTTGTTGTTTTCTCCACTGGACACAGCTTTATATGAAAAGAATGGAGTTTGATGCAGAAATGGCAGCATTTCATCTACGTGAGTTTGATTCTGAGGCTTATGACGGTATAACATTATTATGGGATGTTATTATCTTTGCTAAGGTGTTGTTTCTTGAGTCACGGTTCAGACTACACAGACAGTTCTGACCTTGTTTGTTTGATTCCAAACAGATCTTAGTGCAGCGACTGATAACACGAACTGTAAAGAAAACAGAGGTGATTTATGGTTTTACTGTGTCTAAAAACAGAGCTAAGCTAACAGAGCTATAATGTAAACTATCAGCTGATGCAGCACGTGAAGATTATAAGAGATTATAAGTATTTTTTTGACTGACTGTAAGACTGGTTCATTCATATGTACGCTTATGTTAAATTTATTATATTTCATTATTTTTTCTGTGACTAATGACCATTGATGGATGCAAATGTAATTGACTTCTTGATTTTATTGTTTTTAGATTTTTTTATTCTTTTTTATTTCAAAGTTTGAGACAAATGAATGAAGAAACAAACAAAAAATAAGGATTTATGAGTTTTAATATTAAGAAGAAAACTTGATGATACCTTAATACAGATGTGTGTAAACAGTGATTTTTTTTCTTTATTCAGTGACTGATACAGTCTGTGGATACATAGTGTTGATTCGTTGGTGGTTCTGGTCCTAAGTGACTTTTTTGTACTTTTCATCTCAACTGGGATTTTTCCTGCAGTTTCTGACACGTGTTCTTGGCAGGTTTGTGCATTTTACATAAAAACTAGCTAAATTATACTAACACTTTGCAAGACCAGGATGCAGATTCATCCCCAGAATAAAGGCCCACATTTCTGGTCAGAATGAAAAGCACACATTATGAAAGACTTACATGTAAACAGCTTTTGAATTGAGTTATATAGCTCCAGAAATCATAATGCAGACATTTTCAGGAAAGTGGATGAAAGACTGAACAAGGGAGGTTGTGTTTGTACTGAGGGATAAGTCTGCAAAAGTAGAAAACTAAGAAAATATGTTCTTTTGATGCTGTGTCCTGCTGAGTAAAAAATGTGAAGCCAGTGTTCTTGCGTTGTTGGTTTGACTAATATGGAAAGGACAGTATTTATTTATAACTTATCCTGCAGCCTGACAGGGGAGGGAAAACCAGATATTTTGGTTTTATAAGCTGTAATTATGTCCCCATTTATGCAATCTATGTTAGTGCAGGTAATATATTGAAGGTGCATAATAACCATTCTCATTCCAATGTTAAAATGTGGTTATTTTTATCTGTCTGACTGCAAAAAACTACTACTCATTACTCTACTCTTTTGCCTGTGATATTTCCTAACTGATGCTGCTGTGAGCACATATATGTACTGTCCGTGTCTTTAAAATCCTCACGTATTTCACTGGAAAACTCCTCTGTCGCGGGCTTTAACTGACAAACAGAGTTATAATTAAGATAAGCAAAAGCATGACTGAATTTTTCTGGCCTGTCTTGAATCGTGCATCTATTTACATAAAAACCACATGACTTTAAATACAATGATGCATTTAATATGATGACAAGTTGTTTGGACATCCACTGCTACCGCACTGTTTCTGCGTAGTAGATGTAAACAACAGTCGACATTTGCACGACGCTGCGAGAGGTCTGATGATTGACAGGAGGAAGTGTGTACATGCGAATGACATCAGATGGGTTTAAGCTGCGTGGAGGTAAATGTACGGATTAGCTTGACGCTTTTCCTTCCCTGCTTATCTGTCACTAAGTGTAACCTTCACCGTCTCCATCCTCTTCCTCATATTTGTTTACTCGCTGCTTTATGAATTTTCTGAGCTTTTCTCATCTCCAAAGACAGTATCCATTTACACGTAAATAAGCTGTAACCATATTTCCCCATCAGCAGATAAATGTACTGTATTCATGCCATATGGCTGCTAATCTAATTCACTGCATTGTGTGGGGCTGCTGCCAGTAATAAGCATGATTGCTGCAAGGTTAAAATAAATATCCAGCTTCTACTGGGTTGCTGCACAAGGTCAGATTGGGTCCCATATCATCCATCTTTCCAGGAAGGGTGAATAAATGAATTTTTATTGAGAAACAACCTTAGTCCAGGGTCCAGATGTGGGGAAAAAAAGACAAAAGCAGTAGGTTGAGTTAAGCAGAATAAAAAAACAACATGCTGAGCCTCCTGTAACCCCAGAATGTTTACTTGGACAAAACAAGCCAGAAGATGAGTAGGAGAACAAAAACTGCAATGATGTCTTTTTTAGTCTAATTCAGTAAATGTCCTGGAGTGAACATAGAATAGGAACAACTGAGGAAATGGAAAGAAGATCTTGTGCTCATGAAACTGCAGTAGATTTACTGCCTCTGAGCAGAAAAAAAAAAACTTTTTAAAGGTTATATTTTCAGGAAGATGCACTTCCTTTGTTCATTATTTCAATTTTTCTCACAGCGAAATAAGCATTAAAAGTCTGACATCTATTGGAGAATTCCTCAAGCTTCTAATTATGCTGTGAAGTACGCAAAAAAAAAAAAGACTCATAACAACGAGTAATTTCAATATGTAGAGTTTAATAAATGGTCACGGAGATGTTCCCTCTAGCCGCACACACAGTTTTAAATCACAACATGCTTATTTGTGAATATTTTCTGAAGATAATAAGTAGGAGTTGTGAGATGAAATTACAAAAAGTACTCAGTGACCAGATGAATCCCTATGCAGCAGACGCAGGGGGTGAAATAAGTAATTACATTTTTAATTAAAGTCGATTTTCAGTGATTGCGCCAGGATTTTTCATTGTGCATCTCGTCCATGTCGGACTCTGGGTGTTTCAGAGAAGTTGTTCTCGGTGTAAGAAACGGTGAGCACTCAGGGGGATGACGGGAGTGAGTCTTTTAATTATCACGGCTGAGCGCGCAGCACAAACAACAGCACAACACAATCACTATGACGAAGGATACAACACAATCTGTCTTACACTGCACATCCTCTCTGCCTCTGTAGCTGTGTCCTTCTTTAAGGCACCGTGAACAGTGATTACTGCACTTACTCTTTGTCTATTAAACTATATCTTGGTTTAACATTTAAATGCATGCATACTTGTCTTCAGAGCATACATTTGCATGCTTGGATAGTCTGTTTGATTGTGTCCTTTGTCTCCCTGACGCTTACTTTGCTATTGTACCTTTTCTAATCTACATATTACTGGTTTCACTCATTTAACTTTCCACTACTTTCTCCTGCCAGACTTTGTAATTTCATTGTTATTTAAATGGCTACTCTCACATTTCCCAAAGTTAAATGGTAGCCACAATAAAACCCAGATACACACACCTGCAGTGATCTTGATCAGAATGCATTATCTCTGAACCAAATTGAAAAAAAAAAATAAAAAATCAAACACAATACTGCATTAGCACACAGGTTCACCTGAGCCCAGGCTCTTTGTCAGTAGCCCGATTAAAAATTCAATGCACGGCGGCACCATTAGACAGTTCAGGAACATTTAACTCCCATGGGTCTGCAAACACCTCGGGCACAGTGCCCCCTTTTGCATCCACACTCTTCCCTCCCACACTTTATCTTTCAAAAAGATTATTTTTTAAATTATCTTTGAAAGTGACAAGTGTTTGCTTCACAATTAATGTGACACCACAGGCGGGTAATTCTGATAATACAGGCGTTCTAGCCCAGAGAGCCCTGCAGTCTGGTAATTAAGCCATAGCCACCCTCTGCCTCATCCTAAACAGCAACAAAGACAGAGGAAAACCACAAGACCCCGACAAACGTCATTTGAACCTCTAGTGGCAGCTTCAGACGCAACATTAAATGCCATCTCTGTGGATCCACCAGCCAACATTATTACACAGGTGTGAGACTGAAACAGTGTTGCATTATAGCTGTGAATGCCTGGGTGAATAATGCATGTATATTAAGATAGCAATCACACAGACTTCACACATGTTTGTCCTCCAAAGGGAATCATCGCAGGGTTGTTTTTCCCTGTTGTAGTTTGACTAGTAGTAACTTTTGATGAATTAGCAGAACAAATGGTGGAGAGGGAGAATAAATGCCACAATAGGCCAAAGGTAACGTTACAGTAGAGTAAATCAATGATAAATTTTCTTTATGGGACTCAGCTGCCAGAGAAACAATGCTTCTATTGCCTGAATAATCTCAACTTAATTTGCCAGCGAATGAGCGACTGATCTTTTTGTGGTAGTAAATAAGACAAATAGAAAAAAACTCCAGGACTTTCACACAAGACAGTGGAGGTTACATCTCTAGACAGACTTAGACTTAGACAAAACTTTACTGATCCACAAGGGAAATTACTTGGTCACAGTAGCGCAGTTGCACAAAAAAAAAAAAAACACTCTGGGAAAAAAAAAAAATACTAGCAAAAAAGGAGAGAGGTAAAAAGCAATAAATAATATAAATATAATACAGTAATAAAGCTGAAAAAATACTAGAAAAGGACTTGGAGAGAGCAGACCTCTGCCAGGGCAGATCACACCCCCCCCCCAATCGTCACCAAAATTTAATCATTTGTTCCTTGTGCCAGTATTAACACTTCCTGAAAATTTCATCAAAATTCATCCATAACTTTTTGAGTTATCTTGCTAACAGACAAACAAACAAACAAACAAACCCAAATGAAAACATAACCTCCTTGGTGGAAGGAACAAGATTTGAATATGTACAAACAGGAAAATGGAAGTAAATAAACACTATATGCGTAAATACAGGTATGAAAGTGACTGAGGTGCAGTGATATGAATGTATGAGTCATCTGTTACAGATGGGTGAGCTGTTGTACAGGTGGACGGAGAACGGTATGAATGAAGTCCTGTACCGTTCGCTGTGACAGTGGAGCTGGATGAGTCTGTTAGTCAAGGCGCTCCACTGACCCTCTATAGTCCGGCGAAGGTGTCCGACGATATAGAGCAGCTTGTCCAGTGTCCTCCTGTCTCTCACTGACTCAAACGCCTCCATGTCACTGCCAATAACATGTCCTGCTTTTCGGAACGGTTTACTGATTCAATTGAGGTCCCTCTTACTGCCCCCCCAGCTGACCGCAGCAAAACCAGACTGGTAGAGGGTCTCCAGCATCTGGCTTCCTCAGGTAGTAAAGTCCACTCATGCCCTTCTTGTACACAGTATCTGTATTAAACCACAGCCTGGTACTTGAATTAAACCCTGTATCTGCCTGAGTCTGACCATAGAAAGTTTAGTGATGGTGTTGTCAACATTGGCTGATTTGATACAGATCAGATTTATTGGATTTATTCTTTTCCTTTGTTTTTGTTTTTTTTTTTTTTCAGAAAACAACAGAAAGAAGTTGTCAGTGAGCACTATACAGTCGTGGAAGAAATTATTAGATCATCAAAAACAATGGTTATGCAATCAAGTACTAACTCCTGTGTGTATCATGTGACTAAAACAGGAAAGAAAACAAAACATGGAATGACTAAAAGCACTGTTTTTGTCAGTACAATGCGGTGATTTTGGTTATTATCAAGAAAACATGGAAAATGGATAAATATCAGCTCTGAAATTAAACTCTTATGAGACATTTTTGTTGTTATTATATTTGTCCAAACAAATGTACCTTTAGTTGTATCAGGCATTAAAATGAACAAGAAATTGAAGAAAACAAGGAGTGGTCTAATGATTTTTTCCATGACCGTATATTTATGTTCATTACATGCTTATACTTGGACACTATGTTAATTACCAACACTCAGTTATTTTGCCAAAATAAAACATGATGCAGGCAGGTATATACTTATAACCACTCTACTGGATATGTAGTTGGATCTTTTTTTTATTTATATAGTAACATAATATAAATGTCATTATGGTGTAATTGTCAGTTGAAATACTACAGTGATGATATATTTTAAGTTCCAAAATGTTGGAATTAAATATGTCTGTGGTTTGGTATCAGGGTTGGACCATGTTTCGACACAAAATGAACTTGGTTGTTGTGATACTTACTGCAAATATTACTAGAAGGAAGAAAAAAAGTAACACCAACAAAATGGCCAAGTAAAAAAGCTCTACATTGAATGGATGGAAATATTTATGAAAGCCCCAAATGGCAGGGCAAATCAGAGAAAAACATTCTGTTTTGCAAAGTATCTGTATTGGTGTGGATGGGGTATAGCATATAAAATACTGTGTGGATATTTTAACACGTGAAACATTTGATGGTGCTTAAAAGTTATCTGTCTTATGTCCTTTGAGTTTTTTCTTCTTTTTTCTGTCTTTTCTGAGAATAATTTATTTCATGGAGTATGACTGCTAGTGGAAAGGACTTTGGTGGAATGGTCGTCCCGTTTTAAAATACCCTGAATTTACATCGATCAGTCATAGATGGAGCCGTAGAAGGACAATTTAGGTACATAAACATCTTCTTTTTTCTTTTCGTCTTGTCTTAAGATGATGTCCAGCATTATTTTTGTCTGTTATCAACACTCATTCTGCTTTGTTCTCATACATTTATTATTCAGGGTTTTTTTTTTTTTTTTTGCTTGTCATTTACAGAACACTTTTCATTAAGCAAAACAGTCTGATATGGACGGTGAAAGTACTAAAGCACAGTCTGCTAAACAACATCATGGACTTCAGGGTCATAATAAGCTCATTTGGCCTGTGATGCTGTTTTCTATGAGGACCATCTTTTTTTATTTTTACTTGAGAGACTGATTCTATGTTTAAAAAAAAAAAAAAAGCCCACGCTGACGTCCACCCCTGAGTTACTTTCACTGTTTTTTTTTACTACACTGTAATGATGGTCAGTATTAGAGCAGTAGTTATGTAACCCTCCCCGATGCTCCATCTGTTCACCCCGGCTACAACGCTGTACAAAGAAAATGAAATCACCCATGCGTACACCTCAAAGGTACGATCAGCAGCATCCTGTTTGTAAAAGGACTAAACAACAAAAGACAGAAAGAAGTAGTGAAGACGGAGGAGGAGTCGAGCCTAAGTTTCAATTTTCTGCCTCCCTTCTCCTCTCTTTTGATCAGCTCTTCTTTCCTCAACACTTGGTCACGCTTCAGTTCAGGCATCAGGCTCACATCTCCAGAACAGATGTGATTTATCAGGCCACGTTTCTCCCTCTCAGCCCTCCCACCTCCGTCCTGTTCCTGCAACACCTCAGCCTGAGTCACAGTATGAGGCTGGAGATCCACAGCCCCATGAACATCACACCACGTCCTTACATTTAAAAAAAAAAAAAAAAAATAGGACAAATGCCCTGGTATCTCACTGGTATGTTCTATCAAGAATCAATAAGTTGAATTTGCGAGGTTGTCGGGTTCTGCCACTATGTTAGAGTCCTGTGGTCTGGATGCAGGAGATCAATCTCCCAATACAAGTGGGTGGTACTTTCACTGGAGGATGACTCAACTATATTACAGTCGCGGAAAAAATGATTAGACCATCAAAAGCCATCAAAAACAATGGTTATGCAATCACGTACTAACTCCTGTGTGGATCATGTGACTAAAACAGACAGAAAAGAAAACACAAAATGCTTAAAAGCACTGTTTTTGTCAGTACAATGCCATAGATATTGATGAAAGAACTGAAGTGATTTTGTTTATTATCAAGAAAACATGGAAAATGGATAGATATCACCTCTGAAATTAAACTACTATGAGCTATTTTTGTTGTTGTCATTATATTTGTCTAAACAAGTATATCTTTAGTTGTACTAGGCATTAAAATGAACAAGAAATTGAAGAAAACAAGGGATGGTCTAATCATTTTTTCCACGACTATATATGAAAGTCCATATATCCATCAGGAAGAAGATACAGGACCATCAGAGCACGGACGACAAGACTGGCAAACAGCTTCTTTCCCAGAGCTATAATGGATATCAACAACAATCAATAATCTTCAGGACCTTTTCATCAGGCATGTGTAATAACCACTGAATAAAAATATGCAAGAAACTTCATTCGTGCAATAATTCACCTGAATATACTCTATTTTTGCATTTATGGTGTTTTATCTATTCTTACTTGTGTGTTATTCTGTAAATTGTCACTATAATGCACCAGTTGGAGTAATGCTCTAATGTCGTTGTATGCACCATCATATAATGACAATAAATGCTTTGGGCTTTGACTTTGATAACCAACAGTGTGCAAGGATGAAAATCTAACTACTGTACTGCACCTCAACTAGGTATGAATGTGTGAATGTGTGACTAGACAGAATGTGAGAGGGGCGGGGAATGTGTTCCTTTTTTTTTTTTTTTTTTTTAATGTTTTACTATACTATTTTAATTTTTTGCATTGTATATTTTGTTGTTTTTACTCAAGAGTTACTGTTTTACCAGTGCATCTGAATTTTGCTGTGTATGCTCTGTGTATACAATAACAATAAAAGGAATCTTGAATCTTGATATGACTTCCTATCAGTGCTCAATAGTAACTATAATTAATAGATACAAAAATATGGCCCAGTATAAGTAAAGGCAAATTTTTAATACTTCAAACATTTTTCAAAAAGCTAAATTTCTGAAAACTGCGAACAAACTTTGTTGACATTGTCCCAAGGAAGCTACATTTAAAAAATTAAATTAATCAGACTAATAGTTTTCAGAGGTCAAATGAAATGACTCCCTATCAGTGCTCAATAGTAACTATATTGATATCTCTAACCATTTCCGTGTTATATAAATTTCAAAAATTTATCACAAATTCAAAAATTAAAATTTCTCACAACACTGTCCAAAAGATGCTACATATAAAATTTTAAATTAATCCAACCTGTAGTTTCACTAGAGAGGATGTTTGAAGAAATTGTTAACGAAGACAACAGTGAAGACGACAGCGACACAATAGCTGATGACCTATCGGCCGGTAAGCTAACCAGGTTCATACAACACAAGCTGAGCTGCAGTTAGCATATCGTCACCTTCCTAAAATAATTAGAATCAGTGTCATCAAAACTAAATTTCTGCTTAAGTTTTCATGTTTCCTGAAAATTTTGACAAAATGACAAGCAATTATTTTAGCAAAGTGACATAATGTAAAATGTGACATTCAGGAGGGTTTTGTGTAAACACAGACACATGTATAAATAATTACACCATTATATTTTATGTGATCGAAGCTTTGAGATCAATATGTAACGTCTGTTTTTTTATAAGATGCTGCTGAACAGAAAGCAAGTTTTTTGGCATTCTATATACAAGCAAGTATTGTTTGATCCAAATCAGCACAGTGTAAAATGAGTTCTAAAGACATTTATGTTAAGTGCAAAAAACTGTTTTTGAGTCTGTCTGTCCAGGTTTTCAGGGTTCTAAAGCATTTGTTTCGAGGGCAACAGTTCACATAAAGAATGAAATGAAAGAGGTTGTTTTTGTCTGATACTTTTCCTTATTCCTTCCCATTTTGTTTTTTTTACCCGTTATATTCTGTAACTCTTTGTCTTGCTTGATTTTATTATTTAAATTCATGAATAAGGGATGCCTTTGTTTAATAAAGGTAAAAGAAAAAAGAAATAGAATTATAATATACCTCAATATACCAATATACCTTTAAAACACAGAAAAGCAACATATAAAAGCTTTTTTCCATAACCTTTTCCATAACAAGTGATTTTTCTTGAATAAAACTTCCGCACATTAATTGTTCGCCCACTTGAATAAAATTATTATTATTATTTTCACCTCTGCTCCAAATTAATGATCAGAATGAGGCAACTGGGAGCAATAGAAGTCATTTCATTCACGTCTTTGGAGCAGAGCGCTACAGACCTTGTGATGCTGTGAGCTAATCGCCCTTGTGCAGCCCTCATTAGTTCTGTGTAGGAATCAATGGGGAAAGCAAGAGCAAAATGAAACCTCCTTTATTGTCGACATCAGGTCAAGTATTTTTACCTGCGTCACTGGAGTACTGCAGTCGTACAGAGAACACAAAGCTACAAGGTGAAAGAACAAAGATCAAAGAAGTATATGCTTTTATATCCTCCACACAGATATAGAATGAATCCACTTCATTCCTCAGATGAATGCTTCGTGTACTCCGCCATATCTGGGGGAGTTGTTGGCAACAATAGTATAACAAGCGCAAAAGGTCTTGAAGGTATGCTTGTATCTCATGAGCTGCAGTCACGTAAACCGTCAAGCAAGTGAGCAGTGCAAAAAAAAAAAAAAAAAAAACATTTCAAGGCTACATATGCCTAGTGGTACATCTAATTACCAGGACAGGAGCATAAAGTCAAGTAATAGCCAAGATCCAAGATGAAAGTCATTCTTGGGTCACATTCATTATAGAGTAAAGCTGTGTGATAAAACCCAGACACACATCCTCACCCCTCCACCCTCAGCTGGTCAGTGCATGCATGTGCGTCTTTTTGCAGGCTTCACAACTAGACATACTTATTTTCTATGGTCGGTGATGATTCACTCTCAGAATCCAAGCAAATATTTCACAAAATCAGGTTAGTAAATACGTATGCAATGTCACTGTCAGCCTCGACGTTTCTCTAATACGCTTTGGTTAAGATCAGTTTCAGTTTGACATATCAAACATCCTCCCTTTTCACTGGCAGTGTTGTAAATCTGTATTTAACTGTATTTACACCTTTCCACATTTCCAACAGTCCTCATCATCTGTTGACATGAAAGTCCAAATTCAGAGTTACTAGAAAGCTGGCTGCAAAACCACAAAAAATCTGAATAAATAAACAAATACATTGCTATTATTATCATTATCATTATCATTATTATTATCATTAACAATAATAATAAGCAGCCCACCCAATATGGATAAATTTAACAGCTTATTACATAGAAATATAGATTACTGACTAATCATTTATTCTGAGCATGTGAAAAAAAGACAAGAAAAAAAAAGGCCATAATGAATGTAGAATATTGAAGTGAAAATAGAAAAAAATATGTGGAAATCTACTTACATATATAGATCTATACTCAATGAAATCTGTCTTATCGGATATATAAATACATATAATCTATATGAACACCCATGCATATATAATCATACATACATATCTGATTTGTTTTTGTTTTTGTTTTTTTTAATATTATGTCAGAAAAGGAGTGGGATGAAGTAGAACTTATTTCCACCCACCCAAATTCCAGTCAACTATTCCTTAGTCATAAATTAGTCCAGCTGCTTCCTATCAATCAAGTAAATACTCAATTATCTATTAAATAATACAATATACATGAACATAAGCTTTAATATTCATATATATATATATATACATATACTTGCATCATCATAGTAATTATAGTAACATGAATAACCAGGTTTACGTTGTCAGGGGACGACAGCAAGAGTATGTCCCTGAAATCCCCCCAATCCTCTGCCATATAATGAAGTAAAGGGGGATAGTTATCACATTCATACAAAGAATATCTGGCCTGAATAATATCAGAAAATTATTTGCTGAATAATGTCAGAAAAGATATTAGATATTTGTTGGACGATCAATATGAACCAAGGTTGAGCTTGATTACCCTACTGTTTCCTTAATAATGTCCAAAAAAACTGATTTTTCAACAGAGGCTCCTCCAACTATTTGAAAAAAAACACACCACCTAGTGTCAAAATATGACATCATGTAAACTCAAGGTAGTGGCATCAAGAAAGACAATTGTTAGACAATCAATATGAACTCAATTTGAGCTAAATCGACCTGATAGTGGCAGAATAATGGTCAGAGAACCAATTTTTCCCCACAAGACTCCATGTAGTGAATGAAAATGACACCATATGAACTCTGGATGGTAGCAAGAAAATGGACATTTGTACGACAATCAATATGAACCAGATTTTATTTCAATCGGCCTATTACTGCTTAATTTATTTCCAAAAAACTTATTTTCAACTAAAGTGCCCCCATTTGGATGACTTATAATCTGGGTCATCAAAAGCAATTGTGGGCCCCATGTAAGGTAAATGTTGTGGGGGGTATGTACGTGGTGTAGAGGCTGGAGGTATAGGGGTGCATTCCATAAGTGCCGTAACTACTGCGACTGGCGTAAAACCGAAAGTGAAACTTAACTTTGGACGTCCGACTCCTGGCTTCTATGCCTCTCTCTTTTACTCCAGAGCTTATGTGAAATTTTCATAATTTCTAACCTATATCCACTGGGCGCCCTGGGAAGGCAGGGCCCCATGTATTTGTCATGTCTACCCCCCCATTTACGGCATCCCAGCTTAATCTCATAGAGAAACTGAAATCAGTAGGGTTCTTCCATTAGGGGTCCCCTATGTTGGTTATCAAGGGATAAAAAATCCAAACAAATCTGTCCTAGTTATTGCATTCACATGAAGGATCTGGCGTTGTTCAGGGTAAAACCATCATATTCCCGAAACTCGTTTTTCGGGGATATATTATCACTTTTCCTTCTCATAATCCTTCCAATTGCATGTTATGTTCTTTGAGTCATTATGCTGTTTATTTGACTGTTGTTTGTTTATATCCAACTAACTCTGTGAAGCCCTGTGAGACAACCTTGTTGTGATATA
>JAPQRP010000029.1:17992149-18006506 GCA_037367295.1 Apogon hyalosoma | reverse complement strand
TTCTGTTGGGTTTCTGTTAATTAGAGTCTGGTTTCGACCGGCTCTATATGTAAAGTGTCATGAGATAACTTCTGTTAAGATTTGGCGCTATATAAATAAAATTTGATTTGATTTGATTTGAATATATGACTAATATTACCACGGTATTAACCATTTTCAGTTTTAATAATAATACATGTACTGTCATTTACATTCATATTCTAGATGTTTTTATTGCCATCATTATCATGATCATCATCACTAATATAATTATTCCAATTTTAAAACAACTTAACAGAAGCACCACCATATTACGGATCATCAACATTGATAACAATAGCAGTAGCATTAACAGCAATGATGTATGAATACATGCAAAGAAAGAAAAAAAAAAACACAATGTAGCTGTTTTTGGTGCACTGACTCAAATACACAGATCTATACACCGACTACCACAAAATGTTTCTACTGTATTTTCCTCTTATTGATCCTTGTTTAGCAGATGATGCGTTCAAGCATCATCAGGACACTCTGCAAACTGGCAGCATTATCACAATATATATTTATAATCACTACGGATACAAATACTGTGGTCATATTTTTCCATATGGCCCAGCTCTACTTCATACAGATTTATTCCCACTCCAGATGCACACTTTACCTTTGAGAGATCCACATAAAATGATCTGCAAATTCCTATTTCCAGAGGAGTGAAGTCATTACTGTCCTATGGTCTCACACAAGCCTCTTGTGTAACAAAGTTGAAGCCAGAGGAGCTTTTTTTATTCAAATGAGTCATGGGGATGAAAACAGTGGAGTGATGTGGCTGCCCATGGGCGGATTCTCACACATATGCACATTCATCAACAAAACAAGCACATTGTTACAACACACACTATGATCAGAGTAACATACCAATAAATAATAACACATCCTTCATGGAATAACTCCACATTCAAAGCGTCCATCAGTCATACATCATTACACAAATGGTGAACAAAACGTGGGCACTGGTCTGCCTTGACAAAGCACGAGTGGAACTGTGTTTTGAACTCTTTTCCACTCCACTGTGGGAGTGGGCGAAGAGCAAGGGTGATGCAAGCAAGCAGAGGCAAACTCTCATTTCCCTGCTTCAAAAGCCGGCAGCTCTATTGTGTTTCATGTCCTGGCAGGCGAGGCTTTCCCTCTGCTCTGCCGGTGAATACAACCTGACCCACAATCCACTGCGGGGGAGCTGCGAGCTCAGACTGCGGGGATCGCCTTCTGTTCGGTCTCTGCTTTCATGTGCGAGTAAGAGCGCTGTGGGCATTTGTCTGTGGCGGCAAATGAGTGGGTGTGGGTTTCCTATGTCATATTCACTACAAATGCAATTACAACAGCAAGATGATAAGGCTGACAATAGCCTCCACTTCCAATTTTATTTCTCGCTTTTTTTTTTCCCCCTCTGCTGGTGTTAATTTCTTTCTTCCCCGGTTATTCGCCCTCTCCTCAGTCACGTTCCTCTCCTCACTCGTCATTAGTATGAGAGCTCCATCCTGCTGACCCATTGTTCATCATTAAGTACTGGACCTGTCTCCAATCAGCACTAATTGAAGAACATAGGTATAATTAACCACGAGCCTTAATTGACACGCCTTAATAGCACTGCTTATCAACTCAGGGTATTTTCCACAACCTGTGACGTTCTTCGGGCTGTAGTTCCTGCTCTGAACCCACACTCTTGATTTGGTTATGAGCTCCACAGTGGAGGATCAATATCATACAGGTCTATAGTTATCACAGCTGAGACTTCTGAGATGTACAGGATCAGAGGGTAATGTTACAACAGGGAAATACAAAGAAAGTAGAGCAGGGACCAATGAAATGTGATCCAATATCAGGATCAGGCCCTCATACTGACACAGTCCACTCATGGGAGATCGTACTGATATCAAAATCCTCATACCACACCGATTCCATAGTTTGTTGTTTTTATGACTTATAAATATATAATGATGACATTTTAAGCTGATGTTGCAGCACATATTAACTTCTGAATTAATTAGTAATTAAACTGATCTTCAAGGATATCCAGCAGACCCCATCAAGGATTTTATAGCTAGTGAAAATGGAGGCTAACAAGCAATGGAAAAAATGTTAAATAAAAAGGAGGTTATGAAAAGGTTGAAAACTGAATCTTGAATGAACAAACACAAAACAGAACTGCTGGTAAAAAAATCACAGCCTTGTTTTCTTCCATTTTCCGCATTCGATACAGGAGGGTTTTAAATCATATTTGATATGCATGGTTTCATTCATCATTTTTCAGCTTAACATCTGAAACTAAAACAAAACAGTGACTCAACCAAAACTAAACTGCAAAACTAAAACAAAAAAAACAGAACAAAAATTTCAAAGTGATGAGTCAATTCTTAATATATTTTCTTGTCCATCAGAATTTGGTACAGGTGGGGTTTCACTGGTCCATGAATCCATAGTCTGCAAATGAAACAGACATCTTCACCTCTTCCAGCAGATTCGTTCTGGTTCTTTCAACTGTTCCATACCAGGTGCTTCTAGTGAACCATCCCATGCCTCCACACACTTTGAGCAGAACCATTCAAACAACAATGCATCATCAAAAACCTGTTAAGCCCTGGGCCATTTGTTTCCTGCTGGAATCATTCCAATGTAACATAAAACAATAGAGTAACTGGTGCTGAAGTCTCAACAGCAAAGGTTAGACAAAATACATAATCTTCGTGTTATAATGCAACCTTTACTTTTGCTCCCTCTTCTTATTCAGTGTGTTTTAGCAGTAGACAAATAATTCATTTACTAGTGGATCTGCTTAGTGTTAGCTTAGCAGTGCAACATTTATATCTGTGTTTTATGAAATTATTCATGACATACGCTGCTAGATTGTTTAGATATTTGTCCATGTAAGTGTTGAGTTGTGTTCCATTTTCCGACAGCTGGTTTTGTTGAGCTTTTTGCTGATGTTCTCCTGGTTACACGGATCTCTAGCATATTATGTATATTGCTATAAGCCATGTTACCATGAGAACAGAAGCTGAACTGTTACTGCTGTCAGTACCAGGGGCAACCAGGCTTAAGGGGCTACCAGAATACATAATGCACAAAAGGACCATAATATGGTAATATATAACCCCTTCCAGGGCAGCTTTTTGACTAACCTTCAACCTTCAGTGAACCATCATCATGGTCACTGCCTCTGCTGATAAACTAAAAGAACAACCACAACAACTGTCACTTTATGTTTCACCTCAACTAATACCTTAAGATTGGACGGAGTCAACACTATAGTCACGGAAAAAATTATTAGATCATCAAAAGTCATCAAAATAATGGTTATGCAATCAAGTACTAACTCCTGTGTGTATCATGTGACAAACAGACAGAAAAGAAAACATGGAATGAATAAAAGCACTGTTTTTGTCAGTACAATGCCATAGATATTGACGTAAGAACTTAAGTGAAAAATGGATAGATATCAGCTCTTAAATTAAACTCTTATGAGTTATTTTTGTTGTTATTATGTTTGTTCAAACAAATGTACCTTTAGTTGTACCAGACCTAAAAAAATTAACAAGAAATTGAAGAAAACAAGGGTGGTCTAATAATTTTTTCTACGGCCGTATATTCAGGATTAGCTTCTGGTCTTGTTCAGTGGGAGATCATCAGGTGACTCAGACTAGCACCGACCTACAACGGAAAGCTCTCAATTTAACGGTTGATGTATATTCCTACTTTCCCCAGTGGTCACAAGCTGTGGGTAGTGACCGAAAGAACAACACTGCAGATACAAGTGGTTGAAATGGGTTTTCTCTGCAGGGTGGCTTGGCTCTGCTAGAGACGGGGCAAGGAGCTCAGTGTGAATCCACTGCTCCTGCACATCAAGAGGAGCCAGCTGAAGTGGTCCAGATGTCTGGTCAAGATGCCTGGATACCTCCCTGGATATGAGGAGTTTCATATCCAGCCGAGAAGATACCTGAAGCTAGACCAAGGACACACTCAAAGGATTATATCTCCAAAGCCTGGGAATGCTTTGGTGTCACCCCCGGAAGACCTGGAGGAGGTGGTGGTGGTGGTGGTGGTGGGGGGTTCTCTGCTCAAACTGCTAAACCCCTGATCTAGACCAGGATAAGTGGGTGGGAGGGAAGGAAGGAAGGAAGGAAGGAAGGAAGGAAGGAAGGAAGGAAGGAAGGAAGGAAGGAAGGAAGGAAGGATAGATGGCAGGATCTGTGAGCTTTGTCTATTACTTGCTCTTACACTCAAGTGAAACCTGACTATTTCATGCTAAATTCTACATTTTCCTTCAACTTAACAGATACTAAATCAATAAGCAATGGGTTCCATCAGCAGCTATTACACATAATTTATTTCACTGGTTACTCCAGACTTTTACATTGTTGTTATTGTCTCCATCATCCCTTTACAATGTGGAAAGATTATAGCATGCCCACAACAGTTCACAGTTCAGGTCAAAGAAAAAAATACTCCATTTTGGTTCCAGTTGAAAAATCAATGTTTCCAGACCTATTTATTTTGGTCAAAATGTTCTGAACCGGAAGGGCAAAAGTTCCATGTTGGTGGAAAATAGCTATGAGTGAGTTGTCAGTGATACACAGAGAAGAAAGAAAGACGGATAATTGTTGAATCTAAAGAGATGGACACCATGACACCAGCCACTGGTTTTTAGATTACTGCTTTAAAGCATTGACTCTGAGTTTTAGAGCCAGAGGTGACCATATTTGTCCAAAAGAAGTGACAGTCCAAGTTACTGCTGACTTAATGACAGGGTAAAACTCTGAACTCCATGAAACACTTATGTAATAAAATCCTTTGAAGGCTTAGTGTAGAAGAGCTGTCAAGAAAAAAATATTTCTTCAGTAAACAGATGTAAGATCAGCAGGATGAGCTGTCAATCATACCTGGCAATCAAACCCTACTGCAGTACTCAGACGGAAGAATAAATCACAAAAACACCACCAGTATATTTAATACTTGGTGTAAATAAAATGTCTAAGACTAATACTGTGTTCCAGGCAGGTTTTTAGGCCCGTAAGTCATGACTTCAATTCATGACTCAAAACTTTGCAGCGTTGCAGGCAAGTCACGCCAAACTGCCTGAGGGCAAGGAATCGTGGTAGCTAGACGTAAACAAACCAGCATGGCAGACCGTATGGGGCTTATGCTCATTTACAATCATTTTATCGCCAGAGGTGCTTGCTCCTTCCTTATTTGAGGGAAACAGAGGCGCATAAGGCAAGGGAATCTGTTATACCTTATATGTTACATTATTTGTATATTTCGATGCGTATTTGGTATTAATTTATTCTTGCACTCAATGAACTGAAAACTAGCTAACGCTAGAGTAGCTGCTGATTATGCATAACATTTGCAGATAAATAATGTTAGAGCAATACCTTGTTTTAATAAACAATTTGCATAAACACCACATCCATGGGGGTTGCCATTGTTGTTTCACGGACTATGTGACATCAGAGCGCGGAACTGGGAGTACATCGATCTAGTATGAGTTCATGGTTCGACTACCATTCCAGTGCATTTTCACTGGTAGAAGACTGGAAAAACATAAGTTACAGGATGCCTGGATTGCAACATAAATAAAAGAGATAAAATATACTGACTTCTATACAGGAGTTCAGTGGATGTCTATGGGAGTCAGGCAACACCTAGCAGCTGTTAGTGGTGTTCGTTTAATATAATATAATCCACATTTGCTTCATTTTCAAGCTGTGGTTATTTTTCTTTGATCAGACTATAAAAAAAATAGATTTGTGCATCTGTAAAAACAATACAAAAGTGAAAAAGTAGTATTTGTGACCATTTCTGTCTGAGAAAAGATGACACATTTACAGAGGATTTAATTCATTTTACCTTTAATCTAATATACTGACTATAATATATTGTAATTTGACTTACAAAGTCAGAATTTAAGTACGAATAATGAGGATTCTTAGAGCATAAATTACAAAAATTCATGATTTAGTCATTTGTGAAAGTAAAGGATTATGCTGGAGAACAAAGAGAGAACAGGAATACAAGGGTCTGTTTCTACACATTGTTTCTCAGTTTCTCATAAACATCTTTGAAACACTGAAGAAGCAGCTGTGAGTCTGCAGCCTCTGAGCATGTTTGTCACATTCAAAGACTAATTAGAATAGTTTTCCTACAACAAAGTTGGGATAAAATAAACAGGCAGAAATTAAACTGTGTATTTCACAGTGGTTGATGTAGTTCTTGTTTTTGGAAACATCCAAAAATTCCTTCAATGTATGAAAAATGCTGGATATGATCATTGTCATTTTGGCAACAATACATTATTAATAACCTCCTACAAAATCCTCCAACAGATGATTTATGGTCCAGGACTGTCAGAGATAATTGAACAACCACAGCCTGTAAATGAAGTGTGTGTATTTTACATCTGTTAGGATGAAGGATTTGTGCTGCTGCACAACAAGAGGCTTTATTACAGCCTGTAATAAGCACAGAGGAAAGAGCGAGGTGCTTGACACGAGGCCATAAATAATAACCAGACAGATATGTAGGTGCATAAGAATGTGTAAAATATTAGCTCCTTTTTGTGTGTATCTGTCACTGTGACAATGTGACTCAGTGGGCTCTGGGTGGCCCTGTCAGGCCTCTTTTCACACTGCAGACTGAATGCTCCTGGTTCTGTAAACATAGACAAATGTGCCCTACAGGAGCGCCTGCTGCCCTGCAGCTCCCCCATGCCTCAAACTAATGAATTTTTAAAGACAGCATCAATCAAACTGCAGGCCAGATCAATAGACCACAGAGTGGATTTCATCAGCGCTGCAGAGCGAGGTTGGTACACACATCACTTCCACCCAGGCCTCTTGTCAAGTGGCCTTTCCCTTTAGCTTCAGCTTCACAGTTGGCTGCAGTTAAAGCCAGCACAGTCAACCAAGACCAGGGCAATACAATCAAGACAGGGCTGCACAATAATAGATTCTGATTAAAGAGATTACGGAGATGATGATGGTAGTATGTCCTCTACGCAGGACTGACTGACCCTGAATGGTTGATTAAGATGTCTGGTAACAGTCAATCAGAGAATCACCACAGCAGTCATGGACAGACATTGATTTGGATCATTTTACAAAACATTCAGGTCACTGTGGGCATTAATCCTCATCAGAAACACCAGCCGTGCCATTATGCAACAGTCCAGTGGCTGACACACACATAGAAAAGACTTTCATGCTCTGTTTCCCCCCCTAACATTAACCATAACTGGAGTGGGTGGTCTCACAAGATGAGACTGTGGTCTATCAGAATTTAGCCCATGATCTACTTTTCAGTAGGATCAAGATTGTAACAAAAAAAATGACACCATAACCATCAAAACTTTCTTTCACAGCAAACATTCCATTTAAATATCTTTTTTACAAGTGTAATTATAATATTTTATAATGAGTGTGCATTGAGTTTATTTCAGTCCATTATATGGTAACTTTATAATGTCCACAAGACTTTTTAGTTTGCAAAGTTTGAGTAATGTGTTATTTTGCTGCTGCTGCTGCTGAAGAAATAATGACATAGAATTACCAAATGTCCATTTAACTGTAGGTTTGGCTTCTGGACTCTGACACACAGGGAGTCTGATTTACACTGATGTTCCGGAGTTATGATTTTATGAGTTTGGATTCATTATAAAACTCCAGCAGGACCAATCAGGCCACCATAATGAAGGCAATTAACAAACACTCATGTTTGTCTGATGGTCGATGAACTATAATGTAACTGGTGTGCAAGTTAAAACAGAACCACTTAATCTTTGATTTGTGGTGACAAATGATAGGAATGAATATGGTTTCTGCACAAAAAATATGATAATATGCATTGCATAATAACTAGTGGATAACATAGATGACTCTTACTTTTGTTAACTCAAATCCAATGGGTCAAACAGGCCTTTAATATTGCACAAATATACAGGCTATTTAAAGTACAGCATTTGACAGAAATGAGTAAACATACAGTATAACTTACAAATATGAATGGCACTAATAAGCAAATACCACAATAAGTCTAGACAAACCCAAACCTAAGACAAATATAAACTACTGTGCAAAAGTCCTCATCCAACATTAGGTTTATTGGTTTGGTAAACTTCTAATGACCACACATTTGCATTTCTCAGTGTCTGTATTAAGAGCCAGTCTGGATATATGTGCAGTATCAGGTAAAAGCAAAAGTTTAGTGCGACCTCCCGTTGCACTTTGCATGTCGTTAACCCTTTTGTTCATACAATATGAGATTGATTGCATTACTTGTCTGATGTTTTATACCAGGTTTCATTCAACACATGTCAAATGTTTTAACTGTTAGGCAAGTGCTGCTTTGTGTCATGGGGTCAGGGGTCACACTAAATAGTGACTCCAACCTTTAGAACCAATTTAGTTAATTTTTTTGTATGTAGTTTAAGGCTGTGCACATATTTCCCATATTTTCTTGTGTATTTAAAAAAAAAAAAGAGAGAATGAGAAATAAACATGTACGCTCATTTCAACCATCCAAAAACAATGAAACTAAAGGTGACATAAGACTTTTACACAGTACTGTATGTGGCGGCATACAGTGGCTTATGTACTTATGAATGGTAAACCAACTGATAAATCAATCTCCATCCAAAACTGGTTATATGAAGTAAGGTTTCAGGTTGAGATTCAAAACAATGGGTGAAAATGTAGAAAAAAAAAAAGGTTTTTTTAGATAGATGCAACAACAAAAAGCCATCTTCCACAGCCTAAACCTTAATAACTTGCTATATCTCAAATATAATCATGTGATCTAATGACCAGATAACCTTATTCTCAGCCTAAACCTAAAATAAGACACATCCTAACTCCCAAATGTAATGATGTAATGCTTTATATGGTGTGGTCCTGCTTTAACTTCCAAAATTGTCAGGTTTTCATGTCTAAAACTGGAAAAACACAAGCGCACAATAACACAGAGACATAATTTTGGCTTTATGTGTCAGTTGATGTAGACAGAGACAGTTGGGGGGGGGTTGCCATGCAACTAAAGCCCCAGGCCCATTTTGGTTCAAGGTGCCAACTAAGCCACCAGAACACATGTAGACACGTTTTCAGCATTTTCCTTTGTCAGTGAACAGATGGCTGATTGTAGTTTCACATTCACACAGAGACACAAAGACTATTAAAGCACAAATTAACTTTCATTTGAAGCAAAGTCAGGTTTTTTTTTTCTACACACTGTGAATGTCAAAGAACCTTTAAGCTGGTTTTGGTTCAAAACAGATTAAAAAATGTAAATATCAATAACTAATTCAATTTCTTTATGACGTGACATCCTGGAAGGTCAGTGGGCTCTGTAACAGCCGTACCTGTATACGTATCGAACACCAGGTAATATTGTTAGGGGAAATGCCATGCGAGGCTGTTTTAATTTGATTCCACTTTCTTTTCCGCCTACGTAGCCTTTAACCTTTCCGATACTTGAGTCCACTTCCTTCTAAAAATCTTGATAATTATTTCTCTCTTCAAGCTCGGGTCAAGCTGTGAAATTTCGATCACTTTACCGGAGACAAAGACACAAATGTTGCCTTTCTTACATTTCCATTTTTCCCAAGGCTTTTTAGAAATCAAGAAATTAAAGATTACACATAGACTCTGCGGAGGAAGCAATTTCTCAGCTCTATGGTGTCGTGATAAGAAATCAAGAGGCGAGGTATCCCTTGAATCACATTTAATTAAATTAAATTACAGCTATGAGGAGGAACACAACACCAAAGCAATGATAGATTCAAGGAAAAGTATAGAAAGAAAGCAAAAAGAGTGTATTATATCAGTGTTCGTTTCTGGGTTAGCTGCACTGCAGGTAATATGAAATGAAGAACGGAAACATGCATAATTTACTGAGTAGTTCTAGAAATAATTTGCTAATTGGTGAAACAGAAATGCAATGTTATATCTGTTCAGGGGGGAAAAAAATCATTTTTGCCTGCAAGCAAGCATGCTCATGTGAAATCAGAAGGAACAAAGCACAACGATGGTGCATGTGCACAACTCGAAACAGCCAGAGGCTTTGTATGACGCCGAACAAAAGTTCATTTTCAGGGTGACTTCACCGTCTGCAATTTATATTAAAAAAATATGTGATGCTGTTTTTCACAAAGTTCGGTCCTGGTTTAGACTTTAAAACATCTTTGCAGGCTGAGCACAAAGATGACGAGAGGCAGAGGAACACTCGCACAACCCCATGTTCTACTGGAAAGAGAAAGATGCTCTGACAAAGGAGGGAATGAGCAGAGAAAAGCATCGATGTGTGCGGAGGCACAGGTCAGTCTAAGGTAGAGAACACAGCCACCGCTAAGAAATAATGTTTAAATTACTACTACAACTTTGATAAGTTTTGGGCACTTGTATTTTCCATGTTCAAAATCAGAGAAATATACAGTTTTATTCAGTTTAACAGCCTGTTTCCTTTAGTCGGCAGTCACTGGCAGTTCCAGAACTATTTCATGGAATTAAAATGACATAATGTGTATATATGTCCATTCATTTTCTGAACTGCTTATTCCTCATGGTGGTCTATCCTGGCCACTTATGGGCAAAGGTGAGGTTCACCCTAGACGTGTTGACAGTTCATCACAACGACATATATAGACAGTAGGGATGGGAATCGAGAACCGGTTCTTAGTAGCTCAATTCCTTAGAATCGTTTCCCTGCCTACTTAACAATTCTGCTTATTGATTCCACCTTCATTGCGCGTGCATGATGACGTCACACATACGCTGCATTGTTTTGCTTTAGAACGTAGCCAACATGGCGTTGAGGCAGAAACACTCCAAAGTATGGCTATATTTCACGTGACAAGATGACACCACGGCCACTTGTAACACTTGCAAAGCTTCCATTTCTTCAAATTGGGGGGGACCTCCAATTTGCTAAAGCATTTGTCCACACAGCATGCAATTTATTTGCAGGAATGTCATGTGTTTGATACGCTACTTAGCGATGCTTGTGAATCTAGCAGCAGAGAAAAAAAAACAGTCCTGGGGATTAAGGGGGCAAACATCCTGCCCCCTCAAATAAAAAAGGAAAAAGGAAAATGAAGTGCACAACAGCAGGAGACATAGAGGAATTAGTGACATGTCTTAAGTTTCACTTTCACTTTGTATGGTGTGGAAAGTGGGAGGAAGCCATAGTACATGGAGAAAATTCATGGGGGCATTGGGAGAACACGCAAACATCAAACAGCTGAAAATGAACTGTTTTTGTAGATCTTCTTACATTGAGGCAATAGTACTAACAACTGAACCACCATGATGCTCGGTGGTAGAAAAAGCTTTTTGGACACCCCATGCATTTGTGATATCTTGCATTAACAATCCCTCTGAAGTCACTGAACTCTGTAAGTATTGTTCCATTCTCTAAACCCACATGCTCCCTTCTGCACATGCTGTGTTCCATCGAGGTGAAAACTGGATTTTTCAGCAAAATAATGAAACACATCCAGGACATGACATAATGAAACTGTCAAGAATTTAGTTTTGTTATTTTTTTTTTCTTGTGAACAACAAACAAACAAAAAAACCTGCATCCGTTTGTGTCTGTCTGATGCAGCTACATCTTTTGAGTCCCAAAAAAGATATTTCCACAAATATTTAATGATAATATTTCAGATTGCGTAAAATTTTAAGGGTGTCCAAAAATGTCCCACTACTGTACATTACTAAATAAAACTTTAAACACATCATCATCTATAAATGCAGTTTCAGCCTGAGTCATATTTGGACCTGGGTTTGGAAATGAAACCAAGTTGGGGTTTTATGTCATGTGGAACTCACTCCTCCCCACTTAAAACAGGCTTTTTACAAAAATCTCACTGAAAAAAAATTTACTGATCTGAACTGCCATCGATATATGGATTAGAGGTCATAATACAGTGTGGATATTTGCAGTGTTTTCAATCAATCTTCAAAAAATAATGAGAAAATACATCAGTTTTGTCTGTGCATGAAGCTGAAAAGTGCACAAAATCACATTCATTGAAGATTTTCCATCCAAACACTTATTTAAAAAAAAAAATAGATAGATAGATAGATAGATAGATAGATAGATAGATAGATAGATAGATAGATAGATAGATAGATAGATAGATAGATGATCATAGTCTGACTAAACTGTTCGCAAATGTGTATTTTTAATATCTGAATTACATTTTAGATTTTATCACTGTATGCTAAGAGCAATTTTCACATAATCCACAAATACACACGCATGCTGTACTAGCCCACACCATCCTGTAATCTCCAGCAAAAAGCTACAAAAGAAACTCTTTTTCAGTTTTTCTCTGTTTTCCTGCCAAGAAGAGGCTTTCAGCAGCAAAATAAAGAAGCAGAGCTGTTTGGCTAAAAGCCTGCTGGAGTCTTTGATTTTCAAGGACATTTCTCTGTCCTACACTCCACTGAGTCCTCCACCCTTTATCTGAGCCCATCCCACCCAGCCCCATTGTATCCTTCTCAGTCAGAGAGCGTTTCCTACAATTCTAGCTTGGCTGCTTATGAATTAGGAAGCCGTGTAAGCCCCCCAGAGCCGCAGAGGTTGAGATCCCCTGGGTAAAACGAAGCGCATTCAAGAAAAAAAAAAACAAAACAAAAAAAAAAAAAAACCACTGTAGTCTTTTAGTTTTAACTTTTTTTCTAAGCGCCATTCAGAAAATAAAGATACATTTAAGTCACTCTTCACAGAAAATTGGCTTTTTAGAAGTTAAAAGGCCAGAGAATGTTATGAGCAGCAGAGGACTTCTAAAACAGGATCATTAAAAGGAAACTATTTCACAAGTGGCTGGAGCTGCTCTGTATGCACAGAGTGTTTCACTCACTGATCTATTCAGAAACATCCCTTTATAGAAACTGCTGTCATTCAGACCTTCCACAGTTTACGTCAAGAGCTCAAGCATTCAACAGTTTGCAAAACAATACAAGACAATTCCATGAGCTGTGACAATGCATGTTTAGTGTGTGTCATAGGTAGGACTTCTACAGCTCAGTCCTGTTCAACGGTAACAATAGAAGGGGATGGTGTTTCTCTGAATGGGTTCTCTATAGTAACAGAGGCCAACACTCGTGGAAAAATATGGTTTTCTTAAGATTAATGGTGCTGACAAATATTCACTTAAGGGATTAGAAGCTCCATCACCCTCAGTCTACCTTTCCTTTTAATAATATCAAATGAAGCGACCTTCAGTTTGGATTAAAACTTCCACCGTCACCAAGTTTGTGGTAAATAGACCTGCACGATATGAGGAAAATCTGAAATGTATGATAAAGCTGATAAATACTGTTGTGATTACTTTTTTTTTTTTAAGTATCCAAATAGTTCCCTGAGAGTCATTGAGCCCATTTACACAACCATAGAATTCTGATACCTGGGAGTAATCAGATAATTATAATAAAAATAAAAAACTAGAAAAGCACTTAGAGAGCGCAGACCTCCGCCAAGGCAGACCTTTTTTATCATTTGTTCTTTGTGCCAGTATCAACATTCCCTGAAAATTTCATCAAAAATAATAATCAGATCTGACGTGTTTACATGCGCTTCAGAAATCTAATAATCATTTAAACATTTTAGTAAACAAGTGGTGCCAGGCACAACCCCTCGCACGTATTGTATCTTATTTTGGCATCGATCCAGCTGATGTCATCATGTCTATATATGTGCTGATATCAGCATATCAATTGCCAAGTTTGAAGTAAATTGAAACAAAATTGATGTTTTTATAGACATGTGAAATTTCACCCATTATAAGTAAATAGGAAAATAAACCCAATTTGGTATGAATAGTTTTGCTGCCAGAGTGGTAAACAAATCAAACATCTATTAATGAGCCTGTTTACATCCACACTAAAACTCTGATCATTATCTGATTTTTGGAGTTATCAGATTATTCAAGTGATCGTGTAGACTGTATAATCTGATATGTTTATCAGAAAACAGCTGTAATCTGATTAGAAGAAATCAGATTAGCACACCTGGATACATCCCAATATGTCTTCCTGTATGTATACAGGTTAATCTGATTTAATTCTTTTACATGTGCATGTTTAAAAATCAAATCATAGGAAACAGAATTAGTCATACATGAGTGGAGGCAATAATAGGAAGTCTACATACGTATGTACTCTAAGATTTCCGATAATGGACTGAAACATCTAATCCAGGGTTTTTTGATTGTGTTAAGTGCATGTAAACGCATCAGATCTGATTACTCCCAGTTATCCAATTTTTAGCTTTTTCAGTTTGGACTAAGTCTTTTTTCTTTTCTTTTCTTTTTTTTTTGTACACACATT
>JAPQRP010000029.1:17965601-17978091 GCA_037367295.1 Apogon hyalosoma | reverse complement strand
GCATTTTACACCAATTATTTACATGTATTGATAGGATTAGTGGATCAACAGGTATTAAACAGTTTAGATCAGCAGATGCTTTTGGTTGGTGATGGATGTTTGGGTCTTTATGGGATAAATGTGCTTAATCTTGCATACTTTAATAAGATGAATTGGAAAATGTATGACCAAAGTGCCGATTAGCTGATGTTTAAGTGTTATTACACATATATGTTGGTTCATATACAATAGATTTATAAATGTTTGAGTATAAAGAACCTTTAAAGTAAATATATTGTAATGTACAGTGTTTTGGAGTAGATCTAGTGGCTCTGAGACAAACATTCCTCTTGAGTAAAACCCATTCTCTCTTTAATTCTTACAGTTTCACATTCTAACCCAAGACTACATCTTTGAAACTACAGCCAACCAGCATTTTTTGACTTAATTTTTCTTTATTAGCGGCTCAAACTTGGTAAAGTTCCACTACTTTTATTCTGGAGGTGTTTTATCTGTAGCCCAGTGTACTAAACTAGAAAAAGAAAGACAGAATAGACTACAGGGACTTTACCTACCTACTGCAAAACAGGAGGGAAATGGAAAAGCAAAGGTTTTCTGCCACTATCACTCCCTCTGAGTTTCATACCTCAGGGTTTAATGACTTCAGAGTTCAGAGTTGTGTTTTTTTTGGAGCTGCTTGTAGGACGACTGATTTAGACTAATTATTTATAATGTATCCAGACCGATAGATCAAACAACAGGGTCTGAACATAAATACAAGCATCTTCGTCCACTGTCGTCGATCCAACTCCATGGGTTTTACTGGTGAATTAGTGTTGTAGAAGATGACAGTGTTTCCACGGTAACGACAGAACGTCCACATGGGTCATATCTGATGACCATGAAAAGATGAATAACTGCATTTTACACCAATTATTTACATGTATTGATAGGAGTAATGGATCAACAGGTATTAAACATTTCACATCAGTGATGATTTTGGTCACCAGGTGCCGTTTGGGTCTTTATGGGTTAAATTAATATAAGAGGTTTTGGTTGCATTAAAAACACATAATACGCTGAAAAACATTGCCTTCCTTTCCATGAGGTCAGATAAGGTCCAAGTTGTGTTTACATTGTAGGTGTGTTGTATTTGTAAGTGTAGATAAATGCCTCTGATGTGTCCTTCACTTCATGCTCGTAGAGGGTTTATTGTGTTTTTATTAAAATGTAAATTTCATGGGGAACATCATCTCTGCTTTAATGACCCAATCAGACTGAAAGCATTTGTTCTCCTCTTGACAGATGAGTGGTCGTCTGTAATCGAGCTCAGACATTCAGCGGCCGGACCTGATTGGACTCTTCCCCTCTTGACGAGTTGCCGCCTGCAGCCATTGTGGGCGCTGGAGTCGCCATGGAGACGGTGGTGATCGTGGCCATCGGGGTGTTGGCCACCATATTCCTGGCGTCTTTCGTCGCCCTGGTGGTGGTTTGTCGACACCGATACTGCCACCCTCACGACCTGCTGCACCACTTCGACTCCAAGTCAGTGCATCAGAACGAAATCTGGACCAGAAAGGGTTTTAGTTTCTGAGCCACTTACTAAAATGTTTTAAACGCTGTCGGTATGAGTCACATCAGCGCTTTCCCTTTTTCTATTGTTGCATAAGAGGTTTTTCTTCAGCACAGAATGTTTCAAATCTTCACAAACATTGCTTTCCACAGCTACAGATCCCTGCTTTAAGTCCTTTAATTCTTCACTCATCTCTTCCTGGTTCTGGTCCTGTTCTGTTCACAGACCCACAGTCGATCTGATCGGTGCCATGGAGACCCAGAGCGAGCCCTCGGAGCTGGAGCTGGATGACGTGGTTATCACCAACCCCCACATCGAGGCCATTTTGGAGAATGAGGACTGGATAGAGGACGCTTCGTACGTCACACCAACAACACTTTTTATTTCCTCGTCATACAGTCGTGGAAAAAATTATTAGACCACCCTTGTTCATTCTAATGCCTGGTACAACTAAAGGTACATTTGATTGGACAAATATAATAACAACAAAAACAGCTCATAGTAGTTTAATTTCAGAGCTGATATCTATTCAATTTTCATATTTTCTTAATAATCAAAATCACTTAAGTTCTTACATCAATATCTATAGCATCGTACTGACAAAAACAGTGCTTTTATTCATTCCATGTTTTCTTTTCTGTCTGTTTTAGTCACATGATACACACAGGAGTTAGTACTTGATTGCAAAACCATTGTTTTTGATGAATTTTGATGGTCTAATAGTTTTTTCAGTGACTGTATATTAGTATAACTTTATCAGTGCTTCAAATATGTCATAGATCTGAACTAACTACGTGTTTTTTTTTCCAATAGTGGTTTAGTCTCTCACTGCATCTCAATTCTAAAGGTAATTTATCTGTTCCTTATTCCAAATATTAAAGCTACAATATGTAATATTTCTGCAATAGATGATGCGAAAACAAATAAAATACAAGTAATGTTTTGTAATATCCGTCATTGCTAGCAGCATATAAGATGTCATTTTATCTGGTTTTTCATATGATTAAATTTTTGCTCCTTCAGAGATAACATAATGGATTGAATCATTGTAAAACAGTTAAATTGATCTATTTTTACACAGTATTAAGTGAAGTTTTATGTGTCTTATCTGCAAAAAGTGGTGATAAATGACAGCAAAACACAATAAACAAACAGAAAACATATGTCGGTATCAGCTTTTTGCCAATTTGTCCTTTTAAATATCAGTATTGGTCCATAATTATGCAAATTGTGCATCAGTAATTTTGTTTATTCGGTTCTTCATGTTAAATGCTTCCAACAACATAAAAAAAAGAGAAAAATCTGTAATTTTATTGAGTGCATGTGCAAAATAACACAAAATACAGACATCTACAATTATTTTTGTGGCATTTTCCAAATTAGCTTTTTCTCAAAATTTTAACCATTTCTAAGTGATTTATCAGCATTTATAATAATAAAATCCACTGTCTTGCATTTTTTGATGAAAACCAGGTATTTTACAATGTTTAATGTACAAATCATGTAGATGTTCATAAAAGCTCAGAGTAAATTCAAAGGATATTATAACAAAATAGAGAAAACTGAAAAAAGTGGCTTTTTCAGCCAAATAATCGTTACATTCAACAAGCATCTACAACCACTGTCATTTATCAAACCACATGAGTTTTACTGGTGAATCAGTGTTCAGTGTTACGGTTTGCTATGTTATCTCTGAACGTCCAAATGGGTCATATGTGAGGACACCGAAAAGCTGAGGAATTGCATTTTATCCAAATTATTTATTGACAGGATTAGTGGTTCAACAGTTATTAAACATTTTATACCAGTGACTGTTTTTATTATTGTAATTATTCTACATTTAATATTTTAACAAGACAACTGACTGAAGCTAGCATTTTACCTCCTACAGATCTGCCACACTTTGACCGAAAAGCTGGTTGCCATGACGATGGGCTCGGGGGCAAAGGTCAAAGCCCCAGCCAGTCTGAGTGACATTATTACTGTGGCCAAACGCATCAGCCCGAGGTAAGCGCATACAAGTCACTTCTACTTTACATGGTCGCACTGACCGGCCTCCTGACGTCCACTCGCATCTCGTCTTTCAGGGTGGACGACGTGGTCCGGTCCATGTACCCTCCTCTGGATCCCATTCTGCTGGACGCCAGGTAACCACGTCTGTAAAACCAGGCTTTTAATTAATGCTGCAGCTGCTCGATGTGGCGTCTGAAGCAGCCACATGCCTAAAATCATGTGTAGCTGAATAACATTAGATATACGATAGAGATATTAATACACTGCAGTGATTCATTCAGGAACACAACTGAAAAACCTGCCTATTTTTGCTATTTAATCAGAAGCGCTTATGTGTTAATGTTACTTTCATATAGGGCTGTGACTTATGTCGATCAGTCTGTTGATTATTTTCCTATTTTATGAATTTTTGGTGGCTATAAACATTCAGAAAATAATGAAAAATTTTAATCAGTATTTCCCAAAGCCCAAGATGACATCCTCAAATATCAGGGTTAGTTCATTATCCAAATATAATCACTGTAAATGAGGAAAAAGCAGAAATCAGACTTAAAAAAAAAAAAAAGAATCTCAAGCTGATCAATTAATTACAAAATACTCAATTAGTAATAAATGAACAGCTCCATTAATGCTGCCGTCAAGTGCAAATACTCCCTTTACTTTCTAGAGTTTTCAAGTTTACTTTTATTTCCTGTATTTTTATAGGAAAAAACACCTTTCATCCTGAGTCAGACTCAAATGAGATTCTAAGATTGATAAATAATGTAAGTGGTA
Source organism: Apogon hyalosoma (assembly GCA_037367295.1). Classification (NCBI taxonomy): domain Eukaryota; kingdom Metazoa; phylum Chordata; class Actinopteri; order Kurtiformes; family Apogonidae; genus Apogon; species Apogon hyalosoma. The sequence goes on along the minus strand of JAPQRP010000029.1, from coordinate 17,973,752 downwards.
AACAGAAACAAGCTTCTACACACTCATGTCTGTGCTGAAGTCTTTTAATATCTAAGGTTTTGGATTTCTTAAACACATTCTGAACATTTCTAGGAGTGAACGAAGCAGTGTAACAGCTTAAAAAAAAAAAAAAAAAAGACTACGCATCATTATTGAAACGTGAGACTCATGCTAATAGGTCAGATATATACAAATGCAAAAAATCATGGGGATATATGTTCTTTCCTTATATTTTCATTTTAGTTTAGTTTTAATTGTTGATTATTTGATTATTAAGACTCATTTCAACCTAAAGGAACAATAACGTACAGTATATAAAAAAAGACTTGTGTGTCCATCAGTTCTAATCACACAAAATGAGTTTTCACATTTACTTTTACTGCCTATATTTCTTTTGAAAAAAACACCACTCGTCCTGTGTCGGGCTCCGTTCAGATGCTGAGATTCATAAATAATGTAACTGAAAAACAGAAACAGACTTCTACATATGCAAGTTTTCAGTAACAGACTTTCATCGAGACAATCTGAACATTTATTTTTGGAGAGAATGCAGCAGTGCAAAAGCTTGAAAAGACTTCACATCACTGACAGAATGTGACAGATTTGTGCCAATAAGTTGGATTTGTACAGCTAAGAATTCTTACATTTTCGTTAATTTTTTTTTTTTTTTGTGAATTTGAGGATTGTTGATTCCCAGTATTGAATGGATGGAAAACTCAGACCTGAGACAAAAGACCAATAATGTTGTGTCTGTTGCTGACATTTATATACAGCATATGATGTATGTAATTTGTTTATTCTATTCAAAGTTGAAATAGGTCAATAATCTTTGCATGACATTAATTTGATATGAGTTTGAGTCAGCTTTGCACAAAAACGACTGGTAGAGATTTTACTTTTACACTTAGGGTGGATTCAGCAAGCCCAAAAAATGACCTCTGATCCAGTTCTCATAACCACTTTTCGTTGGAAAGATGGAAAAGAGAAATTAAAAAGGACAAGGATTCCCATTACACAGTACAGTAAACCTGTTATGCGTCAGCCGTGCTATAACTACAATATCCTGAAAATGGATATTGTAAATTCAGCCCAATATTATCATCTCGAGTGATCCAAACCAGTTAAATAATAAAAGACTAACCAATAAAATAATGCCAGCTCCAAACTTTTCTTTTTTAGGGTGTAAAAAATAAAATTGTTATGACGTTTACATCTGCAAACGTTGACACCCCTGATTTAAAGGATTCAGCAGCTCTTTTTCAGACACCTTACTTTTACTCGAGTTAAATCAGAAATACAACGTTCTACTGCTACTTAACCCAATGTTCCAACTGCCTTTTGGAGACAATTCATCAGCCTGCAGCAAAACCAAACCAACTCCAACCCGTTCTTCCTCCTCAGGGCCACCGCCCTCCTCCTCTCCGTCAGTCACCTGGTGCTGGTCACCCGCAACGCCTGTCACATGTCCGGCAGTATGGACTGGATCGACCAGTCGCTCCACGCCGCTGAAGATCACATGGTGGTTTTGCGCGAGGCGGCATTGGCCTCTGAACCAGAACGAAGCTTACCTGGGGCAGACGCACAGCGAGAACAGGCTATCTAGAACAAACACTTGACTCCCATGCAAAGAAATACACAAACTGATAGGACGTTAAAGTCTGCTCAGAGGCACATATTCTGCCAGAGAGTGTTGAAAAGGCCTCACAAAGTCTGAATATGTCAGAATAGTAACACTTCAGAGTGTAAACTGGTTGTGTAGATACAGAGGACATCATTTCTGTGCTCAAAAAACACATCTTATGATTTTAGAATATTTGTGGAAGTATTTTAACGCAAAGCAAGTCACACATTTAGGTAGATGTAGCCTTTAAATGGAACCCTGTTTCCGCAGCTCTGTTTAAGGTATAAGCAGCCTTTCAGATGAACAGTCTTTGGAAATTTCTCCGGCGCCATCACCCAGCGGTGGGCCTAAATCCAATCTCACCAGTTCTGCACAGTCACATGGAGGCTTAGTCAGCTAATCCATTCTGAGGAAAATAACACCCAGTTTGCTAGTGAGCCCAAAGGGGGGGGGGGGGGTCCGACTCAGTGGACCAGTAGAGGACTAACCTGACTTATTTACAATTTGTGAGGTCATGAGTTTTTTGGTGCAGCTGGAAAGACCAACAGCACCACATTTTTAGCCACATCAGCAGCGGTAACACAATTTTCCTGATGAGTAATGCCCCCCTTTGTGGCATTTCTGCGCTCAAAAGAATAATTACAGCAGTTGTCAGTGGGGAGTGTTTTTGTCGATGCATGATTTCTAAAGACTTTGAGTCAAGAAAGAAGTCCTTCTCTTTAATTCAAAAACAAGGGTTTGGAAATTAGAAGGCTCTGAAACTGCATTTTCGATCTACACGGGGCAAAAAACAAGAACATTACACAAATATTCGAGCAGATCCAGAAATGAAATGTAGTCCACAGTTTTTCAGTTTTCACACTGTGCTGGGAAAAAACACATTATCCGCCCATATTGTAGTGGTTTTATATTGTATGTTGATTGAGGTGGAGCAGAATTAGCGTGCTGTTTTGACCAGAGGGATGTTATTGGAGCGTGCCTACCTGCTCCCCCATGCATAGCTAATGGTAAATCCCACAGGACTCCTAATAAGGCATTACCATCACCCACAATGAGCACATGGGCTACAGCTACAATACACATGGCACAGACATTTGTACACACACAGAGGTCGGCAGACAAGTAAACACATCAGTACAATGTATGAAACATGACTGTAAAATACACACCTTAAAAAAAAACAAAAAAAAAAAACACAATCACCAAGAAAAACAAGTTTTCATTTTGCTATTTGAGGCTGAAACTGTATTTGCATGCAGGTGGAAAGGATTGGATCGATGAGGAGGAAACATTTAGAAAGAGGTTAGCCATTTATTGTATTCTTGTTTACATTGTTTATTAGAATTGATCTTTTTTTTTGTAAGCACTCCTTTGTTGTCTCATCCTTATCCCACAGTTTATTACTGATGTCCTTCCTTTACTCCAACACACTTCTGTCTTTTTACCTTTCACTAATTTGTACAGATAAAATTGAGTTTCATAGGAAATGTTTTGGGTTTTTTTTGTTTTGCTCTCAACAATAGCTACGGAGAAATCCATATCTGATAAGTCCACACACTCGTACTGATTTGACATAAATAAAAGTGAGTTTTTTCTCTTTTTATTACAATGTGCGCCGTCCTTTTTGCAGCATGGGTGTTGTTTTGTTTTTTTTTTCCTGCCCTTCATCCCTTCTCCACAGCAGAAATAGTCCACTGGTTTTCACCGTCTAGCAGAGCAGCCCTTTGCTTTTCTTCAGATCAATCTGTTTCCAGCTCGGAAGGGAGGCATATTCATCTCTCTTCATTTCCAAAATAGTCTGAAATATAATTAGAATGATGTATTTGGAGGAAACAATGTCAGCATCGATTTACCAACAAGCATTTATAAAAGTTAAGACTAAACTCTCAAGATTTAATTTCAGATAATATGAGATGAAGGATTTTGCAGGTAAAATCTGGTGAACACTGCACCCTGCTGGTGGACAGATGCCACTGCATGCACCAGCTTCATCAGTTTACCTGGAAGTCCTGGTCTGACAGGTAAACCTCAAGGTGCTGGGGGTCCACTCCTTCAGGTAAGGGGCTCTGCAGCAGCTCCTCCAGAGGGTACTGGGTCTTCATGAGCTGGGCCAGGGCGTCCTGCACCAAGGTCAGCTTCACCCGGCCCAAATCACCCTGTAATAATAATCATATTGGTACTAAAATCCAGCAGCAGTAAAAGCCTTGAATAGTATTTCTGGAAAACTGTAATCATTATTTTTCCAACTAAAGTATTAAAGTTGAAATGACTATGATTTTACCCAGAATTACATTCATATCGATTCCAATTTAAAACCTAAAATACCAAAATAATAATGGAAGGAGTACCAGCTGTAAACTCCTTTTCCCTGTTTTATGATGTTGTTATACAGCAGTGTCAAACAGTTATTGACAGCCCTATGTGATATATTTGTGATATATTGTATTAAGAGTCACTTTTAAGTCATTGACCACTGCAGAGTGTTGTTCCATTCTTCAAATCCACACGCTCCTCCTTCACGTGCTCTGTTCCATTGAGGTCAAAACTGGATGCAAAATAATGAAACGCATCTAGGAAACGACATGTTGAAACTTTTGAGAATTTAGTTTTGTTTTTTTGTTTTTGTTTTTTTTCTTAATTAACAAAAACATAGATTTGTTTGTCTGTTTGATGCTACTGCACCTTTGGAAACACACACAAAAAAAAAAAATCTGCAAATATTTCATGATAATATTTGAAAATGTCTCAAATTTTCAGGGTGTCCGAAAACATTTTTCCACGACTGTATTTCTGAGAAACATTTCTGAATACAAAAGAATTATCAGTGTGCAGCTGTGGTCACTGAGGAATCTGTACAATAATGATTAACAACAAAATAGAGGTAAAACAGTTCCGTTTCAACAAGTCTGTAACCATTACTTTGAATTTCTGAACGTTTGCACACAGAAAGAATTGTGCATTAGTCAACATACACATACTGAACACCCCTGGACCTATACACACATCTAACCCTGTGTTCTCACCATAAATCGATCATATATGAGGGGATGAAGTACCTGTGTGAGGGGTCCCAATCTCTTCTCCCATCGGGGGAAGACATTAGTGAAGGTGAGAGGTTCAGCCCCCTCGTAGATGAGGTACGCCTGTGGTGGGCGTCTTGGATTCATCTCTGAGAGGAGATTAGAAGCAGCAAATATTTAACCGACCCTGGGAAAACAACTGTGAAAACATAGCTCCAAAACTACGCTAGTTTGGTGAACTAAAACAAAAAAAGGTACTTCAAATTGAGAAAAAAAGTCACATATTCGTAAAGAGATTTCATGTATTATTTAACTTTATTTCCAAAAGTTAGAAACTATAGACACATATAATTAAAATATAAAACAATAAACTACACTATACTATATGTAACTTGTACTTTTTAAACAATTTTGTAACATTTTGCACACTCTTACTACACATCTTCAATAGTATGAACAGTCTGGATCTACTGCTTCTTTTTTGACCTACTGCCTTAGTTAAAGTATTATAAAAATGTAAGCCTTTTTTGTTCAACCTTGTCCTTTAAAAATGTAAATGTATAACAAATGAAAAGAGACAAAGCCTTTGAGCAATGTGTCAGAAAGTGACCAGATGGAATGAGAACCACAAAGAAACAACTTTTAGAGTCAAATAAAGTGACAGTGATAAAGATTAGAAGCACTGTTGTTGTTTTCTCCACTAAACACAGCTGTAAATGAAAAGAATGGAGTTTGAAGCTGAAATGGCAGCGTTTTTTCTACAGGGGTGAGTTTGATTATGAGGCTTATGAAGGTATAAAGTGATGTGATCTAATTATCTTTGCTAAGTTGACATTTGTTTAGTTAGTTTGACAAAAACTTGATACCATTATACAGTCGTATGTAAACAATGAGCTTTATTCTTTATTTAGTGACTGATACAGTCTGTGGAAACAGTGTTGATAATTTTATAAAATTCTCAAACCTGTAACTGGTTTTTAAATGTTTTTTTAAATGATTTTATGTACATTTTTCATGAGATAAAATAATGGCAGGAACACCAGAGGTGCAGCCAGTGGTAATTTTAAAATCACACATGGAAAGACCTCCATGGGACAGTCAGCTTTGTCTATAAAAGGCTGTCAATGTGGAGCACAATGCCAACAGAAATAAAATTAACACAAGATATAAAAACTTTTAACAAAAACGTCAAATGCTGGCAAAAGCAAAATCAGAGATGGGAGCATTTGATTTTACTGTAATTCTATGTAACCTTGATGTAAATATTTACCATATGCTGTACTCCTATATATGTTTTCTTTACATTTGTGGTTGTAGAATGTAATTTTATGCAACCTTAAATATCTTTCTTTCCTCCTTCCTTTCGTCCTTCCTTTCTTTCTTTTCTACTAAAAGCCTGACTCGGACTGGAGATGGAAACTAGCAATAGCTATAATCTCTTCATGTGAATCGTCATTTACTACAGCTTGTTTGTAACAGGTAAAAGTTATACTATGTAATTTGCATTGTCCCTATCAAATAAATTTTATAAATAAATAAAATTCAGTGGTGGTTTTGGTAAGTGTTTCCTAAGTGTGTTCTGGTGCAAGATTTCCTTTTGCTGTTGAGAGTCTGGAATATTAATACTATACAGAACCCTTAAATAGAACATCTGATGTAATTTACCCTGTGGCGCTCGACTGTTTTATGTTATAAAAATGTAATTTCTAAATAAAAAGTTTGAATTTCGACACATGCACTAAGGTAAATGGTGCTGATATGGTATTAAATTACAGTAAAATATAGATACAGCGGTTCCCTTCTCTGTATTTAACCCCATTTCAGAGCTGTTGAGCATTTCCCATGTACCTTTGCAGTACTGCAGAGCCGTCTGCATTGCACACCTCCTCTCGTTATTCCAGCAGCTCCAGGCTGAAGCAGAGCCCTCTGTCTGCTCGGGCTGACCCCTCTGCCACAGATAGACCTCCAGACGGTTGTCAAGCAGGAACAAAGCTAAAGGACAGATTAAACAGAGATAGGGAATATATGAGACAAAGCAGAATTCGATTAAATCAACATTAGATTAAGGTGGACTCGCTCTTTGAGTTTTGGCAGCAAGAAAGCAATTGATTTAGGAAAGAACAAAGCTGGGTGCAGATTTAAAAAAATGTTCTGAAGGTCTAAGGAAGCAAGATATCTGCAAAATCAAACAGTCTACGGTCTTTAAAAGCAAGTTTAGCTAATGTTCCCATTAACTAGTAAAAGGTCCATGTGTTATGCTGTTTGTAAGGCTTGTCTCTGAAAATTCCCTGTAAGCTCAGCTCTATGGTTTTAACTAAACAATTAAAATGTCAAGTTGGGACTATACTGAAGGAGTCCTCAATTAAATGGACTCTTATTCTACACATATGAATGTGATGGGAATCTGTGTTTGTTTTTTTTGGCTGTGGTGCTGAGCAGTTTGTTTTGTTTTGAAAAAAGAAAATTGAAAAATATGCTCTTTAAAAAATAAAAAAAAAGTCAGACTGGGACAGTTTAACATCAGCTGTACCTCAGTGTTCAGTGAACCTGGGCTCAGATGTGAGGCTACATTTACACGAAATGAGGTCCAACAAAACAATGATTGCTTATTTTAAAAAGCTGCTTTTCTTACTGTCCAATTGTATTATGTATAACAGTCACGGCTGGATTAAACTAAGAATAGTTCACATCCTTCCATTGGATCATTACTGCAGTAAGTTATTAAACTCTAATTGATGCAGTACCTCCTCACTGTCAAGAGAAAGGATGTTACTGGTTTTTCAGGTCAAATTAATAGCCCGTATCAAGCAAAGTACTACTACTAGATACTGAAACTACTGTAACTGTATCCAACAAATTGTTAACGTCTAGCAGGACTGTGGTGAATCATCATCTTCAAAGAAGGAATGTAGTAGACTGCATGATGATTTAAGAAAAAATATTATAAATTAGAATTTACAGCTATGTTTATATTGAAATTAAGTGCATTTACACACACACACACAAGGGGAAGAGAAATCAAGGGATTGAGCCTAAAAAGACTCATCAGTGAGGCTGTACTGAATGACCAGGTCTGAACATCAGTGGATTTTTCACAACAATACAGTATTCATCAGGATCAGATTGTGACAGAGTGGTTCAGGAGCATGAGACATCATTTACACATGGATTGGACACCAAAGAGTCCAGACCTGAACCACACTGCAAGTCTTTGGGATGTGATGTAGAAGACTTTACACAGTGGTCTGACTCATCAATACAAGATATGGGCAAAAAGGAATCAAACTACAGATGGAAATAAATGTAATATTGAATAAGCTTATCTAAATGATGCTATGATTAGTGTATCTTGTAATTAAAGTTGAGGAAAGTCTAATTTTTTTTTAACCAGGCTGTGTATATATGTGAATTACGCGTCTGATTTTGCTTAAGCTAATGTACAGTCACGGAAAAAATTATTAGACCATCAAAAGTCATCAAAAACAATGGTTATGCAATCAAGTACTAACT
>JAPQRP010000029.1:17946058-17960853 GCA_037367295.1 Apogon hyalosoma | reverse complement strand
CCTTAAGTGGCTGGGATAGGCTCCAGCGACCCCTGTGACCCTAGTGAGGATAAAGCAGGTTCAGAAAATGGATGGATAGATGGATATCAATAAATACATTTCTGAATGTCTTGTCTATCATTTATTGTCTGTTGTTAATAATGTTTGTCTTGTTAATACATTTTACTGAGTTATAACCTAATGGAAATCCTAAGTAAAGTGATACATTTTACAAATCACTATCAGTAATAACATTGCTGCTTTCTGCAATCTTTGACTTTTGGGGTTGATGTGACATCTCTTATTCTCTGTAATTTTTGCTTTAATGCATAAGAAATGTAGTGCATTTGTTCTGCAAATAAATATTAAAAGTTAGAGATTAAGTCCCATTAACTGACATATCTCTGCGTTTAGCACCTAGCATTAGCATTGGCATGTTCCACGTTGACCATTAGGAGCAGTGAGCTGCCACTCAAGGTGCTTGGGGACCAACTTCAGACCTTCATCAGTACCATGATCAGCCAGCTTAACCTGTTTTAATGGCAGTGATTTCATGCTAATATTGATCATTACATTCCATCTTTGACATGTTTGTCTTGCTGTTCTTGTTCAGTGTATTTGACATAAACCTGTGTCTTGTCCTTCAGCGTGGCTTTAACCTCCTCGTCTCTGTTCTTCGTCGTCCAGTCCAGGAACTTTTCTCTGAACAAAGACGTCTCTCTGTGTTCTGAGATGCAGCTGAACAGCGCCCAGCTGGGACGCCCCTCACCCCTCCTGAGGACCGATGGGAACATAAATAAACTGGTCATGAAGCCAAAAAAACACTGTACACCACTCGACAGCAGTCTGGTGTTATGTAGTACTGGTAAGGATGCAGCGGTTCTCAACCTGGAGGTGATTTCCAGGCGTTGCTAGCTATTATATGTAATTTTTTTTACATTATATTGTATGGATAATTTGCCTTTGAATAGATTCTACTGTGTGTTTGTGAGAACAAAACAGATCAAAACATCCATTTCATGCTTGTGTGCAACAGTATGATGCTTAAAGCTGCAAAGACTCCAATTATATTTATTCCCTTTCAGTTCTTATTCAAGTGGTTTGAGAGGACATGAGATTTCTGCAACTACTCTGCTTGTTTTCAGAATGTAGAAAATCTACGCCATGATGCCCTGATTTTGACTAATCACAGGAGCTTTGACACAGGTAGGTTGATTAAATACGCATGTCCAACCTGGAAACAACTCTACAATGGCTTCACTTCTCTATTATAGAGTGAAACAACACTTGGTTTATCTATATTTATATCAATTTATTAAGTCTTTGATTTGGACCAAGAGGAGAGAATGAGTGTTACTATTATCCTGAGGTTTCAGCTCCTGCAGCTTTAACCAAACAGCTACAACCTTTGTTGCTACTGATCACATGGAGCAACAATGAAGCAATGACCTCCAACCAGGAGCTAAACAGTCATCAAAAAACACAAAAAAATGTTTAGAGCGGGGAGGCAAATGCAAATTACCTATGCCATTATTTCTGTGGGCTGTGACTCAAACACTTTGAGACCCAGAGATACAGAGGATGATGAATTACAATGGATTAGTTTGATGCCTCTTGCATTGAATTTTAATGTATTTTCCCCATTATTGTCATCAATGTTGTGAATTATTTGTGACATTTTCTGCCTTTTCACATCTGCCATGTATGTACTTTCTTATGTTTCTGTTGATTAATGAGTAATGTCCACGTCATTGCTCATAAAGAAATAAATGCAAATACTATTTTAAAGATATTTGTCTCAATAAATGGGGATTGGCGCCCTGCTTGGCTGAGATGTTTTTTTGAGAGAAGATATATTATTACTGCCTATTGTTACAGATTACACTGTGTAGTATCATGGTGGAAGGTGCAGGTAGAATTCATTGTTAACTCTTTGTGACTGAATGGCTGCACAGTGTGTTTTAGTATTGTAGAATCAGCCTTGTGAACACCAGCTTTGTGTAGTTGTATTTCCTACTGCATTGAGCCACTCAGTGTGAGCTATAAACTCTTATAACAAGCCTGGATAAAGCTGCTTGCTGGAGTTGCTGTCTGCTCTGTTTTTAAGGTGTGCGCTACAGAGGACGTCTGGGTTTTTTTGCATGTAAAATGAATTAATAATATCAGCCTTCACTGTTTATAGTGTGGAATGTATTCCATGCTGCGGTGCACAGCAATGCTCATGATATGTAGTGAGTATTAGCAGCTGCACACTGTTTTTATAACATGGACTGATACGGTGTAGATATGGCGGTTATTTTTTCTGTGCAGTACTGAAAAAAAGCTGAATTCATTGCAGAGCCTGCAGTGTGGACTTACAGCTGTATGCTGGGGTTACACTGTGTGGGATCCAGTGGGTTGACTCGACAGTTGCTGTAATCATACACACCAACCCACACTTGATGAGTCAGCTGGAGAGCTACATTCCTCCTGCTGAGGGAGACATCCTGTCCATGCCACAGGTACACTTCACTGCCAAAGTCGAAAACAAGAGCCTGGTCGCAAAATAAAACCACAACACACACACACACACACACACACATATATAAGACTAATCCAACAGCACGAAATGATCAGGTAGCGTTCAAATCCAGAGGAGAGCTCGGACCTCACTGGGGCTCAACAGGGAGACGCTAGGGATGGAGGCCCAGGCTTGTTCATGGGGGACCAGTCTGTTCTCCACCAGCTGGTAAACACAGTTGGACTCAGCCACCCCCTGCTCAAACACCTCATCCTCCTCTGGTGCACCAGCTCCTGCAGGGACCACCAAACAAAAAACAACACTGAACCACCCACACACATACATTCAGCTGATCATTTACTCTGATTTAAAGTCTTGTCCATCTCTGTCTGTTATTGTAAACTTATAAACACCTTTGTGTGCTCTAAACAATTGTACTACCACAGTATCCCTGCTGATATTAAAAAAAAAAAAAAAAAGTAGACATTTCATTCGCAAAAAAAAAATTAGATGCAAAATGACTTACCTCTATTTGCATCAAACATGTAGCACTTTAATTAACGTTACTGGTCTGATGCGAGATTGTGTAAATTGAAAGAGAACTTCGATTAATCGTAACCTGTCAGTCATGAAAACCTTTTGTATTACCTTTCTACTAAGGTTAAAGAAAGATAATACAGATGTCTGAGGGCATTTCTCAGGCAGCACATTAAGGAGTGATGAGTCATTCTGTATTTCAGGAAATATAACTACAGAAAGCAGTCCTGACTGGCAGGAAAAACTAATCAACTGCAACATTTTTTTGAATAATTTCTTAATTTGTAGAAAAATCTTGCATCAGGTTGTGTGGCTACTCATTAATTCAACTGTCAGATGGATTTACAAAGTCTTTGCTGCCTGCATAACACGGTCACTAAATCATTCCTAAAAATAATTCCCATCTGAACTGTTTTTGGGGTTGATTTTGGCATAATTTATTACAATTCTACAGGACAGACGGGGAGCTTTAATAGTCAGAATATTGCCCATGGGTTTCCAGTTCAAGATCACTGATGTGTATGTTCGAGTCACTTTGAACTCTAACCTCTGTACTGCGTCCGTCCTCCCAGAAGGTCCCAGAACTGTGCAGCCAGGCCGCTGTCAGAGTTCAGTCCTTCCTCGAGGTGAACGACATGCGAGGCCTGACAGCCGAGGTCCCTCTGGCTCTGAATGAACGACGCCAGCTCACAGGCCTAAAACCAACAGATGAAACACAAACACATGACAAATACCACTGTGCAGCACAGATACGTGTTCATTTTAAAGGGATTATATGCAGTATTGATTCTAAATTCCCAATAGTAAGGGGAAGTCAGGTACCATTTTATCTGTCTCATAATCTTCACGTCCTGCATCAGCTGATAGTTTACATTATAGCTCTGTTAGTTTAGCTCTGTTTTTAGACAGAAAACAGCCAAAATAAAGCCACAAATCACCTCTAGTGTTGTCAGTAGCTGCACTAAAGATTTGTTTGGAATCGTCCAAACGAGGTCCGAACTGTCAGTTTAGTCTGAACCTTGGCCTCATAATCAAACTCACCCCGTGTAAAAGAAACGCTGCCATTTCAGCATCAAACTCTATTCTTTTCATTTAGAGCTGTGTCCAGTGGTGAAAACAACAGTCAGTCTAACTTTTCTCACTTTTTTTTTTTTTTTTTAAACTTTCTTTGATTCTAAAAGTTGTTTCATAGTGGTTCTCATCCACTCTGGTCACTTTCTGATGCTTTGGTCAAAGGCCCTGTGGTGTTAGTTTTCCTCACCATGGGAGACCGGCAGAGTGACTCATTACTTTCTACTACCAGACCACTGGTGTAAATGAATTCAGTTCATATCTTTAAAATCCAATAGACAGAACTTCAAAGCTCTTGATTCTAAAAGTACAATGACACATTTAGGTCATTTTTAACATTTGAGAGTATAAATGTTACATATAATCCTTTAAGAACATAAATTATAGTTTTTATTGCTGCCTTAGACAATAAACATGCATGTTACTGTCCTCTTACCTTTGCCTTCTCTTGTTCATTTGCAAACTCCCCGCTCCATACAATGCAGTGTTCTGGACTGACCAGCAGGAAGCAGTCTCCGCTGTTCAGTGAATGCACCGAGGGCTCCACCACACGGACCTGGACATGCCGCCTACCTGTCACCACAGACACCATTTATTACAAACTCCTGAACACTGAGAGGTCACCATGCAAACAGCATTCTAATGTTTCCTGACCTTTTATAAGAATAAGCATCAGGCTGTTGAAGGGAGGATGAGAGTTGGCTGCAGCTGATGAAGAGACGCTGTTGACGTCTTCAGATGCACTAACATGTGCACCAGCTGAAGATGAGTTCTTTGATTCTACAGGGAGAGAAACACAATGAAATGGAGTTAAACAATGAAAAAGTGAAAATAGAAAGAAGGATCAAGTATTTCAACTCACTCTTCTCTGCTTCCTCGGCAGCAGTGTTGACTCTCTCTCCCATGTAGTCCTGCTGGATGTCTTCCCTGGCGGCGAGAGCTCGCAGAGGGTTTCGGGAGCCCTGAGTCCGACGGGATGGACGCACCGCTCGTCTGTGTTCAGCTACAGCTGAAGTTAGTCTGCACCAGCACAAATCAGCATTTTATAAGTCATAATTCAAGAATGTTATTTCTATCAACACATATGGACTAAAATGCACTATGCAATTTAGGATCGTGTAAAGGGTTGGTGGGTATCTCCTACTTCTTTTTGCTGCAGTATTTGTAATTTTAAAAACAGGAAAAAACATTAGATTTTGCTTTTTATGCAAAGCAAAAACTAATCACAGAAACTGACAATATTTGTACTCTTACTAACTCTGACTTTAACTGACATTAAACTGTCAACACTATTTTAATAACTTGTTCTGAGTAAATTGTTATTAAACTAGAAAGTCAAAGTGAACCAAAAGTAACACATTAATGAAAAATGTTAATGTAATACCACACCTCCTGTTTCCCTTAACAAATATGGACTGTAATGCACTACACATTTTGGGATCAAGTTAAGGCTCGAAACTGCCCAAAATACATATATTCAGCAGTTCATTTTGCTTCAGCAATTGATTGATATTTTAAAAAAAAAAACAGGAAAGAAGATTTTCATACAAAGCAAACAATCACAAAAACTGACAATCAGACAGATCTGTTTGAGACTGTTTGGATAGATGGATGGATCAAAAAATGAAACATGTAAAACCCAGGTTATTATTGTTAACAAAAACTAACAAAATTTTAAAAATGAGGTTTGATATCTATCTGAAACTAAACTAAATTAAGATCACATTAAATGTGTCTTTTTCTAACTTTTACTTTCAGGAGGTTCATTGCACTTTGGATGGGTATGAGATGCATTTATGTCATGACAGTTTTGCACCAACAGGTGGCAGTACATCATGAGATTGCATATTTGTAGTTTTTACCCCTTGGCCCACTGGCTGAAGGGATGCTGTCTGTCTGTCTGTAGTGCACAGCATGTTACATTTCATATATGTCAGTGTTAGTTTTTGTCCTTTTTTTCTGTGACGTGGGCTTGTTTAAGGGGAGGCGGATTAGTGTAGTAAAAACGACAAATACCTCCTATACTTCCAACATCTACTACATCTTTTTGTCCCGAGTTTTTAATACACCATCTCCCTCCCCTTAAAAAAAGGCACATCAGGGAAAAAAACTGATGATGACATGAAAAACTAAAACTAAACATTCACAAAAAATGACAAATTCAACTATCAACACCGCTTTGATAATAGCTCAGTGTGAGATGGTCAAAGTGGCATAAAAGTAGCACATTAATGAAAAATGTTAAAATAATACCACGCCAATGAAAACACTATAATCTCAAGATCTGCGGTAAAACCTGGCTCACATGGGTGTGTTGGTCTGACAGAGAACACCCAGGTCCTGTTCATTCTCTGCAGCAGTGACGTCTTCACGGGGTGGGGGGGCGCAGGTGAAGGGAGTGGGCTGTTCACTGTAGAAACCTGAGTCGAACATCTGCGATTCATTCACGGGAGCCACATCTTTCACCTCCTGTGGAGCCGCTGTGGTTTCTGATGTTGCTTCGAACTCCATCACAGGCTGCAGGGGGGATTCTGAAGAGAAAACAGAACAGACTTAAAACAAATAAAAACAGAGACGTGATAATAACGGCTTTATGGTCATATGATCTGTGTTAACCTTCAAATGTGCATGTTGGATCCTCAGTGGGGTGTCTCTTGTGATGAGTGGAGTCATTTATCTCTGATTCTGGAGATCCATAACCTGAAAGACAGAGCAGTGGTCAATAAGCATTTCAAATTTCAAATATTATCCTCAAATATTTGTGGAAAAATCTATCAGACAGACAAAAATACATGCAATGATTTTTTTTTTTTTTTTGAGGGGGGGTTATTATTGTTTATTTTAAGGGAAAATGTGGATGTGTTTCGTTATTTTGCTGAAACATCCAGTTCTGACCTCGATGGAACAGAGCACGTGCAGAAGGAGCAATGGGTTTGGGTTTCTCTGCACTTGTTGTTGCTGTTACCAGTGAAATTTCCCCATGGTGGAATAAATAAAGCCTTATCTTATCTTATCTTATCTTATCTCATCTTATCTCTTATCTTATCTGAGCAATACTTAGCATTGTTCAGTGACTTAAGAGTGAATCTTAATGCAATATACATAACAAATGCATGGGGTGTCCAGAAGCTTTTTTCCACTACTGTAAACTAAAAATAAAATGCAGATTACACACAAATATGAATACATTAACTCACTTCTCTTGGCCACGGTGGACTGAGTAGAGTCCTCATTCATCTTGTCCTGCTGTGGATTAACCTCTTCATCTTCTACAGTCTGCAGTTCATCCTCAGCTCCCTTAGACTGTGCAGCCAAAAAGTTCAAATCTGTTAAGGCACTATACAAGAAACCTCTTCAGATTATTTCATTATTAAAAAATGTCACAGTCATGTCAGTTTTCTGCACCTTCTGTCTCCAGAGAGGTTGAGCCAGGTTTTTTGTGGGTGAGGAGACTTCCTGTGCCTCAAAGGACAGATTGGTCTAAGGATGGAGTCAAAACACAATAAAATAACAGCTCAGTGCGTCCGTAAACTGGGGAGTTAGAACAAGACTACATGGAATATTTCAGTGCAGAATTTACTTTATTTTCAACAACACACGAGCTATAAATATCTTCAAGGTAATCAAGTTGACCATATTTCTGCAGACAGAAAAAACAAAATGTAAAGAACAAGATAGACAATTTATTTTTGATGTTAAATAAACACTACAATGTCCAACATGTAAGAAAATATGATGCTATTAATTTCCAGGAGATGCGTCTCTAAAAGGTTTAGTAGTTTGGGCAAAGTTTAAGTGCATTCTGCAATGAGAGAAAATAAATACACAGTTCATGTTGAATCTAATGCCTCTGCTTATGAATACACATTATATTTGCTCCTGCAGCTCACCTCAGAACTGTCATTTTAGCGTTTTAAGTCATTTTATGTGTTTTACTTGTTTTTTTTATCCATTGTATTGTGCTTTTGAGTATGTTGGAGTGTTCTGTCTGTCTCTCCGTCCGTCTATCTATCTAGTTGGTTAAATATAACATGTAACAGCGGCATCAACTCTCTGGTTATTTAGCTCCAATGTAACGCTGTATTTTATGATCTGACTGAGTGTTCATGTACAGTGGTGGCCAAAATTATCAGAGCAAACTTTTTTTTGCCTCCAAAACATGATTTCATTTCATAACGTTCAGAAAACATTTAAAATGAGTGCAACAAATATCAGATGAAGTGAGTCCTACTGCTTTTATCACTTGTAACCTTAATATTTCCTTAATGAGTAGGATAAAGCTTGTACATTAAACAGAATCCCACAGCCATGTCTTAAGAATCGCATCCTCATCAGTTTAACCACAATCAACTTGACAATGATACACAAGGAATCTGGATTCTTCTGTGACACTGACAGTGAAATATGCTTGTTTTTTTGTTGGAAAATGACCTAAATCTCCTAATGATGACTGCGTTCTATGATTTATAGAGCACAATGTCTTTGTAGATATTTCATTCCTCTTATGGGTATTTTAATGGTTAATTAAAAAGGTAAAAACAAATGTCACCTGTTAAATATAATAATTTTAGCCAACACTGCACATCCATGATTAAATTCTAATTCAATCCCCAACATTGAATAGTGAGTCAGTAGAAAAAGCAATGTCGTATATTTTTTAATTTAACACCGAGTCATTGATAATTTCCAATAAGTAGTAATAATAATAATAATAATAATAATAATAATGATTATAATAATAATAATAATAATATCACTGCTGAATGAGGAAAACAGTTCCTGTCACAGTTTATATACTTGTGTCTAATACCTTCCTTTCCCATTTAGTTTAGTTTTGTTTAGTTTATTCTAGTTGTACATTTCATACAATTAAATGATTAAAATGAAAAATGTTGGCACATGGTGCAGGAAAGGTTAGAAGCCATGAATGGCTTGTGCAAATACTTCCTCTTAAAATAAATTAAACAGTAATAAATGAAGAAAAAAAAATACAGTAACTGATAAAATACAGGCATCGATTTAACAAAGAAAACAAAAATGCAGTTTACATAGATGATACACAGATACATTACAAGGCAGTGACACGGATCAGATCACCAAAAAGACTTCCACAAAGCTATGACTGAGGATACACCTGTGTAAGAAACTTTTTGATAGCATACCAAGGTCAATAGTTTTTAAAGATTAGTGCCTGTGATTCACTTTTGCAAACAGCCAAGATGGCTGCCGCTGAGGTGGAAGAATGTTTTGAATCTTCCATCACATCCGCATTAATCAAACTGGACAGTATATTTGCTCTAAAAGAAGAGCAAACAATTACACCTGAAGCCTGCTATTGTTGATAACACAGATGTGTTTGTTGTGCTTCCAATTTAACAGGATTTGGTGACTTTAATTTACCAACTGGCACGACTGTCACCGCTTTAATGCAGGTCTGTCAAATTGCATCCAGAGGCATTTTGATCAGCGGCTGTTGATAACGGCCCTTGGAAATGAAAAAAGAACTAAGAAATCCGAGACCAATTCACATCTGAGAATTAGTTTGATGATGGCAGGCCTCTCAATAATTGTACTTCAGTGTTTGTTCTTTTCATTTCTCTGATATTGGTAATAGATGCAAAGTTCACAGAGTTCACAGAAGGTAAAAGTAATGCAAGAGTAATGAAGTGCACAAGGTTGAAAAGAATAAAATAGAAACTGTGAATGAGAGCTGTGATGTGTCACTTCAGAATAAGGATCATTTCTCTGCAGGTGAGAGATTTCTACACTTGTTAGCACAAGTCAAAATTCACACATCAGATGACATTTCACTGCATATTAAACACTGCAAACCAAAAGCAGCAGCGTTCCTGCCATGCACCAGCTCAAACTATTACCTGATTGAAACACATAATATATTGGGGCGTACTGCTAGAAAAGACAGAGGCAAAGACGGGGTCCTGGGAGAGAAGAGGGATTAGAAAAAAAGAGGGGTTTGCCAAAGCTGATACCTGATATTATGATGATGGAGATTTAAAAATATCTGTGCCGTGGAAAGCGTTAGTGCATGACTTACCCAGCACTGAGGGAGGGCGCTGTCGGCATGAAGATCTGCTTCTTCCTGCTGAGGGCACTGTGGGAAAATGACACAGACAATAAACATGAAGGGAAATGTTCACAGGATGATGAGCTTAAGGCAAAAAAAACAAAGCACTCTACTTAAAGAAGCCATATGTAATATTTCTACTTAAAAATGTTTTTTAAAATATCTTAAAAGTATCATTAGAGTATTTAGAATAAATAGTCTTGACAGGATGTTAAAGGTTTAGTCAATTTGTTGTATTGCAGAGACATAAAGTGAATGCGTTCACTGTCACTGTGAACGTACGTGACCACTAGAGGGAGTAGTGACAAAAACACTAAGGCTAGGGTGAGAATGAAAACTGGTAGGAAACAACTTTTACAGTCAAAGTGATAAAAGTTAGATGCACTGAGTCGTTTGTCAGACGGAAGTGAGCTTTTCTGCTAAATCTGGTGCATGCATCTTGTTCTTTGCAACTAATGTCAATATACACTGTCCTGTAACTAAATAAATACACACAAATACAAATACACTGTTGTTTTCACCACTGGACTCAGCTCTAAATGAAAAGAATGGAGTTGGATGCTGAAAAGGCAGCGTTTCTTCTACACCGGTGAGTTTGATTATGAGGCTCATGAACGTATAAAGTTATTATGGGATGTTTGTTGATCCACAGTTCAGACTAAACTGTGACAGTTCTGACCTCGTTTAGATGATTCCAAACAGATTTTCAGTGCAGCTACTGACAACACAAACCGTACAGAAAACAGAAATGATTTGTAGTTTTACTGTGACTATTTTCTGTCTAAAAACAGAGCTAAGCTAACAGAGCTATAATGTAAACTATCAGCTGATGCAGCACATGAAGATTATAAGACAGTGTTATTTAGACTGTTAAAATAACCGGTTATGAGTTTCTGCTTGACAAAGACAATGTGACGATACTATAATACAGATGTGTGTAATCAATGAGTTTTTTACTTTATTCAGTGAATGATAGGGTTGATTTGGTGGTGGTTTTGTTAGCTGTGGGTCATTTTGGTTCACAACTTCCCTCAGCTGTTGATAGTTTGGACAATCAATACAACATAGAGTATAACCACTGAGTAAAAAACAAAAAAGTAGCAATATGACAATAAAAATACTCAAAGATACTCAAAATAATAAAAATAAATAAATCCTGCCTTCTATGTCAAAGAACATAATAGGTAAGCAAGTATTATTTGGAAATATGCAAATATGTGCTTAAATAATCAAAAATAAGTTACTTTCTGGTAAGTTTCTTATATTTTGCCGTGCCTTATATTAAAAACCCATCACTTTTGTTTGTGCTCAATCAGAAACATCAGGACGACTATTACAAAAGGACGAACTGACTGCCCAAATAAACTTTAGCACAAGCCAATGTCGAATAATACTACACCAAAATTAGAACCTGTAAAACCTTATAAAACCTCAGTATACTGTAAACACAAAACAAATTCTGTTGCAATAAAACATCAAGTTGTCAAAAAGCAAATGGTAATTCCTTTTATGTTTTGTTTTTTTTTTTTTAGAAAATTGTGCCAAATTTCCAAAATGTTGACAGACATAATTAACAATAAATGCTACCATCTGTTTTTAATTAATCAGCCCTTTGACTAATCATTTAATATTTGCTGTGCTACTGGGCATATTTAATATATACAGAATAACTAATGATATCATGTAAAGCAAGTACGATCAAATTTACAGCACTTGTTTGTGAGAAATAACACATACAAACACAGTCACCATGGCGCAGCTCAGATTATAAGGTCATTAAAGGGTCAAAATTTAACTACCAGAATAATCAGCGTGTTTACATTCCACATCTCGTATCCCAGCACATAAACACCACGTAGGCTGTGGTATATTCCCAGCAACATTAGTCTGTGATCTCAAGACATTTAGCACATACCAAATGCAGAGCGCTGCTGCTCAGAGACTCTATATCTGGTTTCAGTGGAACGACAAAAGCCCTGATCTAACCACAGCCATCCTCTTATTCTGGCATCAAGGAAAGGAATGAACAAACCCAACAACCTAAAAATGAAACGCAAATGCCTCTGATACAGAGGATTTACACCAACACAGTGCAAATATCACATAATTCTGTTTACTTCTAGGCTTTTTTCCTGCATAAAGTATTAAGATGGTGCCAACATTACTTCTGTGCAGAGGGTGAATTTACCTTATTTCCATTATTACATCAGTGAGCCCGTTTACATGCACACTAATACTCCAATCATTATTCGATTTCTGAAGTTATCAGATTATTCAAGTGATTGTGTAAGCAGCATAATATGATACGATTTATCAGATAACAGCAGTAATCTGATTTACAGAAAGAAGTTATGTAGTCAACAGACAATAACAGGAAGTTTGAGTGTACCATCACTAAGTACATACATACTCAAAGACATCCAATAATGGAATTAAATGTCTAAACCAAGGTTTTTAATTATTGCATTTCTTAAGTGCATCTAAACATGTTAGATCTGATTATTACAATTATCTGATTACTCCAAGCTATTGGATTTTTATGGTTATGTGAACAGGCTCAGTGTTATATTGCTTAAGACAGAATGATCCCTGGAAACTCTGACAGTGTATATTTCCTGATTTTACTTGGAAAAAAGAAGTGTTTTAACATAACATGTTGTCTTCAGCCATAAAATTATTAGAACTTGCATCAGTTGAAGGTGTGGTACATGTAATTGGGACGGCACTGATTCTGTCTCAGCGTCTGATCTCTGTCTTCTTCTATTTATAAACGTATCTTAGGTCTGCTTCCATTCTATTTGGTGGTCTACATTTGTTGGAATGACATGAATAATTACAGTCTCCGTTCCAAGGATCTGATCTGTACGGGCTCCAAAAGTCAGAACAGAACTGGGAAAGAAAGCTTTTAAATATTCAGCTCCCACTGCCTGGAACAACCTACAGAAGGAGATTAAACTGAAGGAACTGGCCTCTTTTAACACATTCAAAGTCAATTTAAATGAATGGGAAAAGGACAAATGTGGATGTAGATGTTTTTCCAATTGATTGAATTGGGTTCGGCTTTGAGATGCTTTAAAGGAACATTGTTGTTATACTTCTAGTATCTTTTAAAATAACGGTGATGTTATTGATGATTTTATCAGTTTGTTTTCAGTAGTGACTTTTATTGTGTTTATGTATATTAGTGTGAATGTATGGCTGTGATTTCCATTTTGTGAAACTTCTGCTGCTGTCTTGGCCAGGACACTGCTGAAAAAGACATTTTTAATCTCAATGAGCTTTTTTCCTGGTTACATAAAGGTTATATATATGTTTGCATTTTTTGAGTTGAGCTGTTCTAAAATGTTTAATACGTTTTGACTCAAAAATCCTATCCTTGACCAATGGATGTGGTCAAATGGATGTGAACAGACCCTTGGCTAAATCATCTGAAATCAATGCTCCCCACCATCTGGTTACAAATAACATGACAAATGCCTCAGTCTGAAACAAAGCCAACTTTAAAACCAGCTCAAAATTCTAAAAAAGATTGAACCTAAACCTCTTCTCTTTAAACCTCAGTTTAGTTGTTACTCTAAATTTGGATAAAATCTAAGTCTCTGAGATTGAACCCCAATTAAAAAATATGAGCCAGTATTAATTTCATACTTACACATGAGGAGATTTATATTTCAAAATGGCTTCCTTTTTATTGTGAATTCTTTAATTTTAGATCAGATTGATAAACTTAGATTAGAACTGGATAGAGATTAGTTTATAGTTCCGCCACGGAACTTAAATCTAGATTTGCTCACTTTGGGAGTCACACCTAAACCTTAATTTAAATGAATCTTCAGTGCTGCAGCCAAGTCTTAAAGTAGAAAAGCAGCTTGGAATTTGAAAACATGTTGTTATGGAGTACATAGACTGTATTTGTACTAAAACAACGGTAGCACTGCACAGTTTGACCCCTGTTGACCCTCTGCTGACAGACTGAAACCCACAGCCTCTAAACAAGCCTCTCAGAAGATGACAGATCATGTCAAATACCAGACTGCACACATTCAGATCCTGCAGCTGTGATCAGTTCTGCTGAGACCCTCATCATACACTCAGTCATAAGAACCCCTCTGTACAGGCTGTTATTTCTCACCTTAGCGCTGCTGCTGTTGGTTGGATCCTGCAGGCTGGCGTTCCTGTCCACCAGTGTGACCTGAACGCGTCCTGTGGTTGTGGTTTCTTCATTCACCATCCTCGGACTATCATCCTCATCTCGCCTCCCTCTGGACAGGACAAATGTAAACAGAGGGTTAAATATCAAAAGAACCACATCTAGTAAAGTCAACAATGTACAAGATGATGATGAAAAAAAATCAAAAACTGTCCAAATATTAATATTATTGCCTTAAAATAAAGTCAGACAGACTTTTCTGTAGAGAAGTGGCACCATCAGTTCATTTCCTGTCATAATGTGTATATACTGCAATATATATGTATAGCTTATAGAATTTTATAACTTATTAATATTATTATTTTGGATTGTTTGTTTTTTGCACTACCTTATGCATGCACCTCTATCTATCTATCTATCTATCTATCTATCTATCTATCTATCTATCTATCTATCTATCTATCTATCTATCT
>JAPQRP010000029.1:17906274-17945818 GCA_037367295.1 Apogon hyalosoma | reverse complement strand
TCTATCTATCTATCTATCTATCTATCCATCTATCCATCTATCCATCTATCCATCTATCCATCTATCCATCTATCCATTCATCCATCTTACTGGGTATTGGCTGTTGTCTTTGGTCTGTATTCCTGCTCCTGTGTCTTCACCAGGCAGGGTTTTTCCTCTATAGCACTGTCCTGCTCTGGTGAGATTCTCACTGGCATACAGGCGATAGTTTCCCTCCTGTTTCGGGCCCTCTGCCTCCAGGGGGCGGCGGTGACGGACCCTCCATCCACCCCTGAAGCCTCATGTCTGTCTCTGAGCCCTTCTACTTCCTCCATCCTCCCTGAAGCACCCACATCTCCACAACCTCCACCGTTGTGTTCGTGGGCCGGCGGTGCATCCATCTGACCGCCCTCTGTCCTCCAATCCGAGCCTCCAGACCTGCTCTTCTTCAGGATTCCTCTCAGGATCGGTTCGGAGTCATAGCACTGAAGGCCCTGCTGGGTTGGACCGGGCTCTGGACCGAGCTCGGGTTTTGGCTGGGAAAGACGGACTTCGCTGGGTTTTAGGTTGACAGACAAGGCCTGCTGTCTGTCGGACAGATGAGGGGACAAACAGAACGCAGGAAGCTGTATGGGGCCTTTCTGGAGCTGAAGACAGAAACATCAGGAAAAACAAGTTTATACTGGAAAGGAAAGGAAAGGAAAGGAAAGGAATTGATCTCAAGTGGGTCGGACCAGTTAATACTATCATTATAACCTACACATGACAACTACAAATGTTTCTCTTTGTTTCGGTGTAAAAAACTAAAATTACATGAACATTTTTTACATTTCCAAACTATCCTTTAACAATAAAATGAAGAACCTGAACAAATATGAACAACCTGAAACTTATTAAGAGTAGTAAGTGCAATTTTAACAATATTCTGCTGCTACTAAATGTTTTGTGTATTTGTAGATCCACTGTGATCTGTAAGTTGTAATGCACATGTGTAAATAGTAAAGTGAGGTATACTATTGTTAAAACTGCACTTATCAAACCTTCGTGCACTGGGGGCAAGAAGTGGGGGAAATGTCTTGCCCAAGGAGCAAAGAACAGAATGGAGTGGGATTCAAACCAACAACTCACTATAGCAACTGAAAATACAGTACACAATGCACTGTATTTTCTAATGTCATTCCTCCAGGTGTAAAAATGCAAGCAACTCAGCTTTGTTTCATGGTTTGATTCAATTCATATGACATGACACCATACCATCAGCTTCCATATGGTTAAATATGCTAAACTATAATACGATGTGATGTGGTACGATATGATTAAATGTGATATACTGAATTGTCCTCATGAGGAAATGTGTTTTGGGCTCAGTAGTACAGCGTATATATATTGCTATGAATGAATGAAACTACAATCATTAAGTCAAAATAACAATGAATAAATGAATAAATAAATAAATAAAATCTCATCTTCAAGGATTTTTAATGTCATTTTCACTGTGCACCTACATACACGAGAGAATGAGATTTTCGCTCCTCAGTCTGTGACTACAGTGCAGTAGCAACGTCAAATAAATAAACATCATGATATTTTGATCACATTCCAGAGGTTTTCAAAGGGGTTCAGATCTGTAAATTTGGAGTCTCTCAAATATTCCACTTTGACTTGAAGCGTAAAAAACATTTGTGTCGGTGTGTTTTATTTAATACATTTATCTGCCGCTTCATTCAACTCGTCTGTACTTGTTAAACCCTTCTCTACTCACCAGGCTGACCTCCTCCACGGTGATGGGCTGTGTGCGATAACGAGCCCCCTTCTGCCTTCGTCTCTCTGGGGGCGCGTCGGTATGGCCGCCCCCCTGTCGCCCTGGCAGCGACAGTTTGTTGAACAGTGCCAGTTTCTCGCTCATGCTCAGTTTACAGTTCTCGTCACCGTCTTCCACTGACTCAGCCTGCACCGGCGGAGGCTCCACTGGTGGGGCTGGTTTGGGGGCACTGCAGGGAAACATGAGTATGGACGGAGGGGGAATGTGAAGTACTTTTACTCATGTACTGAACTGTCACACTTTATAGTTCTTTCACTGATTATTTCTGTGTTATGTGACTTTATCTTTCAATTTAGCACTTTTTCTCCGATACATTTGTCCAACAGTGCACGTCTCTTTTCAGATTAAGGTTTCACATCTCTTATTGTCCAGTGTATTTCTTTATGGGTTGGGAGAATTCACCTCCTTAAAATACTGTTGGATTCGCAGGAAAATGCACAGTACTAAAGCTGAAACCAGGTCTGTTTTTCATTTTCACAGGACAGTGACATTACACATATACAACTACGAATTCAGGCGTGTCGGGGGCTGTGATACAAAATGTTAATGACAAACGACATAATTTTACATAATGATGAATATCATTGCAAAAAAGTTTTTTTGTTTTTTTTTAAATTTTGTCTTTATGGTGAATTTTATTTTCCATGTCATCTAAAGCCTCAGAGTTTCTTTTGTCCTTAATTTACCTTAATACTGGATTTTTTTTTTCTTTATAATGGTTTTAAATGTTCTACATATGGATTTCTGAAATATTGATCACATAAATAATACTTTTTTACCACAAGTAATGGCTGGTTTCTTCAATTTTCACCTTGGATGATCAGAATCAACCTTTAAGCTTTAAACAAATATTGATTTGACATGATACTGACTACTGACAAGTGACATGAACATTTTTATCATAATATTACAAATTTACCGGAATGATAAGTCTAAAAGCTGTAGGTGTGATGTGTTCCGATATTTTTGTCCATATAGTTTATGACTTTCAAGAATATAATGCATTAAACTACCAATAATATATATATTAGTAAGAAATCTTAACATAGCAGTAAAATGAAAGCAAAAAACATAATTTACAGTCATCAAAATAGTAAAAAACTCTGATGATGACCATTGTAAATTACATTTACTTTTTATGCTTAAAAGACATTTCACTGATAATTTGCACATATTTTTATTTGTAGTGGAGTATTTTCACATATGCTTTCAGTACTATTGGCTCTTTTTCCATTACAGCCCACCTGATGGCTACTATTTCCTCACAGGTGATTGGCTGAGTGAGGAAGCGGTGGTCGTTGCCACGGCGCACCCTGCGTTCATGGCTGACGCTCCCGGCCCGAGGCTTCAGGAAGGACGAGGCCTCAGGGGCGGCGGATTTCTCCAGCTCCTATAGAGGAAAAGGAGAGACGTTACTATCAACACGACACCTGCCCGTCACATTTAGGCGTTTGCCACAGGTGGAGCCCAACGTTCAGGCTCCATCAACAGGCTGCTGAATAAGTAATGAGGGAGATGGCAAAAACGGCAGTGAAAACTCCCTCTCATGATGCCTCCTGTTCTATTTGTAAGGATGGAGGTGGGAGGGGCAGCGGGGTCAGATGGCTGGTGAATAAAGCACTAGCTGTAAGGTGGAGCATCTTAGCTACATGGATAGAATGCCAGCCCAACAGGTCACAGTGAAACCAGAGCCCGTCGGGTTCTGTTACCTCCTGCCCGCCTCCACACAGCACAAGGCTAATTATAACACAGCTGCTATGGTTCTTAACGGCAATACAGTGTCTGGCACATTTTCACCTGATGTTTCACGACTAAAACTGCACAAGAGGTGAAAAGTCAACTCCTTAATGGAAACTGAAATGCTCCACTGGCTGAAAGAATTGACAGAAATGGAGGAAATATCCATCACTGTTACGTTTCTGGGGTCTGTTTTAGATCTGTACAGTTCACACTATAAATTTAGCCTTTCTTTTAATAAGTACAGATGCACTTTAGAATCAAACTAAGCTGCACACACCTGTTTGACCATTTATATTCCACATGATCTAGTTCTGTCCTGCGTGCTCAGCGCTCGTCATGAGCCTCGGTCTGTAAGGTGAGCAGCCGAGGTGACTGTCGACGACAGACGGCGCTTTCTCTCAAGCAGTTTAACATATTCCACAACAATTTAGCATCTCTCAATAATATTAGTCATTACTCATCGCGTGGGAATGTTTGGTTGTTTATTAGCTGTGATATTCAGTGTCTATTTCATTATTAGAATGTTTGCATCCTTTAAAATCAAATTAAAATGCACTTGTGTGGCTCTGATGCAGCCACACAGTCACTGTCCTACAAAACATCACTTTATTTTATTTATTTTGGCTTGAGCACCTAGTTCCAACCAGCTCTATATGTAAAGTGTCATGAGATAACTTTTGTTATGATTTGGCGCTATATAAATAAAATTTGATTTGATATTTTAATATGCATATTTTTCAAAAACTGCTCCTTATGTTTTTTCCTACATTAAAAAATGACTGATAATCCCCACAGTTCAGCATAACCACTGACACAAATATTGTTGAATGTGGAATTAAATGTACTTTAATTATTTTGTTGAAGTTAACTTAAGTGTAGTTCAACTAAGCTTTGTGCCAGTGTACATTTTGACATCAAGATTTATATTCTTACTGGTGTACAGTGAGAGTATGTACAAGTGATACAGACACAATAACATCAATATGGTGCAGTGGAAGGAAAAAATTTGCATGGAAGCCAAATGTTAGAAATTCTATTCAAATTAAAGATGTTAACTGTACAGAGCCACATGTAAAACTAAATGCAAATGTCTGTATGTCCAGTTGAGAGCCATCTTTTTTTTTTTTTTTTTTTTTTAAACCAAAGCATGCAGATATAAAAGTGTTCCTGAGGAGCAACAGTCATGTGTCCATACTGAGCTTGTTCCATTTTGTGTTTCATTGCCATTTCAGTGACTTGAGGAATCATGTGTTTGCAGAGAATCAGAACCTTTGCATCATGTAAAATGATTGTTGCCCCGCCCTAAGGCAAGAGGTATTGTTTTTGATTTGGTTTGGTTTGTTTCTTTGTTTATTTGCACTTTAGCAGAAAAACTATTGGTTGAATTCATACCAAATTGGGTTTATAGATTGCCAGTGACCTAGAATATATCTCATTACATTTTGGGGAAAATAGGTCAAAGTTCACATTTTTTAATGAATTTTTAAAATCTATTTTTTTTCCCCCATTTACTGATAAAGGATGAAATGTCACATGTCTGTAGCAGCAAAACTATTGGTTAAATTCATACAAAGTTTGGTTTACAGATTGCCAGTGACCCAGAAGAGACGTGATAACATTTTGGGGAAAAGTACGTCAAAGTTCAATTTTTTTTTATTAATTTGTAAAATCTTTTTTTTCTCCCATTTACTTATAATGGACAAAATTTCACATGTCTATAAAAACATCAATTTTGTTTCAATTTACTTCAAACTTGGCACATATATAGAGGCAACTGACATTAGCACACGCATTGACATGATGACATCAGCTGGATCGATGCAAAAATAAAATACAATACATGCGAGGGGTGGGGCTTGTTGTGCCTGGCACTGCTTGTTATAAAATGTATTTAGGTGGCATTTGAGGTGCATTAGGAGTTGTCATGTGGTGATCAAAGCACCAAAAAAGGTGCAGGACATTTACATATACACTCAACCAAATCAAATCAATATATAAAACACATTTAATGTCAAAATGTAAGTTTCTTCTTATATCATGTAATCTTCTAAAACATCTTAGGTGTCTTCATACATTTACATTTTCATACATTCTTCATATATTTACATGCACATTATTATTCAGGGGTTTTTTTTCCATTTCTGAGAAAGACAAACCTCCAAATATGCTGTTAACATGGTCAGTGTAAATGAATATTCCTCTAATGTTTCTGTTTACATCCAGCTGTGCATACCCCATTAAAAATATTGTTTTAGTAACTGTTCCACTGGTGGCAGATATTCCAATTCCAACTCAAATACCTTCAAAAGTTTGGGTTTTCAATATTTTCTCATATCCATAAACATGTTGATATCCACTGTCATAATGTTTTGAAATGTGGACTTTTCTATGGAGCGTCCATCTCTACCAGAGAGGATCTTTGTCTTTATTCCAGCTGAATGTAAACAAAGGCCATGGTAAAAAGTGCAAATTAGACTCATTTTCTGAATTCACTGTATACACGTCCAAAGAATCCGCATGAAACTAAAATAATAAACATATCCCACATATCTCATTCGGAAAATCTATTCAGAAAACGGCCTAATTCAGAATATCCAAGTGGAATACGCTGTTTACGTGACACCAGTCAAATTCAGAATAATAGTGGAATTAAGAGTGCATGTGCAAAACAATTTTCTGTAATTTTATGATTTACTTGTGTAGGTTAAACTTACGAAATTCAAAGTACTACTCCTTACTGCTTGGTATGTTCATGAGCCTGTCCAGAGATACAAAGATCAGCCATGTTTTTAGTATAAATACACAGGCACAGACTTGTACAACCTGTAAGATAATAAGTAAAACCTTGCTACTTAATCAGCTGCTGATCGATCGTTTCACTGTTATATTTTCATCACAAAAACATTACATTTCTTCTGTTTTTCAGTGTGAATTTGGTCCCGCATACTGTGAATCAATCTCCACTAGTATCTCCTTAAAAACCCCACTGATTAACCCCAAGTTCATAAATAGAAGACGTCAAGTTGTCGCAGTTCTTGTTTGACAGCTTAACCCTGAATGACCTACAGCTATTTTAGTGGCGACTTCCAAATCAATTTTACTCTAACGTTTCCTTAGTGATTTATCACCACTTAAAATAGTACTTCCTTCTGCATTTTGCAATTTTCACTATTTTCCTGTATTTAATTTACAAGATCATCTAGATGTCAGAGTAAATTCAGAGGTTATTATAACAAAACAGAGGAAACTGAACCCATAATGACCTTTTTCAGCAAAATATATCATCAACTGAATGTCATTTGTCAAACTACATTGTTGAATCAATGTTGTTGTTTCCATGTTCACTGCAAAGCCTCTGTGCATCCAAATGGGTCCTATGTGATGCTGCTGAAAAGCTCAGAAACTGCATTATATCTGAATTATTTACGTGTATTGATAGGATTAGAGGTTCAACATTAAACATTTTAGATCAGTAGATGTTTCTGGTCAGCAGTGGCTGTTTAGGTCTTTCAGGGTAAATCAATAAAATGAGATTATGATTGTCAAAAGTGTCATAAAACCTTTATTTATTAGGCTGCAAATGCACAAATCACACATCAAAAAGGGATGAGTCACAAACTCCGCAGAGAATCATTTTTAGCCACAAGGACTTGAACAGACATGAAAATAAGCACGTCATGAACAGCAATAGGGCTCCAATTTCAGAGCTGAGACCAACTTAGACTTACTTTAAACAAAGACATCTTGGCTGCCACACTCATTTTGGCTCGGTCATCTGTTTTCACATCCCCTGTGTGAAAAAAAAAAAAAGAACCATTATATTAGATAAATATAGAGATAGACATACAGAATCTTACTATTACCACAAGTACTGGAAAGTGACAACACCAACACAGGCGCCTAAAAAGTGAGGCAAACTAAGAATAATTTGAGAAATTCATTTATTTGAGCCAAAACAGCAACTTTTCATAAACTTTCAATGTTGAATTCAGTCAGATGCATTGAAATTAACCTTGAAATTAACCCTAAATGAGGTTTTATTCAATGATTTACTCTGCAGAAGGTGCAAAACTATGACTGTATGTAGTGGAATCAGTTCTGGTGACAATAAAAAATAAATCGACTCATTTCAGTTGTTGTTGTTGCGCAGTGGAACAAATTCTCTGTAGGCCTATCTTTGTCAGGAAAGGCTTGTAATCTTTTTATGGTGCAGTTAATGGTGGGATGAGTTAGTCGTCCTGCTCCGCTCACATGGTTTTGTGAGACATAAACCTGTCGTCACTGAGATAAAAAACTGTGAGGCTAAAATTATAACCTGATTTATTAAAGCTTTTAAAATATAAACTGTATACATTTAAAAAGTAAAACCGTGACCTTGTAAATTTGTTTATGGGGGTAACGCAAGAAAATAAATCCAGATGTAAAATAACACAGATATGTGTGAGGAAATTGTCTGATTCTTAATGTGTCTTTTTGTGACTTTCAGAACTCCCACAAAAAATATATGAAATGAAAGTCTGCTCTATCAGTCAGTGGGAGAGGAAAAACTCATACCCTTTGCTTAATTAAAATTAAAAATACCACATGTGAAACGAAAAGTAAAATTTAAAAAATATAGCAAATTAAACTTAATACAACATGTAGCTTTGTAAATAATTACTACACCACAAGTGATTATGCATAGGAGTTCAGTATAATAGTTATACATAGAATAGATATTCTGGTCTAAGTATATTAATATTAATGTTTAACTTATGAAACAAATAGGAATGGGAAAGATATGCCATGCAAAAACTTTTCAATTAACTTGTATTTTAAAGCATGGATCATGTTTCCAAAAGTACTTTGTATATATGTTGATTTCATGTCCACTGCAATGCCATTTGCAGCACTTTTTGGTGAAAAGCACGCATAAATCCACCTTAAAATGTTAATTACACTTCACTGAAGTTCATTTAACTTAGTTACTTTTCTGTGGGATGAGTGCATTATGTGTTTTTAATATAAAATCTCTGCGATATGAATTATCTTCTGTGAGACTGTGCAGTATACACTCCTGATCAAAATTTTAAGCCCAGTTGAAAAATTGCCTGAATTTAAATGGCAGTGATGACGCGTTGCCAGAGGCCTTACTTCTGCAGCTCAACAATCCAACCATGTTCAAAGAGAGAAAGCTTTTTTACCTTTGCCATCAGGAGGTCATAACAGTGTGAATACCTGACAGAAAATGACACTGAATCCACATTTTTGCACAGATTTTGGTTTTTAAAGGCTGCGGTCTTAAACTTTTGATCAACTGATGAACAGTCTATTTCAGTTTAATTGTTGTTTTCAATAAATTGCTTACTCAATTTTTTTTTTTTATTTTGTTATTTTTTTGTTTTTCTTCTTTTTGCATTTTGAAACTCTACTCAGAACCTTCTTAAGATCCAAATGTGAAAATGTAAATTCTCGCAATTTTTTCAACTGGTCTTAACAGGAGTGTATATGTTTATACTTGTGATTTGCAAAGCTGATGCAATTGTGAGTGTGTTAATAACTGTTGAGTGCAGCACTCGAGTCCAGGACAAATCTCCTTAAAGTGATGATACAGTATATTGTGTCATATTGATCGTATCTTTTTACTGTCAATTAAATAATCCTGGTGTGGGATTGAGTCAAAGCAGATAGGGCATTTTATTGAGAAGTTTAACATATTTAAGCATTTTCTGTAGTGACATTGACATTTTTGCTATTATTCCCTACAAATTCTCTAAAAATGGATTAAAACCAGAAATTTCTGACTAATTCCTCAAAAATAGAAAATATGAGAGTAACTTGTAATTTCATTTCCAATTCATTGAACCATAATTACACATAACTATTAGCTTTACATCCTTAACCCTTAGATATTTGTGTGTTTGCAGTGGTGCTGTTGTGTTTGTTTACTGTGTCAACACAACAGACAAAAGTCCATCTGTTTGAGTCAAAATACAAGTACAGTGTAATCCAAACAGAAGACCAGCTTTACCTTTAGTGTCCTCCTCTTCCTCTGCATCCAGAATCCTAGAGGAGTAAACAGAGACACAGCATGAGGTCACAGGTGAAATATGAAGAAAGAACAGGATGATGACGTGGGGTTTATAGTTTAGCTCCTTCTGGCTCCTGCTTTGAGCGCACAATACAGGCCTTTGTACAGCGGACAACAATCAAGATACTGTGTCAGATTTGCATGTTTGGTTAAAGCAACATCACGGAGGTCATGACTGAAGGAAAACACATGCAAACCTCAACACCCATGGGCGACGATGCAAAAGTCACACCTCAACTTTTAAGTGCGAGTGGATTTTTATTAGTGAAAAAGAAAATATCAAACACAAACAACTTGCAGTTTAAACTTAATTGCAAGGAAAAGCTTATGAACCCTTTAGAGCTTCACCTTTTTTTTATTTGCATAAATATGACCTAATGTGATCAGAGGGAATACAATTAAACAAATAAGACAAAATTATTACACAAATTATCCAGTGCACTTCGGTTTGGAAGGATTTTAGCTCATTCCTCCTCACAGAACAGTTTCAACTCAGTCCTATTTTAGGGCTTTTTTGCATGAACTTCCTGCTTCAGCTTCTTCCAAAGCTTTTCCATTAACAACGCTTTGACTCAGTCATTTCAAAACATTAAATATCTACAGCTTTTAAACATACCTCAATGGGACAGACTAACATATTTAGGGTTTTTGTCTTGCTGCATGATTCATTTTCTGCTGAACTTCACTACTTTCACATCCAGAGGTATAAATATAAATGTGTAAAGTTCTTTGTCTCATTTAATTGGATTCCTTTTACAGAGTCAAAGTACTTGCATGACACTAAGATTGTGTTTTAGGTCAAATTTCTGCAGAAAAAAAATGTAAATTCCAAGGTTTTTTGCTACTATTTGAGTAAAAAGCACATACTTTAGTTAGTATCCAATAAGTTTTATGACACACATGGATGTAGATTGTCTGTGATAACATGAATTATGTGAATACGAGCTGGTTTTTCTGGCAAATGAGAAACATCACAGCTTTACCTTTCAATGTAAGAGCAAACACTGCAAAAATAATCAGCCCAAACATCATCTTTAAAAATAACAAATCCATCTGCCTGATCTGTGCAGACCTCGCATGCTCTTTTAACGTCACCACCACAGCACACCGATCCTACCCGCTGCTCTCCTCCATCTCGTTTGCTGTGATTGGCTGCGTCCTGAAGCGCTCGTTGGTCTTGCGGCAACTACCTGACCCGGTGGGGAAGTAACGGCGGGTGCGTCGCCGGCTCCCCTCCGAGCCTGACGCCACAGCCAGGTCCAGAGAGGATGTGGCCCGGCCGGTGTCACAACAACTAGTAACCACACACACACACACACACACAGAGCAGGAGGAAAAAGGAAGAAGACAGTGAAGGGAAGAGGAATACTGAGACAGTGTGATAGATACAGTCTGGATCACACACATGCAGGTGACCCTACGCTTTGTCAGGCTGTGCTCCAGTCCCAGTCTGTTGCAGAAGGGCACTTCTCAACTGGCCCACCGACACCCGAGTGTGGAGCTGTGGGGCATCAGGGTGCCCCTCCCCACCCAGCATGCTGGCAGAGTCTTGGGAACCCTGCCTGGAGGGGGCAGGAGTAAGGGGGATGGATTGAGGATGCAGGAGTGGGGATCAAATAATGCAAGGTGCACTCTCAGAAAGTTCTAAGTCCGTTTACTTCTATTAGGGCTGGACAGTGTGCAAAAAAAAAAAAAAAAAAAAATCATGCTGTGATAATAAAAGTCAAGTTTTGTATTTCATTTTTGCTTAATAAAAAAGAAAATAATGTCAATGGTGTTGGTAGGGTGTGTACCAAACATGCATTATCCCTCACTTCTGGAGAATATAATTTGTAGATCAGAGTCAATGCTTTAATTTTAACTGTATGATAAACCATATATTCCAGTTTTGATGAACCCAATAAGGGATGGGAATTGAGAACCAGAACCCAGTAGCTCATTTCCTTGGAATCGTTTTTGTATTTGCTTAATGACTCTGCTTATCAGTTTCACAGCGTCATCATGTCATTTCTGTATTTTGGTTCAGAAGCCTCTAAAGTATGCCTGTTTTACTCCAGTAAAGACAACACTAAGGCCATATGCAATAAATGCAGAGCTTCCATTACAGCAAAAGGGGAGAACCTCCAACATGCACAAACATTTAACCACAGCATCCAAATAAACTGCACCAATGGAACAAATGTCTTTGATTGGCTGCTTAGCAAAGGGGCGGGTGACTCTGGAGGTGGAGCCTACAGTAAAGCGTCCTTGGTGTAACATTAAACTCCTCTGGGTTCTTTTGATACTGTTAAAGTTAATACCATTTCACTGTTAACCTGCTTTTACAATTGTTTATGAATAACCTCCATGTCCCAGAATAACATTTAGATGACGACCAAACAGATGCAGCAGGAAGCTCTCATACTCCTTTAAAACCCTTGATGACTTTTTTTTAATGCAAAATGTTAGCGCATATTTGACATTAAAGAGCTAATATAAATGAAGTACAATAGTTTATTCCCTAATCCAATGAGAACTGATAATGCAAACGGAAACACTAAATTCTTACCAATTCCCATCCCTAAACCCTGTAGAATTTCAATGAACTGTTCAGACCTACTTTCTGTCAAATACTGCCAGAGAGCAGAGGAAGAGTGAAAGGGGAAACAGTTTACT
Organism: Apogon hyalosoma; assembly: GCA_037367295.1. Classification (NCBI taxonomy): domain Eukaryota; kingdom Metazoa; phylum Chordata; class Actinopteri; order Kurtiformes; family Apogonidae; genus Apogon; species Apogon hyalosoma. The sequence goes on along the minus strand of JAPQRP010000029.1, from coordinate 17,933,552 downwards.
TTTGTTCTGAGTAAAACATGGTTGGGTTGTTAATACCAGACCACATGATGGGAAAAGTCCTGTGTTGGTCAAGTACCAATACAAGGCAAGAGTCAGATTGGCTTTAAAACTCCCTGCTGGGATCCACTGATTTAGACCTCTCAGATTTAATTAGTAACAAAGGTTGTAACACAGCTATTAAAGTCAAGGACCTGGTGCTACTCAAAGGTCAGAGGAGAGGTCTACACCCGTTTCATTAAATTCAGATACACTTTAAATTTACTATTCTGGGTTGTAGATGTTTGTTTTTACATTTCATCCCTCAGGTACGTATCGCTCCAGGCCCAAGTCTGGTGTGGATCTACTGTAACGGTTTCTATACATAATGTATGAGCATTCTGTATATATAAAATATGCAGCAATGTGTGTTCAATAGAAGCTTGCTTAACAGACTACAAATAGTTCTGTATCCCATAAGACTAAAACAAAGGCTCAGATACTGTGTGCGTGTATGTTACAAGATTTGCATATCGAGAATCTTTAAGAATGTTTTTAATATTGAGTTTATAGTCACTTTTATTGTTGGTGAATCTGTTTAATCTCAGGTTACTTGGCTTTACCTGCAGAGAGGATATTAAAATGATGCTACACAATCTTGATCAAAAGTGTACAAAACATTATTTCGGGACAATACCTGTGCAAAACCTGCTCTGTCACAGTAGAAAAGGTCAGCGACACTGAGATAATAAAGCATGTTGGCTCATTTGTGTTTGTACTGTTAGGACCAAAACACCTGCTCCTCAAAACATCCACACCCACTCATTTTTCATACAACCAACAGCCTAAATTTAAAAAAGATTTAGGTTGTATAATTCTCTTTATTTAGGTTTAATTAATACATGTTATGCTACATCTTTGAGCACATTGCTGCCACAGAATGCACCTAAAAAGGTAGGTTACATCTGCTGAGAAACAAAAACAAACTCATGTTTGCCCTGAAGAAAATGATAAAAAAAAAAAAAAAAAAGCAAAGATTTTCAAGTTCATCATTTTGCATTCCTCAATTTTCCCTATTAGAAGTATACGTGTGAATGAAAATAATAATAGATTATACTGTGGTACTATGTTGTGATACTGTGCGCACTGTACAGATTTTTAATTAATTTACAAAGACACTGTTCGCTAAATCATACCTTTGCTCAGGCTGCACAAAAACTAAACATATGATGTAAATTGTTAGTCTCACTGTTTTGCTTGCACACAATTTTATGCACATGGTTATGTGTTCCTTATTCTGTGACAGTTTTCCTAAGATTAGAGGACATGCTTGCCCCCAGCATTGCAATATACTGAACCTCTGAATCATCATACATGTGGTCTTGCCACTTTATTGCCACGATGCCATGCTAACAAAGTGATTAATTACTCCAGACATGACTCACCTCCTCACATTGCTGGACTCAGGAGCATCTGCCTCTAATCCATTTGAAACCCCACGTGTCCTGCTGTGAATTCTGTCACTAACGGACGGGACACTGTCTGAGTTCAGCGTCCCTCTGTGGGCCTGGTTCTCTGGACCGTGCAGCTCTTTCCCATCCCTCCTCGTCCACTTGGATGGCAGCTCTTCCAGGTTGCCATAGCGCTCAGCCAGTTCCCGCCTCCTCTCTGCCTTATAGCGAGCGATGCGTTCCGATCTGGGCTCCAGGACTGGGTTCTCCATAGCATCCATGTCCCACAGAAGGATTCAGTCAGTTCTCTGCTCCTCCGTAAATATTCCCAAAGCATTTACGAAGAGAAAACAGATGGACGTGTCTTTCTCTGCTGCTCAGTTAAGGCACAATAATGGAGCTGGTGAAACTCTCAGGTTCCATCAAATCTCCGTTGTGCTCATAGATTTAACCAGTCAGCAGCTCCAAAACAAACTCTCCATCTGTGAGTGAGCAGTTTCTCCTAAAAGATGAACAACCAAACAAAATGGTGAGAAATGTGCTACAGTCCCAAACACAGTAACACTAATCTAAAAGTAAAAATAAAAAAAAAAACAAGCACAAGCTGCCTTTATCTGAGAACCCATTTTCCTAAAATGACATTGTTAATTTACTGTAAGCCTCTCTCTTCCTTCTTAAGTCCATGTAAGATGACCTGTACCAGCCTGCAGTGCCATGCAGGAATCTCCCCTTGCACTGAAACTCAATACCACAGCAGCTCAGCTCCACTCTGGTCCAGGCCATGGTGGCACTGAGTCTGCAGACCTCACTAATCTTTCAAGAAAAACCTGGAAATCATTTTGTTGAGTTTGTGGTCACTGAGAACCATCATATCCAGTTAGAGTAAGAAGGCACAGAGCACCTGTCGCAGTTTGTTTAAATATACATGTAAGCTATAACTATGTGGATTATGATGTGTTTCCAGGCAACACACACACACGCTTAAACAAACAAAAAAGTCTTTGGTGGCTACGTGATCGCCTGGAGGTGAATAAACAAAATTAACAAACCCTGAGACTCTAAACCACATAGGAATAGTATTATAATGCCATTTGCATTTAAAGACAGCTGCTAACCTCAGCTGTGATGGTAAAAGCTTGAGCGTGTGTGTGTGTGTGTGTGTGTGTGTGTGTGTGTTCAACACTGTGTACAAACAGAAACGTGTGTTTGCTTATGTGTCTGTGCGTTTTCCAAAAGCGTGGATGTCAGCATTCCTGTCGCTTTCCCCCTCAACACAGGAAGCACAATGGAAGCAGAACAAAGAGGGGTGAGCCACGGACTTAGTGCAGCAGATAGACAAGCTGCAGGGCTGAACATCACTGGAAAAGTAAAGCTCACAAAGAAACAGATGAGACTTTTAATTGGGTTGTCACTGCTGTTCAACCACCGAGATGTGCTGATATGGGTTAAACACAATATGGAACCTAAAGGTCAAAGGTTGCAGCTCCTGTTCAGATTGATCTATAAGAAATACCCAAATCTAAAGATGTGAGGAGATACTGAGCAGACTGACAGCCACGGTTGCAGAGAGAGCAATAACACTGTCAGCAGGCGACTGTAGATCCAAAGCGACACGGGAGAACTCACCTCCTTGTGAGCAAACCACAAGAATGCCCAGTCTCACTGACGCCACCCACATTTATGGTTCCAGTGGCAGAACAGGAGAAAGAGTAGAGCAAAAAAAAATAAAAAATTCATGTGACAAGCTAGAGGATTGTCAATTGGAGCGAAGAATGCCACAGGGATAACAGGCATGTAATCCAGCGGCACTAGTTGACAGTGACTTCAGATAAAGAGGATCATTCTCCACTCAGTCAGGACTGTTGTAACATATACAAATATACACTCAACAGTCAAGAAAGATGTTCAAAACCTGAGTGGAGGCAGCACGTTCAACTCTTCCATCATCTCTAACAACAGCATTTGAACACACCACTATATGTAGATTTTTTTTTCTTCATTTTTACTGTTATTCCAAAGTACAGAAATGCCAAATGTGACCCCAGAAGTTGAGCTGAAGCAGCAGAGTCCAGCCCAGAATAAGCCTCCTGTACGACCAAATACACCTGCCCAGAGAGGCCAATCAGTTGTACTTTACAGGGAAGAAGGCATGTATCATTAAAATGGATGGGATTACATAACTTGATTCACACTAAAGCACTGCTCTTCTCCATCCTGTTATCTCTGCGTTACAGAAAAGTGTTAAGAAGGCAGAGAGAAACAGCAGCTTCATCCTCATGCAACATAATCCACTTCCTCACTCCCAGCAGGATGGAGCAGTATGTTGGCTATGATAGCAGTTTTTATTTTACATGTTCAAAAGAGGATCATTTGTCCCATCTGTTGTAACCTGGAGGAAAATATGACATGGACTGTGAAGAAACATCCAAATTCTTCTCTTTTAAGGCAACATTAACAGCAAAAAAAGTTTGGCAAAAGTGTTGATAAGGAGTCAGTTTGTTTGCAGTTATTTAAAGTGAGCAAAAATAAAGAATACAAATTAAAGTGAACGTCAAAATAAGGGTGTTTGGAAGTAGTTACACCATCGTTTTTAAGATATAAGAGGGAAGGATCAAAGGTTCTTGCGGTTACATCCATGCGTAACTAATGCGTAAATTGTGCGCAAACTGTGTTCACCCACCCGAAAGAAACAGGGCATCACTAGCTTTACAAATTATTCACACATAAGGAAGCAAGACAAGATATATACAAAGAAACTGAACAATATCTACAACCACAACTTCGTATCTCGTGTACAGCTTGAAAATAAAGAACGGCGTTTGCGCAGAGCGAACAAACACCTGTTACGCAGATGATTAAGCATAAACTCCGCCGCTGTAATTGAATTGTAAGGTGTTTTTCAGTCGGACACAACGCTAGTAAAGCTCTCTTTTATTCAGAATGAAGTCACACGTACTTACATGCCCTGCACGCCGAGTGAAGTGGGCATGAGTTCGCCGCAGTCCTTTCTCAGCGCGGTCCCTCCCCACCGGCCCTTCACCACGGACTGTCACTCCAAATGTAGTCACACTCGCAGCTGTGGACTGCGCTCCGTATTAAGGGGGGAGAGTATAAATAGATGGACAAACCGTGGGATAACTTCTCCACTCTGGAGGAAAACGGCCGTCAATATGGCATCCGTTTGACGCGTGTCTCCTCGTGTGCGTGGATCTTAAAAAAATAAATAAATAAATAAATAAAAACAGTGCGAGTTGGGTTGACTTAGCATTTTAATTGGATGAAAATGTGCACTAAATATAACTGACAATCAGGTCTTGTACCTGTGGAGGGGCCTAGTATAAAACATGATAGTAACTGGGCTCGTGTGGCAAAAGTAGTTAGATATTGACACAATCCCACAAACACTATTAAAAATCCACATTGAAATCGATATCAAATATAGTTTGTTGCATGGCAATTATTAATAAAAATTTACAAATGAAATACATTTGTGACAAAAAGTGCAGTTAAATCTACTGTGTATTTATATTTTTACTTTTTCAGTTCCTTTTTCTTTATCATCAGCATCTTGTCTTTTTGGAAACTTTCCCTGATTCCTGCACAATTGTGTTTATCTTCAGCCTCTAATGAGTTAATTCGCCCCTGAATGAATAGTTTATCTGCACAAACCACTTCCTAGTGTTTCTGTCATTTAGATCAATTGACCCTTATGGTGACAGCGACTAGATAAGATAAAGTATTGGTCTTTTCAGTGTGTCCCACTGTGGCAAATAAAGCCTATTATTTCCACACAGTGAAAACGTTCAACTGGTGATTAATGTTTCACTACTGCCCCCCTCTGTTAGGACTGTGCTGTTGCAGTAAAAGGTTAATAGTGTTATTATTTGTTCCCCAGTAAAGCACAGATCTAGACTAAAGGTGAACAGAAGTGTTCAAACTGATCGTCTGTAGGACAAACTAATGCAAATAAACCATTATTGTTGTGATGCATTAAACAGATTTATTTACATCAATGCTCCTTAAATGAACACTGTAACATATCGAAAAATATCTCACTTTGTGCCAATACCAACATAAACACAGGTGTTGTCTTTTCTAGTTACTACACCATAAATATCTTCATTTAAAAAAAAAAATACAAAAATAAAGGGCATCTCTCAAGTGTTCAAGTGTAGAACAAAACACCATAAACAAAACAAACAAAAATCATCAACGTAAGGTGCTCATAATGGTGTTGACAGTAATTCACAGAAAAATTCTAACACTATTTTAATAGAAATACTCAACTACAAATGATGGACTGACAGTATATGACTCCAGTCTGTTACCATGTTCATGACCTGATCTTAAAAGCTCTTGAAGCCAATACCCAGTCCAGGATCTAAAGCTTCCTTTTCACTCGTCATTGGACTAAAATCTTCAGTGCTTCGTGAAGAAAGGATGCGCCAGGGCTTTGGCGGCTGAGATCCGACTGCTCGGTCTGAAGGCCAGACACTGCTGTAGGTAGGAAAAAACTACACCTTAGACTGAGAGCAATACTGTTCATGATAAATTAATTTGGTTTAGTCATTTAAGCATAGTGAAAATAATAAAAATAGTAACAAAAATAAGTCCAATCTGTATGCTTAAATTAACCAAAGGTGGGCTATAAACTACAGAAAGCATTAAAACCCCTTTATTCTTCCAGATTTTTTCCTGAAACCCAGCAATGCAGTTCCATAGCTTTAATGAAACAGTTGTCCACTGCAAGGAATATTCATTAATTAAAAAAAGAAAAAAAGCATACAAAAACTGTTGCCTCATGCTGTTTTCACCACGGATAATTATTTACTGCAAAAAAAGCTGAAACTTGTACTTTTGTAAGTCTTAGGAGGATAAAATCATACATTATAGGAATTTCTTTCTAAAAACAGACAGCTTGTGCTCACAGACAGTAGGTCTTTCTCATCTGGACTCAGGTTGTTCAGTATTTTGGTGCAGGAGCTTCTTTGTCCCCAGTTAACCTGGTAGGAGACCGGACTGTCTTTGGGCCAGTCCTCTTCACTGGGCAATCCAATAACCCTGATAAAATGACACCAGGAAAAACCCACAAAGAGTAAAACAATACAGATTATACAGCATCAATAGGAAAAATGTGACAAATGACATGTTATTTCCTTCATTAGGCAGGTTTCCATCCGAATGCATCACACACTTTAACAGAATTTTAGGATATCTGGAAAAAGGCAATACAAATTTATACTAAATTTGATCAGCTACTGTCACGTGAATATTATGAGATGGTTCATTATTGTGGCTTAATAGCTGTACTATTAAAAGTAGTATTTCAGACTACAAGACAGCCTATCTTTGGTCTGGATCATACAATGTTTCTAGTTCTTCACACTTTGTCTAACATTTATTTCTGCAGCTCTTCATACACGGTGCTACTTCTTGCTGTTTCCCATCTTACAGTCTAATATTTCTGTTTCTTGTATTAATTTAAAGTTACTGTTTTAGTTTCTGTTTTTGCTCTGCATATGTAGATATACAAAGCAAAACCCTGACTGCTTCTCTGCAGGGAAAAGCATCTGATGACTCCAAATCTAATGTCATAATTTATCCAGCAGGTCAGGATTCTGAGTTATGTGAACATTCATTCATTCATTCATCATCTGAAAGCGTTTTATCCTCACTAGCGTCGCTGGAGCCTATCTCAGCTACTTATGGGCGAAAGCGGGGTACACCCTGGACGGCTTGCTGACATACAGAGACAAACAATCACTCTCACATTCACACCTAGGGGCAATTTAGATTAACCAATTAACCTATCAGTGCATGTCTGTGGATGGTGGGAGGAAGCTGGAGTACCTGGAGAGAACCCACGCAGACACGGGGAGAACATGCAAACTCCTTTCACTCTTGTTTAAACACCTTATGTTGACTCACAATTGGTCAAATTTGCTTATAGTTATGAATATCATAAACAAGGAACCCCTCAGTTTGGATCAAAACTCATCCGAAATGTTTCATTCATTGTCTCTTGTTCTTGTGGTTGCAACAGTTTCCTTCTGTAGAACAAACAATAATCACCACCATGTTTGGCTTGAAGCCCTTTGATTCCTGGTTGTTTCCGTATCAGAAATTATGTGGATGAAATCAATCTCCACACTTATCACTTACAGAGGAGGACATGAATTATATTGAACATTCTGCAGCCGATGCGTTCCAATGCTTGTTCAAAATACAATAAAGGAAAATACTCACTCAAAGATCTTCTGCAGCTGCTGTACCTCTGTGAATCCCCGAAAAAGTGGTCTGCGACACACAAGAACGAGAAACTACTAATGTTAGAGCATGATTACATCTAACAGATCCAACACAGCAATGTAAAAACACATCATGAATGAAAGTCCTACATGGAGGCTTGACTTAAGTTAAAGTATACGTATTAGGAGTTAAATTTAGCTAAAGTGTTGAAATAAAAGTATCAGTTTGGCTCCTCTGACTGATTTACAGTATTACTACATCAGGGTCAGTGTTGTGTTTTTGATCAGATACTGAATCATTTGAACATTAAAAGTAGTCAACTCATAGACACCCGATCTTAGGGAAAAACAAAAACAATGGGTTTTAAGAGCTTGTTACATTATCCATTATCTTAAAACTATGCAACTAAAGCTGATATAAACATAGCAAGGTATTAGTTTTAGTAAGTAGCACAAAATGGAAATATTCAAAACTTTACTTATAGTTTTTATGAAACATTCTTAGTTACTTTCCTCCACTGTGGTCATGTTTACTCCTCACCTCAAAAGGAAGAGTTCAGCGAAGATGCAGCCTGCGCTCCACATGTCTACTGATGACATGTAAACAGAGTTGAGCAGCACCTCCGGAGCTCGGTACCACAACGTCACCACCTGAACAAGAGGCAAAAAGAGAGAAAAATGGCAAAACAACACGTCAAACCTCAGGCCTGGGACCAGGAGTCAGTACATGTAAGCCTCACTTACCCCTGGAGTGAGAGCGATGTTAAAAGTGTAGATGCGAGCCAGTCCAAAATCTGCAATCTTAACCTTCCCACAGCTGCTGATCAGGATGTTTTCCGGTTTTAGGTCTCGGTGCAGGACCAGGTTTGTGTGCAGGAAGTCCAATCCCTGTAGCAGCTGCTGCATCACATCCTGCACAGATAAGAAGCAGCTGTTTGTGAATCACAGCGTTCCACCTGAAGGACGCATCATCTGAATAACAATGCAGAATTCAGACCTTAATACAGTCGCGGCTCAGTCCAGAAGCCGGAACCTTGGAGAGGTATGTGGACAAGTCCTGGTCTATGTATTCCAGCACCAGGGTGAGGTCTATGCCAAAGCCCTCGAGTACAGCACTGGCATCCAGCAGGCTGGGGGGTTCAGTTAGGAGTTAGGATGGGGTTCAGTTATTTAGATTCGCACTAAACCAAGAGAACAAGCTGCTTCCAAACTCACTGCAAAGCTGAACAAATTACCAGACTGTTAACTCAATGCAGTCTCAGGAAAACTATGGACAAGCACATTTAAAATACATGCAATACAACCACCCATTCCAAGAATGTGTTCCACGAGGGATGCTGTGCAACATGCCAATAAAAACACTAATTTGCAAATCTCTTAAACCTATATTTTCTTCAGAATGCAACATAGAAAACACGTGAGATGTTAAACTGAGGAATAAATACGAAAATATGAAAATACGAAATATGAAACATTTAGTGGAAGAGATTTATGTTTTTACATACCAAAGTTTTTAGAAAAGAAACAGCTCAAGTACCATGAACAGTATTTTTATGACCTTGATTTTAATTTCTTGTATTCTTTTATGACAAGTGCCTTTATTTTTTTTTTTATTATTTTTTATATGAACCTCTGCATGTTTTCACAAAGTAATTTTTTTAGCAATCTGGAAATATTTCAACAAAGCAATAATTATTTTAGTCTTGCCTTAATATTCAGCCATGACTAACAATTTCTGCACAGTTCTTAGGTTATCACAGCCTGAACATGCACAGAGTTCATGAGATTGTCGAGTGTACTGTGGAATGTCATAATATTTCTTTGTAAAATGGGAGATAAATAACACTAAAAACTAAATAAATAAACATAAAGAGAAAGTAACATTTCTATCCATTTAAACGTCAAAGGTTTTGTAAGGGACAACTTCCTTATTGTTACCAATTGTTTTGCTAAATAATAAATAAAACAAAGTAAACGGAGAAAAAATGTTGATGTCACACAAAACCAAACGATAGAATAAAATAAGATAAAATAAAAATATAGAAAACGAATGAATGAATGTTTTACTTCAGACATTTTCTTATATAAAAAATAAAAAATATCCAACCAGGTTTAATTTCTGTGAATAAAACACCATTTTCTCATAAATGTTTCTGCTCTTACTGGACTATGTTGGGGTGGTTGAAGTGTTTCATTTTGCGCAGCAGCGCCACCTCTCGGATCATGAAGGGAGGGATCCCGCTCTCTGACGCGTCTGCGCGGACGTTCAGCTTCTTGACCGCCAGGAGCCGCTGTTCCCCACCCACCTGCCGGGCCTTGTACACGGTCCCGTAGGAGCCGCGACCCACCTCGGCCAGCAGCTCATACTTCAAGGCCCCGGAGGCCGCGTTCATGGTGGAGAAAACTCAGCAAAATATCACCTGAAGCTCCAGAATGTTCACTTTAGGATGAAAATGGTTAAATATGACACATTTACTGCCTCTATCGAATGGAAATAAGCTAGCCAAGAGTGGTGTGTAGTTCAGGGTTAGCTAGCAGGTCATTATCACCTGACACACGATCACCTGTAATAACAATGTGTGCACTCCTGTTAAAAAAAAAAAAAAAAAAAGCACGATTTCAGTTTTATTTACAGATGTTTATTTTACCTTGGGCTGCTGAGCACCTTTCTGCCTCAATGCCACTGGAAAATGAAGGTGCATAACTGTAGATCATCAGAAAATTAAGAGAAAAATCACACCCCTTTTAATGTCCGACTAATCAGAACGCATGTGGATGGATGGAGGTGCACGTGTCCTGCTGATGATGCGTTCAGGGGCATCAGAAGGATGGACGCACATGAGCAAAACCAAACAGCTGGAATTAACGAGAATGTCATTTCAGCCAACACATAAGAGATATTTTGTCAGTAAATCCCATGAAGTAACAAAAGTCATGTTGGTTACCATATTATTTATGAATATTCGTTTTATTGTTGGAATATTTTGTCCATTTGTGTTCAGAAAATTCTACTTAAACTAAATAAACTCTACAAACCCTCCTAGAAAAAAAAAGGAAAATGTGTAATCTCAAAGCAGTTTTTCTGAGCTCATGAAAATGTAACTAATAGCAGCAACACTACAAACGTGGGTGTTTTGTTTGCCAAATTTCAATTATCGCCAATGAAACTGCATCGCACAATAACAGCGTACTGCAATTATATTACATCTTTTTTACTGTATATTTATATATATTTGCTTTTCATTCAGTTATGTGTTGTTATGTGAAAACTTAAGTTCGTGTGTATGTCTGCCTGTTCCATGTTACTTTTGTTTATTATTTGCATGTTTTATGTTTATTTATTATTGCTCCCTGTTTAAAGTGCTTGGCTGTTAGGTTAAGGTTAAAGAAAGAGGAATTAAAGAATAAATTACCTTTTTCCCATTTTTTGCAAATGATGAATTGCAGCAGTAATTGATGGCAGATATTGTATTGAGAGGTTGACGCCTACTTTTATACTTATTTGCGTACATTTCACTAATTACTTAACGTTGTAATTGTTGTAATAATTTTTGTAACAACCTTTAATCTGGGGACATATTGTAGTGAAGGCATCATTTGCAATAACTAAGAAAACAGAACAAATTTAATTACAAGGTTATTAAACCCAGAACATGGATGTAAGCAATAGAGGTAAAACAAGCAATACAAAGAAAATAAATGGTAGTAGGTGTAAATGTGCCGGAAGGAATCAGGTGATACTCAAGGACATCAAAGGGCCGAATGCATGAAAAATAAATAAGCAAAAAGCGATTGTGGTAGAAAAATGTATTATCAATGCTGGTGTTGTCCCTGAAGGTAATAAAGCACTTAATTTTTGAATCGGCCACAGAGTTGTTTCTGGTGTACTTTTGCACTTACTTACTTTTCAAACACTGATGAGGAACATAGAATTTTTTTCCCCAACATTCTTCTTTTGTGGTTTTGTTATAAAATAAAAAAAGATCCAATAAAATGAGTGAAACCAAATTGAATAGAAATCATTCATATTAGCTAAATGCAAACAGTTATTTGTAAAATATGCTGAAATTAACATTTTATTGCCCTAGAGATACAAAGGGTGTGATTTTAAGCTTTTCTCTTCGGCTGCACAATGAGTAAAACTAGATTTTCCATGATCAGAATCAAGAAAAAAACAGCTGGAGCAGAATTTAATCATTTGAAAGCATTCTAAGGGGTGTCCATACTTAAAAATAGAAATGTGTTGATATATGAAGGTACAGGACCAATAAGTGCTTTAAAAATAAATAAATTCCAGTGTTTATCATGGCGAAACAACTTTGGTGCAAAAGGTACATCCTTTTACATAAATATGGTGTTAAATGCAAACTTTTCCCACACTACACTAATAGTACAGGGTGTGAATACTTCTTCCACCTCTGAAAGAAACCCCAGAATGTTCCAGATGTCAAGTTTGTGTCTTATTATTAATAATTTATAACCTGACTGACAAAACAGTGAAACAATAATTTTAATGGAAGGAAACTGGGGACATTAACCACATCCTACACAGATTTTGTAACCATTTTATTGTTTGGACGTTTTCATACCAAAAGGGAGGAAGCTTTGCAAACATGTAAACTACAAACTAAACACATAGTGTATTCAGGCACAGAGTTACTGTACGATCAAAGGCAGTTTGAATGAGAAAAGACATAAAATGCACATTCAATTGAACAAACTGAAGGATTTACAATACAATTCAGCTGCCTGAACTGGTGCAGGGTTTCTTAGAAGCTTATTACTCTGATTTTACAAACAAATAGTTCTGCTTATAGTAACGCGGACTAAAATAAACTCTACATTGAGGTACGTGTTAAAAAACAAAAGTTATTTCAGCTTTCACAATTTGCCTTAAAAGTGAGATTTGGCATTAAACCAGTCTGTGTGCTGAGAAACTCTGCACCTCCTTCTTTGTGTTCATTCAGTACAGTAGTGTAACGGTCACTAAGGTAATTATTATTGCATGATATGGATGCACAGCAGTTACTCCCCTTTTAGTTTAGTGTTGAGAAATTTTGTTCTCTTCGCCAGCGCTATGGCGTCCAAGTGGAGGTTGCGGTTGAGGATGGCTGAACCACAGGTGAGAGCTCCGGCGAGAGCCCCAGCGAAGCCACACATAAACACATCCTGACCTGGAGAACAAAACACGAAACGTTCTCAGTACAGACGATCTTCAACATGGAGGTGCAAATGTAAGCAGTGACTTAGCCCTGTACCACTAAATGTCATTGCACAATTCTGCAACAATACAGGTATTATAGTCTCATCTAGTCTATTCTATCATTAAAATCCACAAAAGTTCAGTGCATAGACAGTCTAAGTCCTGTCCCTTGGCTCCATGGGATCTGACGTTGAAAAAATATTAATTAGCAGTCGCTGGAAAGAGAAATAATTTTTTGATCCCTTTCGTCACCATGTACGCATATGATGTTTGTTGATTTAAAAGGTAATTTTATGAGCCAAGAAAGTTGCTGTTTGTGCCAAAATTAGTAAAGAAGCATCTAATTTGTAAAAAAGTTGTTACTGTGTCTTTATGTATGGAGACCCATCAATGCATTTTTGTCTTCTGTAGGGAAGAAGAGTTTCACAGCTTTATTTCAAAGGAAAAAAAAAAACACTCTCCACTGCAATGGACGTTCCATTAAAAAAAACACACAAAAAAAATGTCTGAAAAAGTCTTGCATCATAGGGGATTTATTTATTTATGTTAAAAAGACAAAACTTTTACTTTCCTCAACTCTCAGAAGGATATAGTTTCTTCTTTTTTTTCTTATTTTACTTTTCCTACATTTTTTAATTATATCTTGTATCTATAATTTAGTAGAGACAACATCTATCAGCAAAGAATTCCTTGTATGTGTTTAACCACTTGATGAATAATGATTATTAATAATGATTCTGAGCATTTTCTGTTAAACAGTTCAATGGACTGCATGTGATAAACATCACCAACACTAAAGCGGGCGCTGCCTTGGTTTATTTGACCTCAGTCTTCGAGAGCGAGGTGAAAAAATACGATGACATCAACCTCCATGACTTTACAGAGTGCAGTCTTTACATTTATGTACTTTCACAACCTGATATTTCAACAGTTTTACCACAAACTGTGACTTTATTGACTTGTATAATTAACAAACGACATGTGTGTAAATGATGCGTAATTTAAACAATATGAAAATATACTATTGTTTTTCTTAACAGGTCATTGTTGTTAAATAGCTGTTATTCTGTTTTATTGTTTATTTGTGTATCTTGTATGTGCTTCCTTCTGATCTCAATAGGACTCCCTGGTCAAATAAAGGTAAATAATAATAATATTTTAAAAAATCTAAATAATAAAAAATAAATAAATAAATGAATAAATAAAAATAATAATAATAAGAAGAAGAACAAGAACAAGACCAAGAATAAGAAGAACAAGAAGGAGAAGAAGGAGAAGAACAAGAACAAGAAGGAGAAGAAGGAGGAGGAGAAGAACAAGAAGAAGAACGAGGAGAACAAGAGCAAGAACAATATATCTTGTCTAACTTATTCTAATCCAATCTATAGTCTATGGTCTCGCCTCGTACCTGTCAGATAGAGGTTCTTCAGTGGAGTCTGCGGCCTCACGGTGGCGTGGAGCTCCGGGCTGAACCGGTCGATGCCATGGTCTGCTCCGTAGATCTCACCTTTGGGGGCTCCGATGTAGTGTGTGTTTGTGATGGGGGTTCCGGCGTCCACGTACTCAATCTGCACAAACACAGCAGAAGGAATACATCAGAAAACTTCACTGAACCTGGGGGAAACCGGTCATGTTGCTCGATTTCATTATCACAGAATCAGGAAATGGGACTTAGGGTGTTTACCTTGTCTCTGGTGATTTTGGGGAAGACGTCCATGACCACCTCCAGGATGGAGTCGATAAACATCTGTTTGAGGTCTTTGTAGTCCGGTCCTCGGTTAGTCACCTTCTCGTCCTTCCACTCCTCGAACCACTTGTAGTTTGCGAAACTGACCAGACTCAAGGTGGACTTTCCTGAGTGGCGATGAACCAAAATCATGAGTCCCATACTGTATTGCATTTTAATTTTCACTCTACATACGGTGACACTTTTATGATGTGATGCTGATGTACTGCATCTTCTATTTCTGTACCTGGAGATCTTTCCTCCCAGGTCGGATCTTTCGCCGATGGAGACGCAACGAACAGGAGAGGAACACTTTTAGCAGACTCTTCCCTTGGCCCATTTATATAGTTTTCCACCCTTTAAATGAAAACAGAGGAATTTGGTAAATTCACAGAGATACAGCTTTCTTTTCTTATCTTTCTATAATGAGTTTGATGGTTTGGATTTGTGATCTTAATTTAAAACATCAAATCTTTTTAGAGGTCACAAAAAAACAGAAAAAAAGTCTGCTTACTCTCTCTCTCTCTCTCTCTGCTCTGTGGGTAATTTAATTCTTACTTTCATAATCTTGAGTAAATGTTTTTATAAGCATGATAGTGTGCAGACTTTTCTTCTCATGGTTGGTCTTGCACTTAGATATTTTTGTCTGGACATCTGGTCACTCTGTAAAATCAAATCTTCTGCATAACATAATATTTTGGGCATTGTTTTTGTTGCAGCTATAACTGTCTCCGTTTGTTTTAACACAGCTCTTTCATTACAAAAGTGCACTTAATTTGCAGTAGTTCTTATATACTCAAGACAACTACCAAAAAAAAAAAATCAAGATTATTTAATTTTTGAGGTTAGAGTTGATCATTTTTGCGACGATACGATATGTGAACTCTCAAATGTAACAAAACAACATACAGTTCATCGAAGTTGTTCTCTTTGAAGATCCAGTAGTTGTCTGCCTCCAGACCCAGCTCCTTTTTGGTGCCACTCAGACCCAGGAAAATACTCAGGCCTCCTTCACCATTCTTCATCATCTTCAACTGTTGCTGGATGGCTGCAAGGAGAAGCACGCGTTATATCAAAAATGACAACTTAATGAGGAGTTCGGAGATTTATAAAGACACCAAATAAAAGCTCTGAGTTCATGTCGTTCTTTTATCATCGGGTTTTCAACTGTCAGATAAAACGAGCAGCACGACACGAGTAGGGATGGGTATCATTAAGATTAAATTGATACTACTACTCTTACCTGCTGCTACTTTCTACTCAGTTCTTTTTATTTTGTTAAGTTTGGTTACATTTCAAATGATGAACAGAATTATTTGCTTCATTTTCTCGTCAGAAGAGCAGGCCAATATTACACTGGTCTACAATCATTTTTAGAAATTATCAGCCTTAGGGATTAAATGTGCTAAATCTTACATACTTTAATAAGATAAATTGGAAAACAAATGGCAAAAGTGCTGGTTAGCTGATGTTTTCAGTGGATGTGATACAGTGTCATTAATTTATGTAATTTAGATAATAGATTTATAAATGTTCCAGTATAAAGAACCTGTAAAGTGAATGTATTACAATGTGCAGAGTGTTTTGAAGTAGATCTGGTAGCTCTGAGATAAGCATTCCTTTTTCAGTAAAACTCATTCTCTCATTAATTCTCAGACTTTCACATTTTGACTGAAGACTGCATCTTGGAAACTACAGCCAACCAGCATTTTTGATTTAATTTTTCTTTCTTACTGACTCAAACTTGGTAGTGTCACTACTTTTATTATGGACACATTTTACTTGTAGACCAGTGTAATTAATATGCAACTAATGCTTTTTAGTAGGAAACTGCAACAGCATGTGTTGAAGTAATCACCATCATAGACACTGATTTTGTTATGATAGTAATGTGGAACAAATATTAGAAGTAACTAATTACTGTTATTTACACTTTGAGGGGTTATAATGGCCTGCCAGTTTTTCATTCATTCATTTTTAATCCTTTGGCGGGTCGCTGGGATGCTAGAGCATATCCCAGGCAAAGGCAGGGTTCATCTTGGAAATGTCGCCAGTTCAACAGAGGCCTGACATACAGACGAACCATTCACGCTCACATTCACACCTACAGGTGACCAAACACAGGAGCTTCCACCACTGCAGGACGGTGCCACCCAGTCTGTCCATCTTCCTTTGTGAATTGCCTTTTCCTCACCATTATGATGGCAATATGCTGTGTAGACTAGACGGTTAGAACACACAGAAGTGCAACATTGTCCAAATAGCACTTCATCCGGAGCAGTAACAGTCTGTTCTAAGAATGCTTATATACATAGTGTTTGTAAATCATCAACAAATGTCAGGAAATCCATTTGAAGCATTTGCGTCTTCAAGGTTCGATTTACTTCTATTCATCCATTCTATTTATCTCAAATCTAAGTTCCTGAGTTATGGTGACTCTGGTGATTCACCACGTAGCGCATGTCTTTAGGCCTTATCGCAGAGACCCAGATTTGGGGTGATTTGCTGCACATCATCCCCTCTCTCTCCCCTAACTTTCCAGTCTCTCCACACTGTACACCTGTCCTAATAAAGCAGAAAATTAACAACTTTGCCGCAGCAATAATAGTAAATTAAGCCTATAAAACATTATCCAAAAACCCCTACATTTCCTCCCCACATTTGCTGATTACTTTACAAACCCTTTGTCTGCATAAAAGCTGTGTTAGAACAAACTGTTAGATCCTTTGAAGCACTGTTTGGACAATACTGCACTGCAGGAAGTTGTATGTTGCTTTCATGATGGTGAGAAAAAGGCAATTAACAGAGGAAGACAGACTACTACAATCGTAAAAGTGTGGGTCTGTTCTTCAGAGAAAATGTGTTGTCAAACTTCAGACTGGTAGCTTCCGTTTTAGACAATATGCAGAAATAAGAAAAGGGTAAAACCTGGCATGGCCTGGAGGTCTTTAGGCAGCAACTTCTGGTAAGTGTTGAAGATACCGGCATTAGAGACGACAATAGGAGCACGGATGTGTATTTCCTCCTGGCCTTTCATAACACTGACACCTGAAATGACACAAAAACACACTCAGGTGCGTCTCCAATGATACGTTCACACTGCAGGTCTTAATGCTCAGTTCCTTTTTTATTTTATTTTTTGTAAAATATAATTTTCTCGTCTGGTTGTTGACATTATGAAGTAAATGCAGATGCATGTGTGAACAGTCTATGGTCCTGAAGTGACGTCACACAATGAAGTAAATGTGGATCTTGTTGGGTCCCACCTCCTCTGGCGCAGACTTGTGACGTAAAACTTAGAAGAAATGTGACATGTACGTTCAGACTAGAGTCACTTTGCAAAACAACAGATTTGTATTCAATTTAGGACCACATATGACAGTGGTCTGGGTCTGATTTGAAAATACAATTGGATATATGCTGTTCAGACCGCCATAAAAAATAAATAAATAAATTTAAAAAATCAGATACGGGTCACATATGGGCATAAAAGTCAGATTTGGGCCTCGTTTACCTGCAGTGTGAACGTAGTGATGTATGAGCTGTATGCTGGGATTGCATTTAAAAGAACTACAGAAGTCAAAGACACACACCATAAGCTTCCTTTGCATCGTTGAACAAAATCCGGTTGACAGGGGCACGGACTAAAACGGCACCACCCGCCTTCTCGATGATGGGGATCATGTGGTAGGCAATCTCACTGGCTCCTCCTTTCGGGTACCAGGCTCCGTTCAGGTAGTGAGTGACCAGCAGGCTGTGCATAGAAAAACTGGAATCTTTTGGCATGTTACCTGCAATTTAGAGGAGGATAAGAAGCTTAGAGATGAGACAATGGGTCGTAAACAGAGGGGAGTCTGGGACCTGCAGCCTGGCCTACCGTAGGTGCCAAAGATGTAGGTGAAAACGGCCCGGAGGTCTTTGTTCTCCGTCAGTTCGTTCACCACTTCTGTCAGGCTGCGGGAGGACATTTCAAAGAAGAAAGACAGACGTTTGGCAAGGCCGGTGTAGACCAGGATCTTGGCCAAAGGGCTGGGGAGGAGCTTGAGCAGAGCCAGGAGCCAAAGGCCTCGTCCAACTTTCTGGAGATGAGAGACACACAGATGGAGGCTTTAACGAACAGACCAGGACACGAGTGTGTGACAAAACCAAACCCTCACATCCTGATAAGCATAATTTTATATCCTTACAGCAATATATATATCACAATAGATCACATTTTGCATACTTCATTTTCTGTCATTAATGCCACAGACATTTTCAGGGTTTAACTGCATTTTTTAATAGCTCTTCTTTTTAACTATCTTTACTTGAAGTTGTGCTATTATCGCTATGTCTTAGTTTTTGGGTTGTTGTTTTTTGGGGTTTTTTTTACCTTATTTTAGCATTGCACAACTGTGGTAACTTCCATTTGTTATCACCGTGTCCTGTTACATGTTTTTAAGTCCTTAAGCCTTTATTTTAGAATATGTACCTCACCTGCACTGAAAATTAGAGTTTCTCTAAATCTGTTTTCTGAGAGTTGCTTTAAATAAATAAATACATAAATAAATGAGTGAATAAATATTTTCTATGATATAAAGAAATGATGACATGGAGAGGCCAATTTGTATTTTTTTTTTTAAATCTGAGGTAAAATTTATTTATATAGTGCCTTACACAGATGAAAACCACAATGTGCTTTGCAATAATAATCCAAGCAACATAAAAATCAATAAAACAACGTGAAAACATAAACCACTGATACACCACTCTATTTAAAAGAAACAGTCAAAAAGAAGTAGTAAACATACATTAATAGCAGTAGTAAAAGAAAGCCATATTTCAATATTTATTTACTTTTATTTAACATCTTTGTCCAAATGTTTAATTAAGAATTTAACAAAACATAGACCATAAAAATATAAAATATGAAAAAGTAAGTATGAAACATCTCTTAACTATAGTTGTTAGAAAAAGATCATTTTAGCTACTACAAAAAGGTATTAACTCTCTTCAAATTCATAAATGTAGGCTAAAAACGTGAATAAGGTCAGAAATAATTCCTCTGCTGTTCAGAATTACATAGTCATGTTCATCCTCCTCAATGTTTGCTAATGGAAAATGAATCTTTATTAAATCAAAAGTGTGATTTGAGATATAACACAATAAAACAACAGAGCAGAATGAAAGATTTTTTTCTATTGCAACTTGAAGATAATCATCACATCTAGTCTCAATGTATACTGTACATTTATACAGCTCTTTGAATAATTATGACTGATGGCTCCTGAGACAAAAACTGCTGTTTTGTGAATCTTGATCCCACATGATGATATCAGCATCTCTCATTGCATTAATGCTTTGTTTTCTGAATCTCTATCACTGTTATATCTTACACATTTACCCACGACCACAAATAATGAAGCCTTGAACCTTGAACAAATTAGATAAGAATGTTCAAATTTCAATCTTTCTGTCCACTTTGATGACTTCTTATCAGCACAAACAAGTAAATACAGAGTAGTCAGACAAAAAGATACCCTCCCTTATGAAATACCATTTTATCTGTGTGGCAAAGGTAAACACTGTGAAAACTGAGTTGGAATAAAATTATGCAACATCATGACTAATAAAAGGCCTTGACAAATACAGTAACCTTTGACTTGACAACCAACCCTCAGCTGCAACACAGAGGGACATGTACAGTGAGGTCTCTGTGCTAAAGGGCACTATTAAACCTGTAAAAATAAACCTACTTAACTGGAGGAAAGGCCACTTTCTATAATAAAGGAATGAAGTATGAACCCTTATAGACCTAGAACTATTTTTGTGATGATTTGCCAAATTATTCTTTCTTCACATTTAAGTAATGTTAAGTGATTTATCAGCATTTATAATAATATTATCCTCTGCATTTTGCATTTTCAGTGGAAATATGGGATTTTTCTCTATTTAATTTACTGATTGAGTAGATGTTGATAAAAATCTCAGAGTAAATGCAAAGGTTATTACACCAAAAAAGAGAAAACTGAGAAAAAAGTGACTTTCCTGCAAAATATATCATTAGCTGAACATGAAACCAAGCATTTATACCAATCTCGTTTATCAAACTACATGTGTTTTATTGGTGAATCAATATTGCAGAAGACAACAGTGTTTCCATGTTCACTACAGAGCCTCTGAATGTCTAAAATGGGCCTTATCTGCTGACCATGCAAAGATGACAAACTGTATTTTATCTGAATAATTTGCATGTATTGATAAGATTAGTGGTTCAACAATTGTTAAGATCAGTAGATGCTTTTGGGTCCACCATTTGGGTTCAATATCTAGAGGCCATGAAATTGAGTTATTGTATTATTATTATTATAATTATATAATACATACATACATAGAATAAAATAAATGATAGCACATATTCTGTAATACACGTGTCCCTACCTTGACCAGCCTCATGTACTCGTCGATGGCCTTCTCCTCTCCAGGGAAGCATTTCTTCAGCTCCTCAGGGAAACGGTTTCTTCCACTGTAGATGGGGTAACGGCGCCGGTTTTCTGGCGGTCCAATCACTACGTGGTCAAATGGGTTCGCCAGCGGCTCCCACTGCAGCTGCCCATTGGTGATCTGGTCCAACATGCAGCGGAATGGCTTGTGGTCCTGGAGGTCTCCAATGTAGTGGATTCCTAAGGGAGGAAGGTTGGTAATAAGGGGACACAGGCAGAAGTCAAAGAAAGGAAACCCTGCGAAATGTTTTATTCTACAGACAAAATACAAGAATGTTATGGTTCTGCTCACCGACATCAAACTCAAAGCCTTTCTCTGTGAATGTGTGGCAGCATCCTCCAGCCCGATCATGCTGTTCAAGAACCAGGACTTTCTTTCCAACTTTGGCCAGGAGCACTCCAAGGCCAAGCCCCCCAATCCCACTGCCGATGATGATGGCATCCAAGTTCTCAGGTACTTTACTGGCAACAAAACCTGAAGTGACAACAAAACAAAAACATAATCCCATGTCATCAGCTAATGTTTATTGTATTTTTTCAGGCCTTTGTAACAGGGGTCATTAAGTTATTGGTCTGTTTATCAGAAAAATAGAAGAAATGAGGTGAGGTTGAAAAGTTATTTGATTGACTATGGAGGATGATCTATCTGTAAACTTATTGATTTCTCAGTTTCAGGGCCAACAGGTGACTCTAAACAACAGTTGGCAAAGAGAATCTTGTTTCATTTGGACAAAACTCTAACTCAGAAGTCTGCATTTGGCTATCATTTGAATGTGGCCTAAATCGAAATCCAGTGAGTATATTCTTAAATGATACACCACAAATAAGAATACCTGGATTAATGAGAAGCACACAGTTTCCCCTTTAACAAGACACATTTAGAGAATGAAAATTGCATTTAAAAAATGCAACAGGTATGCTGTCTGAACTCTCACTCTGACTGTAAAAAAAAAAAAAAAAAAAAACAGCTTGACCTGGCAGCTGCTAAGGTCAAATTACATAACTAAAAGTGCTTTTGTTCATGACCTGTGCAATACGATCAATATAATATTGTGAAATTGACTTGTTTTATTTCATGTAGTGTACATTATTTTTGTATAAATTGTCCCTCTGTACAGAATATTCATTACTTCCTGATTTACCCTTTTTCTCCTGTTTTAGTTTTAGAAAATACTCCAAATATTTGTTATTGAAATCTGAAAAGTTTCACTGTGGCTCAAATAGTTGAGAGTTGGTGGTTCGGTCTAAGTGTCCTTGAAGAGGATAGTGAACTGTAAAATCTCAGCTCTGTTGCTACTTGGTGCACATTTGTGAGTGGGAGACTGGAAGAATGAGGCAATTGTGAGGCGTTTGGGTGCAACACTATGCTGTAAAATGCAGTTTATTATCCACTGAGCTGGAGGCTGGTGTCACCAGTTGTAGCTGTGGATCAACAGAGTCATAAGGATCAGTCAGACTGGTCAAGCTGGTTAGGCCGAGCTGGAATCTTCAGTGAGGCAACCTTGTAATATTCAGATTTCTATGGAATGTATAATAAGAGGTTTTGATATACTTTTGAGTGTTGTGCCCACTCCAATGAGACCGTTTCTCCGCAGTTAACTTTGTTTGATTAAGATTAAGAAGTAGCCTGACAAATCTGTTCATTCAGTACCAATTTCTGCAAGACATTTACTTACAATGATTAAAAACTTCAGTCAAATAACACATAACGACCTTGGTTTGTTTACTTACCTTGCTTCAACACTTTATTTTTCTCCTTCTTGTCATGGACCATTTCTTTCAGCGGTTCTCGAGCGTCCACCTCAAATGGATTGGGCCCGGGTGTGCTGAAGACATATTTTAATATAAATATGACTAGACCGGCACAAATAATGGCTACGCTGATCCACATTGTTGCAGTAAATCGACCTGCTGGACACTACGCAGTCTGCCGCTCACTTCCGCATTATGTCATTGAAAACACCGCCCAACCCACCTGACAGAAAAGAAAAGTAACCAATCACAGACCGTATTTTAGATGCGTCAGATTGCTTCAACCAATCAATGTCAAGTTCTAACGTCAAGTTCCGCCCTGTGTTTCATAATGAGTTATATCGGCAAAAACAGAAACTGATTATTATTATGCTGACATTTCAGTAACTGCTAATATTATCTGGCGCATATAGTGCAGATTTTTTAGTTTGTTTCCCATTTCGTACACACAGTTGATTAACCTCTGCATGTTTTTAGTATGTTTCACTCATTTTAGTTGCACTTTTCAATCATGAAGTAATGCAGATTATTTTACCCACATCGTTATCCTGAAAGTGAGAATGAAATGGCAATAGACTGATAAAATTTACAGAACAAATGATTTTAAAGGTGAAAGCAGAAATAAACTAATCTCTAAAGGACAAAAAAATGTTCTATATGAAGATGACTTTCAGCAGAATTGGGAACCTTTTGGTATATATTCAAAAAATACAAACTGACATCACAGCAACTTCTAGATTTTATTTTTTGCTCCAAAAAAAAAAAAAAAAAAAAAGAAAAAAAAAAAGAAAAATCACCTGCATCTTCACATTCTTCTCCTGCATCGTAACACCATGAGACCCATTAGTCTTTTTACAACTGTTTGCAAATAGAACTGGCATTTTACATAAGAAACACTTTAAGCGGGGCATTTCCCCAGTCATCACCGACCGCCTTGTACTATGTCCTGCAAGTCCTCTTCGCCATTTTAAACCAAATTACAGCATCCACCCTGAATCCTCACAGACTTAACTGATGACAAATAGGACAAGTTCCCAAGTTAAGTTAAATACATGCCCAATAACCCTACCATTAAATTGAGACACAATAGAATCAAACAAGAAAAATGTCTCATGGGGCTTTTTTCAGGTTTTGTATTTCAATTTATTAATTTCATGATTATATTAAACCTCCATTAAGCAAAGTTTGCAGAATGACTGGGTAATAAGTGTGGAATAAGTGCCTAAAAGCACTTACAGTTCCAAATTTTACTCTGAATATTTGCAGTTTCATTGGGAAGAATCAAGGTCTGTGAGTGCGGAAGGTGTGGAAGTTGTAACTAGGTCCTGTCAAATCAAGAGGCATCATAATAAATCTGATCCCTGCTGATAAAAATGTAAACCCCGTCAGAATGCTGTCAGTTTCTTGAAGCGGCAGTCCACCGCGCTGATTCATGAATAACAGTCAGTATATTTCATTTTCTTCTGAACAGGGCTTCTTCTGTTAGTGCAGTAAGCTGGAGAAAGGGGTCATGAAAGTTAATACAGATGGACAAACACCTCCAGAAGACGAGTGCCAGCTCCAGCATGTACAGCTTCTGTGAGCAAAGCTGCAACAACTCCGTAATGACAATTAGAACAGAGGGCATTGATGAGAAAAATAAAACACACAGGTTCAAGCGAGACATGAAAACTGTTAACAGAAGCCCTTATCTGGCGTCCACTTTTGGTATTTATTACCTCATCTTTTTGATCCTTGTTCCTGTTAAAATATTTTTTTTTATTTTGAGTGTTTTTTGTCTAAAACTGAAGATAACAGATTTATTTTCAAAAAGCACTTCCAACATTTAGGAATAAAATAAAACAGTAGGTTCTAGTCTGAATGTGTTAGGACATATTCCGCAGTTATGTTTGATATTATTTACATGTATTTTGTAGGTTTGTCAACAGTGAGTGTTTGGTTTACAGTCAATCTGTGCAAACGGTTCTTGTGTGTGTATGTGTGTTTGGTACAATCAAGACAGCTTTCAGATGTAATACAGTTGTTTGGGATGGTAACTACAATGGCTTAAGGTCCATGTGATTGAGGGAGTAGGAAGAGCAGGAAGGCTCTCCCTGCCTCCCTGCCTGGCAGCGGTAGTGCAGGTCAAAGTTCAAAAGGTCAAAAAGTAAAAAAAAATGGGCGGCGGGTTTCCTTTCCTGAAGCAGGAAGTCTTCAGTCCATCTGTCAGGTGGTCAGTGTGATGGTGCCGTCTCCTGGCCCGTCGGTGACACTTTATGGCGTAAGGGGATGTCACTGCAGAACCAACCCAACCTGAAGAAGACAAAAACAGCATTATAAAAACAGTTAGACAGGTGTAAAAGTCTCATTATCACAGCATTGTTATTGGAGCATTTAAGATAAACAGCAACATAGATAAACACAGAAGTTGGACAAAACTTTGGCGCAAAGCTTAAATGTAAAAAACACTGCTGCCATTTTATCCAGAGATAAAACTGTAAACAATCCTTGCATACTGTATATTCTTAATAAATGGTGAAAGTATGTGGCAAGGCTTATGCTGTCGCAGGGCAACAGCAAGGGTATAGCCCCAAAATCTCCCCCAACCCTCTGCTATACATAAATCCATCCATGATGATTGTTAGACGATCAATATGAACTCAATTTGAGCTACGTCAACCTGATAGTGGAAGAATAATGGACAGAGAACCATTTTCCCCACAAAACTCCACCTTGTGAATGAAAATGACACCATATGCACTCTGGATGGTAGCCAGAAAATTGACATTTGTAAGACAATCAATATGAACCAAATTTTATCTCAATCGGCCAATTACTGCTTAATTTATGTCCAAAAAACTGATTTTCAACTAAAGCGCCCCCATTTGGATGACTTATAATACTCAGAGAAGCTGAAATTGATAGAATTCTTCCACTAGGAGTCCCCTATGTTGGTAATCAAGGGATAAGAAATCCGACAGGTCTGGGTAAAACTATTATATCCCCAAAATGGAGTTTCGGGGATATAATGAATAATTCTGACAGAGCCTAAATAAAAACTAATGTACAGATAAAACCAACTGTCACAATATATTTTTTGGCATAAATTAGGTTGTGTTTTTTTTTTTAAAGCCTTAAAATTCTGACAATATCCCAGACTGTATCCCTTACAGTTTTGACAGTGACATCAACACGTGTTTCTGAGGTACATTAAAGAACAAATACAAGGTCTCAGGAACTTTTATTGGCACATAAACCAAATTTATGCCATCATCAGGTGTCACTGTCAGTACTTTTTGACACCGTCCTTGAAGGATTAATCTGCATAATCGATGTGGGCGTTTTTGGGGATTTTAACCTTTACTTTACCAGGCAAGACTTTAAGACTGCTTTATTTACAATGTCAGCCTGGCAAATATAGCAGGAGACTCTACTACTTATTTATAGCCATGTTCCAGCAATATGTCATTCCACTTGAGACATTTGAGCCTTTATGGGGAGTTTCACATTACCTTTACCAAAAAGGAAGAAAGTATTGTACAGGGTTGTGCCACCCCGGAACATTCTACCATATTATTTAACCAACATTAACACCAATACCAGCCTCAAAAAGAAATTAAGAACAGCTGTTATTCAGAGAGAAATCAGGTTAGTCTACATATGATTGTGATGGTAATTTTGTGAGTAAACACAGGAAACTACTATGACTATCCCCAGTATCTATTATTTATTTTAATGAAGTTGTTGCTGTCAGGTTTGTTTTGATGCAATACTAAAATGTGTATAAAATTGTAATTCACTCTTACGTTAGTTTATTTATTACTGGTCAATAATGAAATGCTTGAATGTTGTGTTTCATTTGTTTTTGTGATACCAATTGGTTCATGAACTAAATATTACAATTGTGCTTTTCATTTATTGTCTTTTGTTGTCAATAATGTTTGGATATCTTACTTGTTTTTGTGTGGGGCGGAATGGATGGCTTATTGTTTCTAATTAGATGACTGCATTAATTAAACATTATACAGTCTTTAAGTACCTTGAAAAGCACTAAATTCCTACTCGTTATCATTTTATCTATACATTTTTTTTAAATGACTGGATAAAAATACAATTCAAGTTCACATCATTAAACAATAAATAAGGGTTTGTATATAATAAATAAAAGCTTAGGTAGATATGTGGTACTACCAATAGATCCTCTATTTAATAAGTGAAACTGTCACAGAAGGTATTCCTAATAATCAGGCAAATATAGAATGAGCTCTCGTACTACATTTAAAAATACCAAAATTCATGGGAAGGAATGCTTCTAGGACCAAAAAACAGTTTGTCCGAGGTGCTCTTTGGAAAAAGGGATTCATAAAGTAGATGACAAACTGGAAGAAAACTCCCAAGGCACTCTCTTTAAAAATTTTAATGGCATAAAGGCATTTTAATGTTTAAAGAGAGTGCCTTGGG
>JAPQRP010000029.1:17885345-17905816 GCA_037367295.1 Apogon hyalosoma | reverse complement strand
ATTTTAATGTTTAAAGAGAGTGCCTTGGGAGTTTTCTTCCAGTTTGTCATCTACATTTAAAAATAACTTGAAAACTGAAGTTAGAATTTGGTTTTAGAGTAAATTAGTCTAACTTAAAAAAAAAAAAAGTAATACCACTAACTATTATCATAATATATTGACTCAATAGCTATTACTTTTATGCATGGAAGTTAATTCCAGCTAATTTCAATCCCCGATATTATTCAGAAGCAATTATGAGATCAGATCCCTGGTAGGAAGGCAGTGATATGGTAACATAATATGAAAACAGACATTCGATCTCATGTTTCTATATCAAAGACTTTCATTGTATCACTTCCTGAAGACGCACCTTTTCTGACCCCATGCTGGGACACTTCCAATTGTACAGATAATACTGTAGATTGCCATCTCCGATGCCAAACTTAAGCTTCTCCAAGAAAGTCTTATTTTCCATTAGATCCAGTGCATTGAAGACATCAAACCCTTTCTGGATGAGGAGAAAAGAATAAAGATAAGTAGTTAATTAGCTTTGAGTGTGTGTGTGTGTATATATATATATATATATCATAAAGAGAAATGTGTGGATGGATTAGGAAAAACACCCACCGATTTGGCCAAGATAAGGGCATCAGACATCAGGTCAAGCAGGGGGGTGGTGGTGTGCACATTATAGAAGGAGTACGCCGCCTTGAGACTGCGATGCACAGGGTGGTTCATAATGGTGGAGGGCAGTGTGTAGAAACTCAGGAAATCAGTCACTTTGCCATCGTTCTGTCAAGAGATCACAACATTTTTAAATTTTTTTTTTGGCAACACACTCACATATGTCAAAGTGTTTTTGGAAGATGTTTTTTCCATTTACCTCCACCAGGTACGTGTCGATAATATTCTCCCGTGGTAGCAGCCAATGTGCCACCTCTTCCTGGTTCATGACGGGCACCAAGTTAAACTGGCTCAGGTATTCAAGGAGGAGGCGATGCACCACCGGCACATCCTTCTTGGTCATTGGCCGCAGACCGGAAGTCTTTGGAGCCTAGAAGATAGATGACAGATTGCTGAGAATAAAGAATATCTCTAGTGGAAAAGAGAGTTAAAAAAAAAAAAAATAAAGATTTGTGTGGCATCACAAACCTCAGGCAGACGGTACAACTTCATGGTGCGCTGCATGGTCATGTTCCTGCTCAGGTGGGAGAATTTCACCTCGATTAGTTTGCGTGGGTTCAAAGACCGATGCCAGTACCTGCACAAATAAAGAAGGTATGTTGTTACTCTCACAGTAAGTGGGGACTATGATACAGTAATATGATTCTTTACTTAGAAACCTTAGTACCACCATCGGACTGTAAAAGAATTTCACTACAAGTAACATTTAGCATTCAGAATTTTGCTCCAGTGAGATCTACAGAAATCCATATTTTTAAGATCATGCCATGTTTTGCCCTGTGAGAATCACATAGCTCTAACAACTTTTCATGAGCTCAGAAAACCAGGTTGGTAAACAGAAGGGTTTTAAACTCAACTCATCAAGAGACTAAAATCTTCAGTTCATTACAAATTGAAAGTAAGCATGTTCAGATACATGTGTTTTTCTCTGGAGCGGAATGAAGCATTGTATATATAGACATCTTCTAAGGCAGGGGTGTCCAACCCTGGTCCTCGAGAGCTACTGTCCTGCATGTTTTAGATGCATCCCTCTTCCAACACACTTGATTCCAATGATAAGCCTATCATCACCTGCTGCAGAAGTCTAACAACAACAGTCAAGTGTGCTGGAAGAGGGAAACATCTAAAACATGTGGGATAGTAGCTCTCGAGGACCAGGGTTGGACACCCCTGTTCTAAGGTAACTAAGGCTGTCAGACAAATGTAGTGAAGTAAGAAGCACAATATTTGCCTCAGACAGTTGAGTAAAGCATGAGGTTGCATTAGATGGCCATGCTTAAGCACTACCTAAAATTGGTGGTTAAGTATATTCTACTTAACTACTAGAGTATGAATAATTTGTTAGATGCCACGAATCAATACGGTTAAAAACAGAAAAATTTGTAAAGGAGCCGTTTCAGTTGGACCCACCTGCATGTACCCACGGGTTTAGGCAGTACCACTCCTGCAGTGTACACAGCCTGAAAGATACCCTGCAGGTTGACCCGTCTGGTGATCTCTCTGATCAGAACTGGAGCAACTCGCTTGGAGCGAAGCTTCTTGTGGACGCACAGGAAATTGATCTCAACCATTTTCTTTTCTCTGAAAAACAACAATAATGGGTTTTCCTGTTATTTCACATCAGGTCCTTTTCCACTTACAGACTAAAGGTAATGAGACATCCTTTCATCTCATGCAGCATGTGGTTCATTTAGTAAACGTCAATAAATATTAAAATGTTGTATTATTCATACATCACTTACATGTCATAGATGCGGATGGTGGCAGGAATGGCACTAATGAAGCCGACTAGCTTCTGGTTGGAGTTAACTCTCACCCCACAATGCCACTGGGGCAACCAGCCAGGAGGCCGCAGGGCCCTAAGACAGAAAAAACCATTCCATTCAATGTAATGCCATCGCTAAACTCTGAAATGAATCCCATTGCTAATTTAAAAGATCAACTAAACAGTACATGTCTAACTATAGTATAAATTTTATGCTAATGAAGATATCTATCTGGTACAACATTGAACAATAGCCATCAGAGGATGCTGCAGCCCACCAGCCCCCACAACATCAACATAAGCAGTACTTGTTTGTGACATTAACTTGTTTTCTTTGAATTTGCCCATTAACAGCAGAGGAACTGAGTAGTTTCTTAAGTAGTTTACAAGCAAGAACATTTTGTTTGCCCTTTCAAAACTATTTGTGGTAGAAAGATGAATGATACCTCATTTCACAGGGAATAAGGAGTACTTTTAGATGTGTCATTGAAAAATTACCTAATTTTCTGGCTTAAAAATACTAAAAAACCCTCGGTAATGGATGGACAGAAAAATTAACATATGTTTTTGACCACTTTATAAAGCTTGCCTGCAAAACGATTTATATCTTTTCAATATATAAAGGGCATAAAAAAGCAGGAGTTTTGCTATGTGTTTCAGTACCGGATGGACAGAGCCACTATGGTAAAGGATGGACAAGGGAGAATAATATAAGTTTCAATTTTTTATGAAGCATATTTATTCATGTATACATTGAATATATAATATCTACAAAGTCAAATACCTTAATAAACTAATTTAACACATTTGAACTTTTTATCTCAGTTTATTAGATATTTGTAACCACTGTAAAAAAAAAAAAAAATTTAAAAAAGTAGCAAAAGGTTTTTAAACGGACCTTACAACTTATCATAAATGTACTACAGGTCCAATAGAAGAGGATCAAAGTTATGCTTTGAATTGTACTGATGGACAAAGAATGCAAACATAAATGTATGCTGAATATAACGCCATTCAAGTATTTTTAATACGTTTTTGTAAAAAATAAAACTTGTGCCTTGCAGTAATGTACTTTCAAAATATATATCTTCAAAGGTGATTTTAAATTTATTTTTTGATCTAGATGTTAGCCTTCCCTTGGCCAGCCCCTTTTCTAGCTCTGCTTCAGCCCAAGATGACAAACAGTAGAACAGATGGATGGACAGATAGACATGCTGACTTGGGTAACCCCCTGTATTATAGGCTGGGTGGATTAAAAAATATACAAAACTACAAACATTACCATAGCAGGAACTCGGGGGAGTAGTCGAATCGAAACATGTTGTCGTCATCCTCCACATAGTTCTCATTGAGGAGGGTGTAAAGCTCTTTAAGCTGCAATGAAAGAAAAAGACAACACAAAGGAATCGATTAATGATTTCAATAACAGTACCTTGAAATTTCCAGTACTTCACATAGGCAGCTATTCCTCATCACGGAACAGAGAATTGGAGATTTTTTTAAATCAAGAGTGGTGATAGAATTTCAGAATGTTATATATAATCAGAACTGGAGTTATCTGTCAACACAAACAGAAAATAACAGAAAAATATCGAGACAGACATGGTTATGATCATTTGAGGCAAAAGAAGCAGTTGAAAAACCAGTGTGCTGTCAGCATATTGTCATAATGACAGAATGATCACTTTTAGTTTGAAAACACTTCGTACCACTGAAGGGTTTCCCAGGTCGAGGGTGTCCCAGGTGAAACCCTGCGGGAGGCTGTAGGGCTCCTCACGTATGTTGTCTTTGTCAGGTTCAATGGAGCCATGTGAAGTCACTGTCTCCCCTGAAGGAAAAGAGAAAATGTTTGAACATAAAGCACAACAGCCTGGGAAACATGACATTCACTTCTCAGTTTGAGTTGCAGAGAAAAACTGCAAGCCTACTCAAATATCATACCAAGCTTGGGGACAGGCTGTGTGTCCCAGAACTGGTAACTCCTCCGAGTGGCCTCCTCCATGGTTTTGGCTGGGCCCTGGCCTACAGAGAACAGTTCAATGGCCTTTTGGATCTCCTGTAGCTTATCAGCTGGCAATGAATTCACCTATTTGGGAAGAGAATTGAAAAATAAATAACAATAGATTGGGTAAGTCAAGACCCTTCTAATCAGACATCTGAGCAAATCTCCTTGCAGTGTTACACAACTGTGTGTTTACACTCTCCTTCATCATTAGCATGCAAGTCATCCAACAGCACTTCAACACACTGACTCACATAGTAGAAAACTGTACTGGGTGAAAATGTTCACAATAAGGTCTGTGGGATGTTCCAGAAAATGCTTTGTGCTTGTATTGTGTTTCATGTCTTTGAGCTCACTATAAAAGGACAAAACTGTACCAACTCTAAACCTGTGTGACTGACACTTGAACTATGCTATTTTGAGCTGAGCCTTAAATTGATGTTGTAATTAAGAAATTAATTAATTCATGCCTTGGCAAGGGGGTCCTGAGCTGCTTCAGTGGCACCAGATTTCTTCTTCTTTTTCTGCTTCTTTTTCTTCTTCTTGGCGCCAGTGTCATCACCCAGACCGCGGTCACTGGATGAAGTCACAAATACAAGTTGTCAATAGTTTTAGATAAACAAAACTCATCATACACTTCCTTACAAATATCAAATACACACAATTTATCAGCATTGACTGTAATAGCATTATATTTAAAACAGCTAACTGCCTGTGCAGAGCAGTGACATATTTTCAGGGAAAAAAGTAAATATTGTATTGTCATGATAAACCACACTGAAAACATTAATGCCTTTGTGCAGTTTGCTGACAAAGCACACGAGTCTTGCAGTTTCTTTATTAATAAAAAGTTGAAACTCCTCAGTGTTAAAAAGGAGTATATAACATCATCCTTCAAGTTCAACGTGAAAACTAACAAAATGGTTGAAATATTGAAAGCATATTCTTTGTTTTATGTGACACTTGGATTGTTGTCGTTTATGAAAACAGTCAAATGATTAGCTGCAAAAAAGTACATTTTGTCATCTAACCACTTCTAAATTTGGCAGCAAATAGCAGAAACAACTACACCATTCTGCCAGGTTAAAAAAAATGGCAAACAAAGTCCCAAGAAATCAGTTGAACAGATAAAGCGTAAAATAGTAGTAACGTGTGAGTTGAAACCCCCTCCATCATCTGCATCAGTAAAGAGATTCAGAGGGATCCAGAATAGCATAAATCACTATTTATAGGTATCTTTAAATCCAAAATCCAGTGGATAACAACTGTGTTTTCTGCTCTGTTCAAACCTGGAGCCACACTCCCCCCACCAAACTATCCCATCTTCTGGCCTAAGGAGAGTTGCATACTTACAGAGGATAATCTCATTAGTGTCCAAGAGGGGAGAGAGGCCAAGCACTGGCCTGTATTTGTAACACCAGCACAGATGGTGAATCACATGACCTCTAGAGAAGAGTGTGTGGCATCTATGTATGTGTACATATGTATGTACAAGAGGTCAGTGAGGGACTGGACAATAGACAACAAAGCATTCAATGGTTTGTTCCACAGGCTTCCACTATGACACACTAGTCCACTTAACAGCCAGAACTGTTCTTTGTTTTCGTGTGTGTGTGTGTGTGTGTGATGGAAGCACTGCTTAAAGCAGCACAAGTAAAGGCTATCACTTTATTTCAGTTAATAGAACAAGGTCACTAGTTTCCCATTAGAGAATGGCTCCTGAGCTGGTGATTAGTAGGCTAAATCCAAACTACATCTGAAAGATGCAAAGAAAACTTGAATATACTTTGATATTACACAAGATCATGTCCCCTGCCGCTGACTTTCTGTTCCTGGTAAAATTCTGGCCCTTTCAGGCCTCTTGAGGATGCACCAATTATCTTAACATGTATACTACCATCCATTTCTTTCTGTCACTCCATAACTAGTCCAAAATCTAAGGATTCCCAGTTTACCATCAAATATGAAAATGCCCTTTGCATGCGAGAGGCTGCAGGCAGCAACAATGTGGTATGTTTACATGGAAAATTAGTAACACAAAACGTGCATTATATTTCCATTCAACTAATTCATTACTGCTGCTGCACTTTTAATCCTTCAAATAATCTAATCTTGGAGGGCAAATCACCTTTGTGATCACACTGCTTACAGATCACAAAAACGGTCACGATTAGACTCACTTCTTTTAAGAAATCGTCCATGATTCATTAACGTTTCCAAATCCTGCATTACAGCAGGTCGCTCCTTTACACAGAAAAGGACACGCCTTTGTCTTTTTCCCCATGTGTCATAGACTTAACAATAGGTAAAACAGAATTTGATTCCAATGAAAGGATTACATCAGATCCTTTTCTGAGTGGGTGTTTGCTCAATGCAAACCTGCTTTAAGATCTTTTATTATACCAACTACACATATGTGATTAGGAGCCGGATTATGAGCCCAGTGTTCGTCATAGTTTAACAAGACCAACACATACACATGCCCTTATCATGCCGAACACCAACCGACGCGCACCTTTGTTTGTTTCACTTTTAGTTTAACTCATTTCTGCACAGACGTCCAATGACAGACAATAGAGGTTTGACAGCTAAATTAGCTTGCATACATGCTAACTCTCGCTAAATGTCAACTGGGGTTACCATGCGTTGCATCAGGCTATTAGCAGGGACGTGCAAATTACTCATAAAATTGCCAGCTTATAAAGTAGACAAAGCGGTATCTGTGAATTCTAAAGCTTAATACTATGTGGTATTTTATTTCAGGCTAGCTATCAAGCCTACTTTAGTCCTCTTACGCCTAGCTATCAAACGCAAAACTGAAGGAAAGCTACCGTAAAGCCTGCCCACTT
Organism: Apogon hyalosoma; assembly: GCA_037367295.1. Lineage (NCBI taxonomy): Eukaryota > Metazoa > Chordata > Actinopteri > Kurtiformes > Apogonidae > Apogon > Apogon hyalosoma. The sequence goes on along the minus strand of JAPQRP010000029.1, from coordinate 17,898,534 downwards.
AAGGAACAGAACGCAACCCAAGCCAATCACAACCCAGAACTTACTGACATACACGTCATCAAGCCAATAGAAAAAGAGTAAATGGGCGGGACAACCTCCACCAAAGGCTGCCGATTCTGCTACTTCGCCGAGGTTTTACTTTGGAATCGCTTTGCTTTACGGGCACATAAACGTGACGCACTTTCTACCGTTGCGGTGCTAAATCATTATTTACTTACCCATCGTCAAAGTGGTGCTCTTCATTTTCACAGTCGCTGCAGTGTCCGTGGTCGTCTACATCTTCTTGCTCCGGCATCGGTGCTGTCTCATTCTCATCCGCCATCTTCAACCAGGAAGTGAGGAACCACCGCGTGCCCTCGACGCCTTTAAACCTGCCTCGACGCTATTGGCTCAGGGCGCTGATGGAAATGTGTCTAATGCTGCCTTCTGCACACAGATGTGACCATTTCCAAGGAGTTACAATGAAGTCCTGCACATAATATACTTAGGTTTGGTTGCTTAATCTCTTCCGGCTCCCTCCCACTCTGAATATGTGCTTCAATTTCAGAAACTTCAGCCCAGTGTGACCTCAAAGTGGGATCAGTAAAATAATAATAACAGTGAAAAAAGTGAAATTACATTAGGGAAATGTTTATATCTTCGAAGTATGATTAAAAAATGTCAACAACATGGACAACCAGAAACGACCTGAAATTTCTAAAGAAAAAGTTGTTAATTTTAACAATATTATGCCTCATCTTATCATTTACACACATGCATGACAGCTTATAAACAACAGTGGAACTATAACCACTTTAACACTTACTGTTTTATTCTAACACTGACTCTAAGGTTTTATTCTAAGCTCAATTCTTTAATTCCTGTGGGGGTTTTTTTTCTGTGTTGCACTTTGAGATTTTTTAATTATTATTTTTTAGTAATCATTATTTATAGGTTATTAGGATTGTATTATCCTAGTCCAGCCCAGTTAATATCAAACTGGTCTGTATGTAGCACCTAAACTAAAATGATTTTGACACCCTTGATTGTTAATATCTTAAATGTTTTCACAAATTTATCCCACGGGCTGGATTACACTCTTTGGCAGACCAGTTTTGGCCCACAGACCATACGTTTGACACCCCTAGATTAGAGCCATGTGACCTGCATTTAACAGTGGAGTCACAAGAAACACGAGGGCTGGGTTTGCATGTATTGTGTAACATTTACTGACTTTACTTTTTTGTTACTTCATACTTCTCCACAGTTCATACGTTTTACTCCTACAGTGAAACAAATGCTTTGCTGAAATGATATGATACTGTATTAGTCTAACCAGAAGTACACAAATGTTCTAAAACTTACCCACAATGATAGTATAACCTTGAAATCCTACATCATTCCTACACAAATGATCCAGTCTTACATAAAAACACAATATGATTTATTACATTTTAAAATAAGCCATTCTGCACAATTTGGAAGAGCATTTTTCTGATACTTACCTTTACTGAAATGACATTGAATTCAGGGCTATTGCTTGGAATGGAATAGTCCTTCGCTGTCATATTGTTGCTTTTACTTAAGTGAAAGATCTAAATACTCCTACCTCTACTTACATGGAAAGTAACAAAATACATTTACTCCAGTACTTTGCCTAAGAACAGTTTTCAGGTGTGCCTACATGTGCTTTACTTGAGTATTTCTATTTTCCATTACTTTATGCTTCTGCTCCAATATATTGTTTTATTCCACTGCCTTTATACAAGTAAAACGTTGGTTTGCAGATATAGAATTTGAATATGAAATTTAAAAAAAATAAATAAATGATGATATACTATTAGGGATTAAGCTTCACAGTTGTTTTTTAGTGATTTTAATGAGTTCTATTATCACATTAAAGATGAATTCATCAGCAGTTCTTCTTTTTTGTTTATATTTAGTTTTATTGGGGCAATATTTGTAAGCATTGTTCCATTAATGAGTATTAAACTGATGCAATGCATGTAGAACTTACCACTACAGTAGTTAACTTTTACTTAACTCAGGTTTTAATGCAGGACTTTTACTTGTAGCAGCATTTTTTGTTGCAGTGTTGCACTTTTTAATCAAGTAAACTATTTTAGGTTCTCCACTGTTATCAGGCTATTTTAATGATTCTATAAATGAAAAGAAGGACATACCTACTGTGGTATAAGATACTTTTTGAAAATTGGTTATACTTAGACAGTGATGACCAGTTTGCTAGTGCAGTAGACTTTGGGTATAAACAGATAGTAATAAGGATAATTATATATTTTGTTTTGGTAAAAATGGGCTGGTTGGACTCTGTAACCAATCACCTTTTGTATGAAAAGTCTGGTTGAACAGTAACAACTCCAGCTATATACACTGTATTACACACAAGAAATACTAGAAATTATTTCTATTATAATATTCATTACTTATTAAACAGATACCGGTATTCACTTTAAGACCAGTCCGTATGTTTTAATACTTAATAAAATAGGCCTGGTATGTTTTTTTCTACTTAAAATACATGAAAAGACAAATAATTAAAAATGTAGAACTGACTACATGTATCTGCCGAATTTTACAGACAACAAAAAAGGGCTCACACACATGATGTTATGGCTTTTATGAAAACATCAGTTTGCTTGCACCAGTTGTCATTCACACAACACAGGTTAAAGGCTTTAACAGTGCAAAGTCTTCTATGTTACAAGAACTTCACATAACTTTTACTTCTCCAATGAAATACATAGTAATTACAGTAAAACCCTTCATTATTGTGGTATTTCATTATATATTAACCTCCTTCTAAGGGTATTAAATGAAGCACAGCAGCCTACAATAATTACTGTTTAACAATACTTTTTAGAATAATTATAGGTTATATGTTGTACAAAGATTGGCAACATAAATAAATATTTTGTTAGCAGAAAACACTGATAGTATTATCACATATACAACTGCTTAAGTAAATACATCATTGTATTGTTAAAGCGGGTAAGTAAACGATCTGACAAAATAATGCTCTTCATATTTCAAGTTCATTCAAGTTGTGGAAATATACTGCCTTCTGTCTCATATGTAAAAAGTGCCAAAGCTAGAGCAGGGTATCAAGTAAGACTGACTGAATAAACACTCATTTGTTCAATCTTTGTAGACAATACAAACTGTGGTACTCATTTTACCACATTTTCTGTCAAACTATGGCCTTGTTGAACAGTATCATTTAAAAAACTTTAATTACAGTCAGTATTATTTCCTCCTTATAGCATTAGTGTAACAATTTCAGTCAGTTATTAGTTGTTCAACTAATTGCATCATTATCAAGTAACAAACAAAAACTTCAGTAAAAAAAATTTAACATTCTTTTTAGATCAAAAATAAAAAAAGATAAAATGACACAGTTTCACTGTCTGCTCAACAGATATAGAGATAACCTTTAAATATGAGAGTTAATACTATCAATTAAGATAATTCAGAGAGGCCCACTGCGTCACTGCCATTCCTGAACTACACGTGCTTTAGTGCCCCAGTTTCCAGAACTACCAGCACTGGCAAGACCAGATACTCCTGCAGTGCATCATGGATTCATTATCCAACCTGAGGCAATTCATTTGCTGAGAGCTAACATACTTCATCTTTGATAAGCAACATTTTTCTTCCTGTATTTGGAAGAGGCTCTGTGTAAATTGGACCACTTGAGGTCTGGACTGGGAAACCGGCTGACAGCAGCAGCCTCTCTACTTGCATTCAGAGCTCTTTTTCCATAGCCTTTTGTTGTCAAGAAACAGCTTGCCACTCAGTTTAGATGCATGTCATGCTTTGCCTTTGGCAATGGCCATACGCTCAGAAACAGTTTTGATGGGAACTCCTTTGCGGGCTACTTTGACATGAATGAAGAGTGTAGCAGGGGAAAGACTGGAACCATCTGCTTTCAGTAAGTGAACATGACGATAACCTGTAGAAAGAGAAAAAAACAACCCACATTACAGACATGTCAGAGTGACTGTTTTTTATCACATATGAGATGGTAGATCTTCATGAGTACCTGTCCGCAGGCTTGTAAAAGGCAAAGTGAACTGTCCTACAAAGTCATTTTTGGCAGTGTGATCATGGTCCTCCACTACAAACCGTACAAGAGCCAGCTCAGGCACCTGCAGCTGGAAGCTCAAAGTGCAATCCCAGCGTGGGTTGAAGCCTGTAGAGGGAGCACAAGAGCTGTAAATACATCATCTACTGAGTCTTTCAAAGAAACAAGGCATGGCCTTAGACAGGAAAGGCTCCTACAAAAATATGTCAGTGATCCATGCTGCATAGAATTAGGTAATAAAAGCTAAATTCTATCACCTTTGTATCATCACAGAATAAGGCAATTACATCACAGTATTAGATGTAATCGCTGTAAATAATTAATCACAGCCGAGTATGCTTGTAAAACGAGAGTATTAGTGCTCTGGTGAAACCACGGGTGCAGCTACTTGGAAAAGACCAGTGCTTTATATTAAATAGAACAAGTGAAAATTACCATTGTTGTCAATGCGATGGGTTTTGTCTCTTGCATTATCAATAGCAACTCCATGAATTTCTACCCATACTTGTGGATCCACAATGGAGCTCGCCTTCTCTGTGTTGATTTTTGGCAGCTGCTGCGCGGATATGATCTGAAAAGCAAAGCATAATCAAGTCTGTTTGCACATTCAATTTGGAGAGGAAATGAAGAGAAAATGACAATAACATACTCAAACAACATACATTTTTATGACACCTGGAATGTTTTCTTTGGATTAACTTCACCTGAAAGAATGTTCTAAAAAAACAATAATGTATAAGGCTATGTGATAGTGGAACAACCACTACATTTAACCCTTAGCGAAAATGAAATCAGTTTAAAAGAAGAAAGAACAGCAGGAAATCAGTTTATGCTACATATGATTTTCTTTATTTCTTATTTTATGTATAGTTGTGGAAATTTAGGTTAATACATCACTGTGAACTATGATTAGTATTACTGGCCAATTCTTGATCCTTATTTGTAACTTATAAATTAAATAATATTTGCTTTAACCACTACTGATGTGACCAAACCCTCCCCAAAAAAGAAATTATCCTATTTGTATTCGATTTCCCTGTAGTACTCACTCGTATTGTTAGCTGTGTGGGCACATGACCTGGTCCTCCTCCCGTGTTCTCTGGGTTAAAGTTGGTTGTGGAGCTGCACAGGAAGCTGGGTTTGAGAACGTATCCACAGCGGCCATTAGGGAGGAAGCGACCCTGGTTCAGGTCCATCTGCTCCCCAGGGGTTTGGAAGTTCAGAGCGACTACGCAGCACAGAGTGGAGTCAGTAACACAAACAGGGCTGATTACACATGTGCCAACATTTCAGCATGAGTGAAGAGTGAATTACAGTAAATGAATATGTGCGAGCCAGTGACATCAGTGTAGCAGCGATCGCATGAATGTGTGTTCACAGGAGGGTGAGTGTAGAATGTCTTGTGCACTTGCTGACTGAATACTATTTTTCAACTGAAATGACTTAATTTGTTAGCATCAGAATAGCATCGCAGCCTCTCGTCTGGAGCACTAACCCATCTGGCAGCCACCATTCCACATTTCCTGAGGATCATAGTTGGATGATTGGAGGCGCTGGCCAGAGGGGTAGATCCGGCTCAGCTGCTTGCTGTTGTGTCTTGCAAAAAGCTTTCCTGCAAATAAAAAGAGATAAAACCACATGCCATGATACAATTGAGGCTGATTTAATTTTCAGGAAAATCATCTGCAAGAAGGCACCTTGCTTTGTGTTATGTCAAAAATGCAATTATTTCCACTGCTGTACCCGAGTCTTTGATGAGCCTGAGGGCATCACTTTCTGAGAAAGAGGACATTTCATTCGGTGGCTTTTCAGACATATTTTCAAATCCTTGGAAGGGGACACTCCTGCAGTACACCACCAGCTCTGATAGCTCCGGGCTCAATTTTGAACTGACCTAAGAAGAGCAAATGTATCCATAACATAAAATTGGTTCATCATGTAAAATGTTCACATTAACAGCTTCTCGGGCAGTTTGCAAGGGCGTAATGACAGGCCTTCCCGAAACTGACCTTTGCAGGATCTCTCTTGGGTGTGTTTTTGTTGCTGCTAGCTAGTTCGTCATCTGAGCTTGAAGAGAAGCTGGCAGAGCTGCCAGTCTTGCCTAGCTGGCCCAGGTGAGGAATATGTTTCTTTCCCTTTACCAGAATGCGGCATTTGAGCTCCTGCAAAGAAATGAATTGGAACAAATTACTTCGTTAGGAAACGGGACAATCATAGGCCTTTGAAAAAGCTTCCAGCTGTGTGCATGTACCTCAGGAGAAGGCAGATCCTTCAGCAGCTGGTCACTCAGAGGCTTGGTGAGCAGCTTGCTGCCCAGAATGGTGCGGAGGTGTTTGGCCATGACAGCCTGCTGCTCCACAGAACAATGATTCTCTAAGGACAGAATTAGAGGGTACGGGGACGCCTGCAGGGACAGAGGAAAACTCCTATGCTAATCCATTAAAATACAATTGGATCACAAAACAGTGTAATGCAACACCATGTCAAAGTCAAAATACTGCAGGGCTGCTTCAGAGCCAAGAATGCAAGTGTAACCACAAGAAGTGCAGGCGCCTGTGAAAGCGAGGAGTCAAGAATCTGGATTTGTTTAGTGACTGATTGCTCACTTATTCAAGCCTCAGTAAAAAAGAGAGAAGAGGAGGAGGAGAAGAGGAGAAACAGTGTGCGAACTATGCCACAGCTTTCAGGGAGCTCAGTTTTTTTCCACCTTTTCGTTGTCAGAAACGACAGATACTATATTTATAAAGCTTTTATTTTCCACTTTGCTAAAGCCAGAAAGAAGATCCTTTATAAAGGTTCTTTCTCCTGTTTCTGGTCAGAAAAATGAAAAACCTGAACTGTTTTTTGGTAGATTTGAAATGAAAACTAAACACTGCTCTCTTTTTACTTCTATATTCCCTGTGCTAAAATGAAAAATGTGTACTTGTTTCAGCTTTTATTTATCATGATTTGTTCTAGTAAGAATCAAGTGTCGTAGATGACTGAAAGCCTAATTTTACACTTGATCCATGATGCTGACAATACAGAAAAAAAATGTTCACAAATCATGTCTTCAGAGGAGCTTGTGTTTTATTACCAGGGTCCAGATCCCCCTGCGTCCCCTGGCCCTCATGTCTTGGTTTCACTGACCTTAAAGGCGTACTGGGCGATGGTTTCAATGACCTCCTTAAAGGGCACTTTGGAAGTGAGAGTGTGGCCGTGGTATATGACAGGCTCTCCTTTATCTCCATCCCAACAGTCCAGCTCCACACAGCGGCAGCCCTGGTTCAGAGCTCTACCAGTGGCAAACAGAAAACATAAAAACACTGAAACTAGCATCATTTGTGTTTATATAACTGCTTCTTGCTGGTGTTTCATGGGGATCTGTCTGAATACCTGATGTATGGCTCGGTGCTGCTGGCGCTGGTCACTTGGTCCTTGGTAAGGTAGGTGTTGTGCGATGAGGAAATGAAGTAGTGAGCCAGAGGACGGGTCATGTCTTGGTGGACTCTGGCATGGTCAGGGTTGAACACATCATTCTCCAGAGACAGCATGTACATGGTAAAACCATTCTGAGTCATAAACTGGTTCTTTTGAGCTGCAATGAATGGAGAAAGTGTCTCCATGAAGTCACTTATGTTTATATAAACTAATACAAGAACACAAATACATGGAAAATTAACCAAGACGAGGGGAGGCTCTTGCTTTATGACAGTTTCCCTTGGATACTGAACAGTCAAATCTATCACTGATTTACAATTTATAACATGTGGCCTGTTCATAATCCACTGACCACCAGGGCTGCTCATAAAAATAGGCCATAACCTATTTTTAGCTTGTAAAAACTCTTTGTTTATTACTTTGGTAAAAAATAATACTTATATACACTCACTATCTATGTCTAAATAATCTGTTCAACTTGTACGGAACTCAAAAACCTTACTTGCAGTTTTAATTCCATTATCTCAAGATTACAATCTAAATATTACATGACCTCAAGATAAATAATATTGTTCTCTCAAGACAATGAAATAAAGGGTTTTTGTAGTGCTGCATGCTCTTAATGTCGAATATTGTAATGTGTAGTATAGTAATAAATCCACCTCCAGTTATATGTCTGTCCTTAATTCTTAATGTAGGACACAAGAGTTTCTTATGCTGATTTGAAGGGCAATGCCAGCATGCATAGATGGCAGCTTGATGATTGTAGAAACTGATTTATCCTACAAATGACAGATCTAAGACTACCCATCACTGATAAAAACACCCGACTGTACTTCAATCAACATTTATCACAAATGATCTCATTACATTACGCAAATGGCCTTTTATAGTCTTGAAATAAATATGAACTATTATGAATAAACAACATCCTCCTACACCCGTACCAGGGGACAACCGCTGTTCCATCTGTGTTGCCATGGTAATGCTACGTGATGCTTGTAGCAATATACACAATGCTATACTTCCACATAACCAGAAAAAGTCAACTAAAGCCTCAACAAAACCAATCGTCGCACAACCCAAACAACAATGACTTAAACGGGCAATTATCTAAAACATGCTAACAATCTGAGACCAGCGTATGTCACAAATAATTTAATAAAACAACAGACCAATGAGACAAACTTTGCAGCACTAAGCTAACACTAAGCAGATTCAACAGTGTATTATTTCTCTACTGTTAAAACATGGAAAGTGGAAAACTAAAGATCACATTATGAAGCGACGATTATGGATTTTATCTAAACTTTGCTGTTTTCTGGTCATAATTTGGTTTTACATGAATGAAGCTTCTGCTAGTGGCTAATCCCTTTCTTTGTGTTAAATTGAAAGGATTCCAACTAGAAACAAATTTAATAGGTTAATCACTGCAGGCAACAATAGAAGACATCCCCAGGTTTCATGGATGTCACTAAATCATTATTTTGGCAGTAAAAATAACACACTAAAACAGACTTTTCCAGTGTGTGCATGAGGATTTTGTGGATTCTTTCTTTAAATCCTTAAATCATTACTCTCAGGACCTACCCCAGTCATTGAGCTCATAGGTGAGTATAAGACTCTGAGCATGAAGCAGTGAGGCATCTTCGCCTTGGTCTCCCAGGAAGTCACGCAGCTCAGCAGTGGAGAGCACACAGCCGTTACTCGAATAGTGTCTGAACACGGCGTCCAACTCAGGCCGCCGCAACAGCTCCCTGCAGAACTCCTCGATCTCTATGTGATCTAGACGCCCATCACCAGACCGGTCACACCTCTGAGACACAGGTGAAAGGGTTGAGTGAAGACACAAAATCAGAATCAAAGACAAAGATATCAAACATGGCATACTTTTGTTTTGGGGGTGTTTCCAAGTCTCTGTGGGGTAGACTGTTCCATAATAATCCAAACCAGCTGTGCATTAAAATATAGCTCTCTGAGGAGGGTCACTATTGGAAATTGCATTGGGAAAAAGGATAAAACTGGCAATTCAGCTGTAATAGAGAGCCGAGGGACCTAGCAGGCAGTAATCCCCCACAATAAAGAAATAACTGGCTTTTGATTTGTTGCGGGGAAGATAACAGGGAGGGGGTACAGATCCAGTGGAGGGCTAGTGGTTGGCTTGCTGCTGGCTTGATAATTGAACACAGACTGCAGACTCCAGGGTGTCTTCAAAAATATAACTAAATATTCTCCTGCTCCTCTTATTACAATTTTTCCTCCCAGAATGCAGCTCATTTGAATTGTATCTAATATCTGCTGACCAAAGGCACTAGAGGAGATAATAAAGATTTATATCATGAGAACACTGACCTTGAATAAACAGCGAGCGTACTGTTCACTCAGGTCGATGTTGATCATCTGCAGCAGCCTTTTGACTTCATCATAGCTCATCTTGCCATCCTGATTCTGATCTGCTCGCCTTAAGTAGCTACGAATCCAAGTGTAGAGAGTTAAGGAATAACACCAGGATACATCTTGAGATTTATTTATGATGTGTGGTCATATACTCAGATCTTATATACATCCGATTATATTTCCTTATGTGGATGTTCTTCTACATGAGACACAACCGAGACATTTTAAATTTCATTCTGCCTTAATCGATCTTTTAATCTGGCATTTATTGTTAGCCTTGAAAGGTGCTCTTTGTTATCACACCCAAGAGTTTCTTTTTTTCTTAATCTCCAAACATGTGGCAATTAGTATTTTCTTTATTTGTGCTACTTAATAAAATGGCCAACACTTAGGCACACTAGCAATGAAAATTAACTATTTTTGCAAAATTTATCAGACAATTTCAACAGTAATGCACAATAAGCACTAACTCAGAGTATGGTCTATGATATTTTTTGCAAATACACCAAAGAAATTAGACTAAAATGAACATATTTGCAACAGACATGCTAATAGGACTAATTAGTTAGGGCAGGATGGATGATATATGACAGAAGTTATTTTATTTGTATTGATTTGGATACGTTTTTACAGATATACAAATTAAAAACTGCCCACATCTACATTCTCTACTGTTAAATTTGATGTACAATTCCAGATTTTTTTTTTTTCATTTTTGGCATTTATAACTTTGACTTAGAAGTTTGGTCCAACAGTTTCTAAGCAAAAATTCCTTATAGCATAATTTTTTTTGCTCAGGGAGAGGAATCATATCAGGCAATTAATCAGCACCACCCCTTAAAAACACTATCTGTTGACTTTATAAAGCAAGAAGAATAATAAACACAGGAGTTCATTTGTTGCTTGTGTACCTAAACCTCCACTTAAAGAGGAGCTTGGCCAATATTAATGTGCAAGTGAGTCAACAGCAGCAAGAGACTAATTTTAGTTTGTCACCTGTACCTGCAGGTGTGTAAACTGTAGCAGGGAAAACCCACACACACAACACCATTCAGAAGGAACAGATTCTAAGCTGCTAACAAGATAGCATAAACAAGATAACTGCAGTGCTAATTTATAATTGTACAAAAATATACCCACAGAGAATAAGGGAGAAATAAACAGATGATGAGAATATTATAGACTATCTGATATCTACACTCCTCCTTTGGCTGTGATCGAGTGTAATTAACAGTGATAGTCAGACTATATTTAGACTGAGGTTTTTTATCTAGTCATTACTGCTCACCTTAGCTATGCTGTAGACGTGGGATGGCACATGTGACAGTGGAGTCAGTCACCATAGCAATGCAGTTACTCTATATTTATTCTAGCATATTGAAAAGCGGGAAGGATATTGGTCCAGTTTCTCCTTCTGACTCATGTTGGCCACACACTCCTTCAAGGTGCGGAGGCCACGCACCCAGCGTTTAGCCTCATCTTCACAGGGGCACAGCAGGTCCAGGCTCTTCCTGGCTCCTCTGAAGACCACGGTGAAGCACCGGTTCTCTGGCACTGACCCAGATAGCTGCCTCAGCGCCTCGGACTTACAACCTTCACGAACACATTCCACTTCTGTCACTGCAACTAAAGACAGGAGAAAATAGAGGACACTGAAAAGTTTTGATCATGCTGAATAAACACCTCTTTGGCAGAAGATCAAGTGGGCAGTTAAAGGTCAAAGGATGAGTGTTTTTGAGGAATGGTAAATCCCACCAAGATGAGTGACATGGCAATGTGATTGTAATAAATAGCAATACAGGCTTCTCAAGAAGATAATTTTAACCTAGTAGTGGTGAGAGTCACAGAAACTAACACACGAGTAGAAGCTTGTCTGTTTATGCTACATGTATAAAATTACATTGTACTGAAATGGTGCAAAGCGCCATCCCACTAAAGCACATTTCAAAACCATTAGAGCATGCAAATGGTACATGTTTAGGACCCTTAATATAATCTACAGAAAACCAAGATAATAATATTTGTGATGGTTGTAAGTTTAATACTAAATCCTCTAAACTAAACTTCTTATTTCAACTCATACAAATGATACTGATAAAATTTTGCATGTTTTTATTTTACTGTTTTAAGAAGAATGGTTATTTGTCAGCATATTTTTACATGTGGACATGCAACACACTGAAACTGATACCCATCACTAGTGGATCATGCAGGAACACACAACACACTGGAGACTGGGAGCCGTGGGCTGCCATGTCAGGCAACCAGGAAGCAGGCAGGGTGGGGGGTAAAATACCTTGCTCAAGAGCACATTGGCCAGTTTGGGGAACCAGTGTCACAAGCTGCTTCTCCAACATGGCAATGTTAGCAGAATGTGCTACACTGATCATCTTTTTAACAGAAGATACTGCACTACAGTGAAAAATACATGGAGAATGTGGGCATCGATCCCACTACCTCTCGCATGCTAAGCGAGCGCTCTACCATTTGAGCTAATTCCCCTCTGACAGACTACTAAGATGTTTCATGCAGACGTCCAACACTGCTGTATTTTATAGCTTCATTATGAAAACTACACATACTGTATAAAATGCTGATGCCCCATGTTTTCATGCCACTACTTACAGTGTTAGTTTTGGTCCTGAGATCAATTTTAGTCACTCCTACATTTTTGATCAGAAATCTGTTTTTAATTTCTTCAAAGTCTGAAAATCAGTGTGTAGCTTTAATACCTGTTTTTTGGTTGATATTGCAGAAAATGACATTTTAATGTGTGTACAACTGTTCATATTTCACAAACCTAACCAGGTACCACCATAGCTGTTATAACTACAGCTGATTAACATCTTTGACATGGACTCATATTGTTTAAAACTATCACCAAAAAAATACTCACCAGGCAGCAAAGAGATGGAAAGAAATTGGTTTCAATAATGATATGATTTGACATTTCGAGGGCTATGGTTGGGACAGCCTATTTACCCAACATGTTAAGCTTATTATTACCTCAAATATTTTATGTTTGAACAGATAACAGAAGGCTCTTGTTAAAGATCTAGGATTTGGATAAATGCTTAAATCAGTTTTTTGGTTATGGAGCAGCAGTTTGCACTCATTTTGTGGAATGGCCATTATAACAGTATACAGTCATGGAAAAAATTATTAGACCATCAAAAGTCATTAAAAACAATGGTTATGCAATCAAGTACTAACCCCTGTGTGTATCATGTGACTAAAACAGACAGAAAAGAAAACATGGAATGCCCAAAAGCACTGTTTTTGTCAGTACAA
>JAPQRP010000029.1:17832232-17881870 GCA_037367295.1 Apogon hyalosoma | reverse complement strand
CTTAGAAAACTCCTCTTTCAAATGGTCACTGACTCATTCCATGATGATGCTTGAGAACTGAAGCAATGCGTCATGAAGTCGGTTCATTCTTTTTGAATAACCCTGTATTTTGGAGCTGAGGCTGAGAATCTGTGTTGAGTGTGTGCTCTGGCCAGAGTTTTGTCTCTCAGACAGAGCTGCAACACAACTGCAGAAATGTAGAAGTTGCTTTGTATTTATATATTGTACTGTTTCCATCCACACCTATTGTACGATGCTGATATTAGCTGGAGATACAAACACACTGTCTTAAGGTCTAAGCCCAGAAACATCCCAAACACAATGAAACACAAGAAAAACAGAAAATACAGCCTGAGGGCAGAGTCTCTGAAGGCAAATACACCATCAACCTCTGACAGAAGGTCTGAGGTGATGACTGAGAGGGAATGTTATTGTGAGTCTATTTCTGTTTTGTTTTTTTGTAGGAAAATGTTACAAAAGGTGGGAAACTGGTTGATCTGGACCTTTAATGACTTGTGTTTGAATGTCTTTCACTTAATCTTTTATTAAATGTATTCAAAATACACACAAAAAGCCAGAATGATTCAGTCCAAACCCACAGACTACATCCCCCTGGAGAACCAAGGCCAAACATGCCGAATAGCCATAGAAGATCTTCATGGGAACTGGCTTCATTATTTAAGATCATTATTTTTACCTTCTGATGCATACTTTCATTATCAACCTAGCAAAGGAGACAAAACCAGCCTTTTATTTACTGGTACTTTAGTACTATTGCATTCATTTTTTCATGCTTGCAATTTTTCCGGTACACACAGTCTCTGATAAGACAGTTTGCAGTCCTAAGTGATTTTCTTTCCTTACCAAGAAAATAAGCAGTCCTTTAAACAAGACACAGTAGAGGAGAGGGCATGAGATGGAGCCGAGATAAAACAAGTTGACGGCTCTGCACGGTGAACAGGCTGAATGAGTGCACTGACTGTAAAGGACTGGTGTAGGCCTGCTGGTTTGATTCCACATTTACCCCCCCTGCAGATAAGTATCCCTCAGGCAAAGCCTTTTCCTTCTAATCAGACACCTCTTAAGTTTCCTCTGCCACGTAAAAGCCCTCTTACAGCACACCAGTTCCCGTTCATGAGCTCAATCACTTTTGATCTTCGTCTTCCCTCATGTCTATCCTTTCGCTCTCGGTCCTTTGCCTCTTTTTTCCTCCACTATAAAGCCTTCCGATGAGCCCACACACAGTCCGGTCTACTTACATGTCTGCTGAGCTTTGGCCTTGCGGGAGCTTTTGGTGGATTCACACCAGACCGTGAGTCCGTCCTCCAGCAGCCGCAGGTTACGGCTCTTCTGCCACCTCTGGGAGCGAACTTTCACCATGCTTGAGCCTTGCATCATCACACGCACGTCCTCATTGTCCAGCAGCCCTGGAGCATGTAAACACACAAAACAAAGTGGGATATTTATCTGTGAAAACATACCTTGCTTTACTTATTTTGTTGCTGTTATTGAGATAAAGGACGAGGATGGACTGTGACGGAAAAATCTGTTCACTTTCTCCGCTTCAGTGACTATTTTTTCAGCATAAAGATGTGTAAAATTTCACAAAGCATGCAAATGTCACAAATATTTATATCATAGGGAGAATTTTAGAACACTATAAAGTAAAATTTTCCACACACAAGCTGGGAGAGGATTAAAAAAAAAAAACTTTGTTGAAGAGATCTGCAGTCATAGAGACTCACTAACAATGGCAGGAAACTGGGAGTGATTGTTTGTTCAAGTGCCACTTGATCAAACTTCATCACTCAGGCAGTGGGCGTTGCTTTTGCAAACGACTCATACAGGAGAAATATTTTCCTGAAAACATTCTCCTGCTTGTACCATATATGTAGGACTTTTTGATTTATGCAGAAAACATTTTTACTGTTCAAAGAAGCGGTCAAAGAGGTAAAAAAATGACTTGTGTTGTGATAAGGTTTATATAGAAGAACTTGTGTGTTTTCCTGTTGTTCAGATCTAATGACAATACTATCAAAAGAACACTAGAAAAAAAAACATGCTTAGATATAAATCAGTCACAATAATTAATAGATTTACATCTCTCTTGTGTATGGGAGAAGCCAAAACACAGTAGAGAGGAAAGCTGCTTTAATAGTTACAGTATGGAAAGTTGTAAAGTGCTCATCTGTCTGCTGCGTTCTCCCTGGCTATTACTGCCAAAGGAAATTTAATCAAGGATGACTTTGAAGAAACACTGCAGTTGTTAGAAAACTGAAGGAGGCATGTGTCATTATTTGATGTGAATAGTGACCGGATAAGAGCATGTTACAGGAGAAAGTGACAAGAACAGCCTGTCTGAGAGGTCTCAAGGTTTTTCCTGTGTAGAGAATTAAGAAGTGGCCTCTGTCAAACTGAGTGGAGGCTTTCATGGAAAACACTGTTTTCTAACAAGCATCAACGAATTTCTGTCATTTAATGCAGTGCTGCTGTCCATTGTTTTTTTTTTCTTTTTTTTAACAAATAGACATATTACTTTACTGGATTTGAGAGGAGGTTTTTAGACTTTCTTGTAAAGTGTGACAAGGGTGACACGGTTCATCAAACTGATTACTTTTTTCCTTCAAAACCTCCCCCCAAAATACTACTGTCTGTCTTATGCATAGATGTGGCAATAACAAGACAATAAGTAAATCTGCAAACAGACACTACAATATCTATCTATCTATCTATCTATCTATCTATCTATCTATCTATCTATCTATCTATCTATCTATCTATCTATNNNTCTATCTATCTATCTATCTATCTATCTATCTATCTATCTATCTATCTATCTATCTATCTATCTATCTCTATCTATCTATCTATCTATCTATCTATCTATCATTTGCTTGATTAAATACCAGTAAAACCAGTTGCTACACTAGTCACTCTTCAATCATATAATTATTAGAACTCCTAAAATTCACAGCCCCTCCAAAAAAGTCACCTGGATTTCAGTAAGCAAATGGTTCACATCTTTCCATTTGATAATTACTACAGTGATTAATATATTTCAGTTCTTTAACTCTAACTGATGCAGTATCTTCTCTTCTTTCCTTAAACCATCAGTTTGACAGAGAGCATAAAGATTGGACTGTGTTTCAATGGGAAAAATGTCATGTGGTCTGATGAGTCCAGATCGACTCTGTTTCAAAGTGATTACCCATCATGCCTAGTGCCTACAGTACAAGCCTGTGGGGGCAGTGTTGTGATCTGGGGTTGTTTCAGGTCAAGGTTCAGCAAAGCTACGTGTCCAAGATATGAAGGAAATAAATGTTGTGACACTACATAAACTGACCGAAATGATGTCATAGTGAATGTGACCTGTAATTAAAGCTAATGGCTGAATAAAATTAAGACTAAATATAAAACGTAGGACTTTAATTTTTGGCCAGGTTGTATATCCTCCTGAGACCCAGGAAAGTGAAGGTTTTAGCTTTTTTACACTAAATAAATGTCTTGATTGGAAGCTGCATAATGCAACAGTTTTTCAGATACATTTCAAAAATATTTGTATTTTATTTATTTTTTAATGGAATATCTTTTGCAATGGTTGCATGTTTAAGTAGAACTGTGAAACTTCTGTAAACCTACAGAGGACAAAATGCATTGCTGGGTCTCAGGAGTTTAAATTGCTTATAAAACCATTGAGCCATTTGAGTCACATCTCTAGATATGGCTAACAGCATTTAACACTACTTTAAGCTAATGCGGTATCAAAATACAGAACATAAACACATGGTGTAGCAAATATGCATTTGAAGTAATGAGTAATGAACTGATGCATTTATACACATTATACACACATAATGGACAAAAACACTGCATCACATTCCCATCCCTGCTGAGTGGAAATATTTTCATTATGTCACGTGTCAATAATTATTATGATGAATGTCAAATTAATATTGCTTTCACGTTTAAAGGCTGATTTTGAAGAAGAGTTGAAGAAACCAGACGCTTGTGGCTTAAAATTATTATTTATGGTCAGAGCATGACAAATATTTCCGAAATCTAAAGGTGAAGGTTTAATACAGTTAAAGGCTAAAGGTTAAAAAAAAAAAAAGGTCAACACTGAGTAAAATGCAAGTAAAAATAACATATGAAGGATTTTGTGGGTGTGACTGACAGTTTAGAATTAACTCTAAAGTAAATAAAAACATTGACTGTAATATAAAACTGTCTGTGTCTATTAGGCTTATTCCACCTTTATGTTTGTTGTTTCTGCAAGGTTAAAATGAGCATACATTTTTGTTTTTCATTCTCTTTTCTTCAGATACAACAAGAAAATACAGGAAATATGTACACAGCCTTAAAAGACACACAAAAAAACTCAACTAAATGGGTTGTAACGGTTAAAGTCACTATTTAATGTGACCTCTGACCCCATGACAAGAAGCAGCACAAACAATTAGAATCATCTGACGTGTTGAATGAAACCTGTTCTAAAACATGAGAAAATGAATGCAGTAAATCTCATATTGTCTGAACAAAAGGGTTAAAGACATGTTAAGTGCAAAGGGAGGTCACACTAAATACGACCACTTTGGTTTATAGAAGCCGCTTTTACCCTGAAAGGTATTTTTACTCATGCACATAAATCACATGCAGACTGGATCTTAATACAGAGACAGAAATGCATATGCGGTCATTAGAATGTTTTTCAGTGTGTGATGTGTGTGTTAAAAACCAAATGTTCGCATTAAGAGCCATCAGTTGACACATCAGAAAATGTTTTCCCGTGTAAGCCGCTGTAAGGATTTGCAGCTGTTTTCTTATTTATAAATATTTAACCTGGAATTCGGACAGCGGCTGGAACAAAGTAAGCAATTTGAGTTTTGAGATGGGACTGTGAGCGTGGAAGTATTCTGATCTTTTACAGACTAAACAAGTACACCATTTACGAAGAAAATATCACACAGATTAAACAAAAATGAAGAAAAACCTTCAGTTTCTGGTCTAATGCTGCTGGAGGTTTTGGGAGCTGAAAGGACGTTTACGGTTTAAATAGAAGATTAGGTGAGATTTATTCCAAAAGAGCAGAGGACAAAGAGTGTGATCCAACACTGTGTAAATATATTTAGACATACAGACTTTAGACACATTAGACTGAATGTCAACTTATATGAGTGAAAAAAATCAGATTTTTGTAAAGTGTGTGGAGCGTTTTTCATATTTATTTATTTTATTTTTTAACATTACATTGTATTTAGCAGACGCCTTTATCCAAAGCGACTTACAAAAGAGAGACCATATTAAGTTTGCGTAGTAGGAAGTTTGTATCATTTTCTATGTTGTCTAAATGCATCTTAGATTCTTTATCAATATATCATCTCTCATAGCAGTAGTAAATTTTCTCCAGCAGCTAGTGTGGATGTGGAATCAATAGCCTGGGTATGAATATGAGGAAATGATTGAAATACCACAGAGTGTCTATTATACCTAGAGCTCAGAAATGGTTCTGAAGGTTCTGCATCAAGGAAAACCATTTTTCTTTCAATCCAACCTTTATTCAACCAAGTAGAAGTTACTTGGTTTGACTGAAAGCCATTGAGGTTAGAAAAGGCTTTTTACCTGTTATGATTTTGTATATAGAATCACATATGTTGCTGCAAAAGTCAAGAAATCCTTTTAAAAGTATGGTTAAATCTTTGCCGTGACAAAGCACCGTAAACACAAGCGTACAGATGAAGATTTAAAAGGACATTCATATGCTTCAGTGCCTCCTTTGGATGAATGGGATGTCTAACTGGGCTGTTTTTGCTTTCGGGGTTGCTCAAAAGGAAAGTCCAAACACTCTCTTGTCAAATTCTTCTTCTGGATTTACTCTCTTCTGCTTACCTCTTAAGATTTGTCCAGGCACAGTTGGCATACTTGTCGTTCTCTTTGACAAAATCTCAGCTAAATCCTTGTTCTGCTTGTGCCAAAACCTGACAGCGCTCTTCATAGGGCCCCAAAAGCTACAACACCAAGCCATCTATGCACAGCTCCTCCCCCCAAGAAACTAGACCAGAAACTAACAGGGTGCAGCCGTGGGTTTCTCCCCATCAGGGTCAAACACAAAGCAGTCCCCCTGCCATCGCTCTATCCATAACAACCTTGTTTTCCCAAGCTGTTACTACATGCAAGGCATTCCCACAAGCAGAGCGCGGGCCCTGATTAACTGCAGGTCATTGACCAGGCTAAGCTGCCCACACAGTTTTAAATGCCTCGGCTTCAAACCACTGCTTCACCTTTTATTGCCGTCTCTAAAGCCTCAACCACATTCCTGCTTTTCTACCTGCTTCGGTTTAATATCTAACCACAACAGAGCAAGTGGGGACAAGTCTGCAAGCATGGGCCACTCCAGAGTTTCCAGTTCATTTAAACAGAAGCACATTCAGGTTTTGATTCACTCTGCGGGCCTCTTTTTGACTGTGTACACAGAGGGATGGGCATGGATTTCTTTATCATCGCCTCCTGCAGAAAATCTTGTTGACATCCACTTCATGAGATAGTCAAAGCCCTGCATGCCGGCTGGCTAGCAACTGTGCCGAGGTATTCAAATGCAAACGTATGAAAGAAACCCTGACTGTTAACGACGATCGAGGGGGAAAAGCAGCTCTAATAAAACAGTTAAATGATTTCTCGTCTGAACAAATGGTTTTCAGCAGAAAGAAAACAATAAACAGTGAAATGAATCCCGTCAGGCAGATTTGTTTCAGGGTGGATCAGCGTTGTGAGCAGCAGGGAGTTCGTCTGAGCTAAAAGGAAGATGAGAAATAAAATAACCACATCCACCGGTCAGTTATAGACTGTGTTTGCATGAGTCCTCACACTCAGGCCACATACCAGCTCCTCCTGGGACACGGTTCACGTTTCTGTCAGCATAACAACTGTCACAAGAGCCAGATAGCAAGGATTCTACACTTGTATAAGGATAGACAAGTTAGGGTGTTGTCCATGCGATATCGATGATAGGCCAATTAAATTCTCCACCACAGCTGTCCCCATGAGACAGACGGATGGCAACCAGGACAGTGGGGTTTGTACGATGTGTCTTAAATATGAAATGATGAGGTCGCACCTTTGAAGATAAAAAACAGACCCTTAGAAGATGATGTGATGAAAGCCGTAAGACTACATGAGTGTTTCTTCAAGTCGAAGCTCTCAGCAGTGTCCCTAATCTGAGAACAGATTCTCTAAAAAGGATTAGTAACAATCAGACAGTTCTTAAAATGCAGAGTTGCGGCCAACTGTTTCTGGACAACACAGGGCTGAAGATGAAAGCCACGCAGCCTCTTTGTGTTCAGTCACACAAGCTCTTTGCCTTCATAATGAATGATACATCATTCATATTCTCATTTGATACACAAGATATGGCTGCACAATATTTTAAGATGATAAGATTAAGGATAAATGCAGCAAAAAGTACTGATGAGCATCTATACAGAGAGCCAGTTATGCTTTTAATGTTGATAGTTACTATCTTTGCAAATGAATTATTTTACATAACAGTTCTTTTTTCAAGTATGAAGAAAGATTGTACAAAGCTATCCTGTTAAAACTTTGCAAAGTCACAATACAGTGGTTACAAGTCAGATTCTTGTGAAATATCACAAAAAAGTGAAAATAATGTCATGTATTGGGATTTTCAGATTTGATCTATATAAGAGTGTGGTATAAAGTATAACATTTGTGCGTTTGCAGTGCTGGCTGCCATAAAGAAGCTACTTTTATTTGTATAAATGGGAGTGAAACATAGAAATTAAAGGCATCAATGACATTTATCTTTAATAGTTGAACTTGAACACATATAATAATAGAAATATATTAATAGGATGAATGTGAGCTCCAGTTAGGGTTGAACAAGCTAAACATATTAACCCTCAAGACAAAGAAGATTATTTTCACTGGCTTTCACAAAATAATAACAAAAAAACCCCACAACACTTAAGTTATTTCATGCATGTTTTGACACTGAATATTTTGTTGCAAATGTTCTGACCATAAAGAAAACTTTCAAACCATAAATATCCATCAGATTTCTTCAATTCTCACTCAAGATTAAAAAAAAAACCTTAACACTAGAAAGACGAGAAGTTTTTTTTTATACTTTAAAAAGCCAGAATGGTCAAATTTGCCTGTGTGTCGTTTCTAGTTCAGAAAAATGTCCTGTTTTATTATTGTATTAATTCTCATTATTAAACAATATCTAGTGTCAGAGGACAGGTTTATATGATCATCATCAGTGCAAATCAGTCAAAAATACTGATGAAAATAGATTTTAGAATTTGCAAATTGTGTAGTTCTTAAATCTCTATAAACATTGTAAACATCTGTCAGATCATATTCTGGTTACTGTTGCCAAGAAAGTTAAAAATGATGGAAAAATCAATGTATTTCAATGGAGGTAAATTTGACCTGGAAGGCATTTTAGATACAAATGTCCATATTTTAAATCATGATTTATTTTTACTATATTTAATAGCCAACTAGAGAATGAGCACAACACAGTTTTAGGAGTGATGAACTTCAAAATTTCAATATTTTATTAAACTTATTAGTAATGAGCAATTAAAAAACAGCTGTAGGTAAATCTGACCTGCTGTTGGGTCTAGTGTTAAACTTAACAAAATAATAATTTAACATTTATCATGATCATCATATATATCGACTGACATAAAATTTTTGGGCTCATCATCCAGACTTAGCTCAGCTTTTATGTTGTGGCTGAA
Organism: Apogon hyalosoma; assembly: GCA_037367295.1. Taxonomy (NCBI): domain Eukaryota; kingdom Metazoa; phylum Chordata; class Actinopteri; order Kurtiformes; family Apogonidae; genus Apogon; species Apogon hyalosoma. The sequence continues at coordinate 17,873,108 of JAPQRP010000029.1, read as the reverse complement.
GTTGATTCATTTATCAAATGATGCACAACCCTGATGTTTTTCAGCAAAAAGAGGAGGCAGAAACTCTGCTGATAAACATGTTGAAATCTGTCGTTAACTCTGTGTAACAGTACAAGGAAATGGAGTTTAAACACAGCAAGTCTTCACACATATAAAAAACAAAAAATCAATAGTCAGTACATGGTGCAATACTCAAATGCATAAAAAGGAAAGTAAAAACATAGGTTACATTTAACTCATGGAGGAGCCAGAGATCTGTAGTTGCACATTTAGAGGTAATATTTTTCCTCAGTCTGTAGAGGATGGTAAATGTAAAAATGTATTTAGCAGGAAGCCGGAGTGAATGAGCAGTGTGATTTGAGGCACTGTATATGTTCAGAGGAGCAGCCTGGGAGCAGTCCAAACTCATTAAATCTGACCATGTGGATGCTGTTTGTCTAAAATCCTGAGCAAACAGAGGCTACTTGTTAGTTCTAATGAAAAACTACTGCAGTGTCTCACTGTCTCTGTGTCATGGAGCTCCAGAGTTAAAAACACTGATGACAGCCTTGAACCACTCTCTGAAATCAAATCCCCTGTCCCGCCTGGGGACGTCTGCGGCCACACGTATATTTCCCCATGTGCGCTTCTCTGATTTAAAGATAGATTATCTGAAAACTAACAAATGTCAAACACTCGTAGACCGCACTCACCACTTAGGCTGACGGTGCATGAAGTGAAATCTACAAAAAAGTAAGACCAGTCCTGTGACACCACATGACACATAACCTCTGACCTCCTTTCAGCCCAGTCTGTAAAAAAAAAAAAAAAAAAATTTCTATTTGATGTACGTCGGGATTAAAAGATGAGATTTAGGAGGTTGAAGGCCACCTGATTTATGATGACGCATGGTAAGAGTAAGGGTTTTACGCAGGGGGAGTGGTGACCTTACTGGCTTCATTATTCAGTATTAGGACTTCAAGTCTAGCTCTGACATTGAATTAGATTTTCAGGCGCAGAGATACGGTTTCATAACTCAAACATCAGCAAACAAGTGTGTGCATAGCGTCAGAGTTTCAACATATCTGCTGTGTCAATGCCAAGGTCTGAATCTCTGCACTCTCTCCACTGAAAAAACATGAAACCCCAGGAGTACGTGCTTGTGGATTCATTGTTTGGTGCAGGATTTGCTTGTGGATTCATTGCTTGGTGCAGGATTTCACAAAGTAAAGACAGCTGACATTCAGTTTGACAAACAAAAAGTGACTCTTAATAGATTTATGGGACAAAACTGCATATAATACAATATTACAGTACAGTTTATAGCCCCTAGTGTGTATTTTGTTTATCTGATGCTACTCTGTTTATGTAAAACCTGCCACTAAACATTACAAAAACCTTTCAAACCAATATTGCTGGCTGTAAGCATATTCAACAAAGGTCAGGTCATTGCACAGCATCAATAAACTTAAAGCTGAGTATGACTTCCATCACAATTTTTCTTCGAATTTGTAAAACCCCAGTGATACCCTATTTATCACTAATCCATTAGTCTTTCTGTGCTTATGCAGCTAAATCACTTCCCCTCACGGTGAACTGGAAGAAACTGAACAGAAGAAATGGAAGGAATCACTCTAAGTCAGTTGTCATCTTATAATATAATGTGTGATCGTGAAAAACAATACTTAGACAGCAGTTTCATGGCATTTTCGGAATATGTCATTGTGTAGGCTGATCATACACGTACTGTAAGGAGTGAGTGAGCGGTGAGGGCCCGGCCATTCCCTGTACGGTTGCAATGATATATTCCGAAAATGCCTTGAAACTGCTATGTATGGTTTTTCACGATCACACACCCGTATTATAAGATGACCATCGACTTACAGTGATTCCTTCCATTTCTTCTCAACCAGTAGTGGACACGGTGTCATTGCTTGTCATCTCTGTTTGTTGCTGTTGTGGCTGCGAAGAATTCCGATTCCCACAATGCACTTCGCGACAAAATTTCCGAAAAGGCCCGAGTGACGTATCGGTTTGGAATGTAAACAAACGGACTGCTTGTGATGGAGTCATCTTCGAAGCTGATCACCGCGAGGGAAGTGATTTAGGCGTGGAAGCACGGGAAGACTAACGGATTAGTGATACTTAGGCTAGCACTGGGGTTTTACAAATTTAAAGAAAAATTAGTGATGAAAGTCATACACTGCTTTAACAAAGAAAACAAGTTTAGCAGACTTTACTTTGACTTTTCCTGCAGATTTAGCCTAATCCTAACTAAAACTCATATGAAGTAATTTACAATACAGGGACCTAGATCTCAGCCTCATAAAGGAGCCATGTCCCCACTAGAAGTTGAGTATTTATGCTGATACAATGACAACAAAAGCAGATTAATTTAGTTGACATGAACCACTTGACAGTATTGGAGACTAATCTTTGACTCAGTAAGAAACTAGGACAACTGAACTGAACATCACACTTATGCTAATTCATAAAAAAAAAATCTGTAGGTATGAGAGCCAATTTCATCTGACTCTGTAAAATGTCCTAACAGCGCTGATGAATCACTCTATCTTTCATCCCCACATGACCTTACCCATCCCAACTGAACGCCTCTAACTCTAAGACTAGGCGTGCACTGTAGTCCAGATTTCTTACATCCCAAGGCTTTACAGGGATTCTAACAGGTGCTGCGTCGCTGCTCAGCAGGTGTCTATTTTGGGAGAGGGAGTAGGCTGAGATGGGAACGGAGGGGAGCCTGAATCACAGCAGTGGGCTCCTCATAAACACATGAGCACTTCAACTACACCCACACTTACTGTCCATTACAGCTCTGTCTGATGTGTCAGCGACCTGTCATTAGTAATTACCAGAAAACTCCCATTTTAATGAAGAAATCAGTCCTATCATCTTCCATCTAAATCCACTCCTTTAACTGAATCCTCAACTTGAGTGAACAAACAAATAAATAAATATGTTTCTGGACTGAAATCATAACAAATAAGTGACTGATCTATGATCTGTGGCAAAAGGATTCAACCAGTAAAACTCTGGCTGCATTAAATATGATTTATGGGTGTTTTATCACTATTGAATACACAGTATAATTCCCTGCTGAGATGTCACTACATTTAATAAACACAGTATGAGTTGGAAAGTTGTTGGTGTGAGTCAAAACTAACTTCATATAAAGAGAAATATGGTGAAACTGGAGTAATAAAGCAGAAGACTGGAAATTATGCTCATCCTAGTACTTGACATGTGCACATTTACAGCAAATACTGTGTTTTATTAATGATTCAGTGTTTGTCCTGATGGAGTTAGAATGGACCGATGCGCGTAAAGGATGTCTCCTTACCGAGCTTCCTCAGAGGATCCGACGTCTTCTCAGCCCCTTTCCTCTTCTCCTCTCTGGGACTGGTGGAACTCTGAGACTTTCCGCTACCTAACATTATGACAACTTCAGTTCAGTCCAGGAAAGTAAGGGTTGGCTTCAGCTTTTATACCCGAGGTTTGCACACTCACACAGCAGCAAAGCAAAGTCTGGCTGCAGGTGCCTTTGCTTTTCTATCCCCCCACAGTTGAGGATCTGTGCACTTCAAAGACCCCAAGCCAAGAAGGAGACAGAGGCAGCCCAGCGCAACAGTTTAGTCAAACCTTGTCCACATGTATAGTCCCTCCCCGGCGCCGCGCCACTCTTCATGCCTGTGCGTAACTTGAGTCCATCCATGCGCACACTTTACGCACCCCCACCTCCTCCCGTTCCGGCAAACACACGGGGACAAAAAGTCCCTGCTCATACTTTCTGACTTTAATGTGACCACATGATCCATGACAAGATAAAGCTTCGTGACTTGCTCGCCGTCAGCTTGAAATCTATTCTGGAAAACGACTCGGAAGTGCACACATTGAACAATGCTTCCACAGAAGCGCCAGAAGAATGAGCTATTCAATTACACCTTAATTACACCTAATTACGCCTTAAAGTTTAACGCACCGTGGTTTTGTTCTAACGTTCACTACTGTTGTTTTCTGCAGGGCTTGGGGCCAAATTAGTCAACATTTTCCAAACCATTTCTAAAAAAATATCAATACAAATGAACAAACTTTATTGCAAGGAAAACAAACTTCCAACTTACGGCCAATTTAGATGTATACTTACCAGTGTGAGGATGGCTGTAGTAACTGCCTAAAGGTCATATTTGGGATTTAATTTTCACAGTATCACTTTATGCTCAGCGATAAATAAATAAATAAAAAATTAAAAAAAAAAGAATCCTCTCATCCAGGTAAAAAGGAGTGCTCGGGCCATGACTATTTCCTGGACATCTGGAGAATTTAATTAGAAAATAACATGTGCACAGGAAGTTAGAAAAAACATGCATTTATACGAAGAAGTATGGGGTCACAAAAGAGACACAGACTTTCAAAACAGAAAAATATTCCCGGCTGAGCTCTCTATGAGAATCAATGAGGAGGCGGCGCCCCCTGTCGGGTTTATGAAGTAACTGCTAACAGCTCAAAAACAACAATCGATTATGCTCGTCAAATTTATGCTCTCCAGCTCGTCGAATGGGAGTGTTGTTTTTGTGATTCTGACTGGTGTTACAATTTGAAAAAAAAAAAAAGAGAGAGAGAGAAGCTGCATCTGAAACTTTCTGTGGCTACAGAGCCAGAGCACCAGTGGAAACTTAATTAAGTGTTTGTAATGGAGTTATGACAGAAGAGAAGAAGAAGGGGGCAGAGCGCAGATGGAGGTCTGGAGCTGCTCCTGTCACAGAAAGCATTAAATGTGATATTCTCTGACCCACAGCCATCCAAAGACTCGACTGAGACTGAAAGCAATACAGTACACAGACACTCACATAAACTACTGGGCTTTGTGGGGTGGGCGGAGGGTGCTTGCAGTGGTATGTTTTTACTCAGTCATTTATTGCAGTTGATGTATCCAGTGTTTGTCACTCTGGTAAAAGCACAACCCTGATGGCAAATACAGAAACCACAGGCCCAAAGTGTTTAGTTGCATATCAGTCATTGCATAAAAGACCAACGTGCAGGCCGACACCAATTTCTATCTTTCATCTACTCTCAATTGCAGCAACAACCATGTTAGACAGGGTGAGAGATTAAGTCATGCCTGCTAATCCTCACAAGCTGTGATCTATGCAGGAGCAGCTTTGGTTCTGTAGCTGCACCGCTCCTTGATTTGAGAATATGGGAACCCTTGGTATGATTTCTCAATCTCCATGGTCATTAGGTTTCATATTAACTGGAACATATCACTTCTTCCTCAAAGGATTCCCAGCTCAGCTTGCTTATTTGCCAGAGCAGAAACTCTGCCTGGTTCTGTTAGTAGAAACAGTAAGCTAGTGTTGTTTGTAGTCACTGGATTCCCAGTTTTTACAGACGGTGTTAGAGACCAGTCCAGTCACCCACTGAAGAGGTCACAGCTTGAATAACTCGTTTCTTTCAGTACTGAAAGCATAGTGCTTTGTCAAGAGCGTGGAGAAACTATATACTTGTTTGGACACAGTAATGTGAAGCATGAACAAAGATGAATTTATTGACTCTTAATCAGGTTTTGCAGGGAACAGTAGAACATGATGCCTGTATGTAAACAATGTGAAATTGAAGACACAATGAAAAACAATATTAAACTGTTTATACTCCATTTTCATCCAAGTTCACTTACTTTATATCTAACAATAATGTAATCCAGCGAATTGTCCCACACTATCAGACAACAATTTGTAAAAACGCTGATCACTACGAGTAGTTTACCGAGTAAATCCTAAGTAAAGCTTTTGCTAACCGTTGTAAACTTAAGGGAAGCTTCAGTGCTTCCTTGCACGGCGAGGTACTGTCTACTTCCTGGATCGAAATTTCTACACCGAGGACTTCATGCAGTGAACAAATACAAAAGGGTTGCATTTCTACCCGATAACATACAATTAGATGCTGCCATTAGTACCGGTACAGAAACACGTTATACTTAAAATATTCGAGTAATTTGTAATTCTGCAGCGTGAAATCCCCACTGCAATAATAACATTCCAGCAAATACGCTGACCCAATACAAACACACTGGCCTAGTTAGCATGGAGCTAACCATAGCGATATCTATTGTTGGATTAAATATTCATATTATTATGTATGTTAGGTCCAACTGTCTTTTCAAATTAAAAACAATGAAACGCTTACGATAAAACTTATTACACACACACATTTATTGGCCTTTTCTCTAGCGCTAAACCGAAACGTGAGCTAGTTAGCACGAGCTAACCTAGCTTAACGTCCAGTATGGCCTAAAGACACTTTGCAGTTTGTGACTAATTCCTTTGAAATATGAAATAGCCAAGCTTAGCATGTATTTATTTTGTTGTAGTGCATATAGCTTCACACTTTATATGGAATGAATGCATTGTTTTGTTTGGGAGCGTAACCACGAAGCGCTCGCTTGCTAACCAACGTTAGCTAACGTTAGCTAGCTAGCCAAGTTATCCTTAGCAGTTACCACGACACGACAGTGTATAATTAACACTGCGTTTAACAAACTGGGTCGCACAGAAATGTTCGAAACAGATCTACACCAGCCCGTCCATTGGAAATAGGATTATTGACCAAGCATGAGATCGCCTGACCCACCCTTGAACAACGAGGGGCTCGAGGATGTGCTCGTACAGGCAGCTTGACAATAAATGTCGTTTGTTTACGCTGCTTCCAGACTTCGCCCAGCCCTTGTCCTCACAAGTATCACTCCGCACAACACACAAAATAAACAGAATGAAATAATAAACGACCCAAAAGGTTTCAAATCATCAACTTTTATGCTATTATACACGGAAATATATATATCACTTGAAAATAAAGCAAATGTATGCATTTTAATACGTGAACATTTAAAACGGACTAGTTTCCGTGAGAGGTTTAAGTTATTTTGCTTAAAACACGGGTGAACTTTCATTGTTTTACTAATTTCTCACTGGAGTTTATGGTCAATAAATTAACGTAAACCCTATGTTCTGACATATAAAAAGTTAAAATATGCGCTAAATAAAATTTTTTATCATTCTATTGCATTTAATGTGTTCTTTCTTTTATAACTTACAATAATGACCCCTATATTTGTACATAGTACAGTCCAAAAAATGCCCCGGACTGCTTTCTTGGCGTGGATTACGTACTTTTGATTGACTGTCAAACTAACCAATCAAAAAATACTACAAGCTTAGCAACAGCAAAGTTCTCTTCTCGTCCAATTATCAAAAAGAGGGGTGGGCTCAAGCGTGGCAACGTTCCTAAAACTTGATTGGTTGACAGGCCCGTCAGTTCTTATAGACTTGTGGTTTATGTAGTTCAATATGGACGTTTCCGCGGGTGCTGCAACAAAAGCTAAACCTCATATCCCACAATCCACCGGGCACATCAAGCAGCAGCATGCGCGCTGCTGGAGGCGGAGCTACTATATAAACACGAGCTCCCTCTTCTTGAGCAGCACACTGGACACTGTTGTGACGGCGAAACGCAGTCTATGGATGACGGCAGCTTTGACAGCATCGAAACAGTTAATGGTAGTTAGCGACAGTTGCTTTGACAAACCCTTGGTGGAGTAACAAGTGTTTACTGTTCGGAAGTTTACTTTTAGTTACCGGGAGATAGTTTCCAATGTAAGACTCTGCTCAGTGATTCAGACTTATTTCGGAATAAGTTTAAATCAAGTTTAACGTCTTTTAAAGAAGTTTTATAGCTCCGCTTTGAGAGCTTGAACGTCATTAAAAATGCGTTAAGTCGAACCATCAGAGTCGATCATCAGGATGTCAGAGTCAGCCGAGCACAGCCATCACCTGAAAACTTCAGGCAGCCCATCAGGTGGGAGCAGCGGAGACCTTTTGGAGCATCTCCCAACCAGCAACCGCGGAGGACCGGAGAACGGCGATAGGGGGCGCCAGAGAGACAAGCAGCAGCAGCAGCAGCAGCAGCAGGCGGAGAACTGTGGAAGGGATATCAACACAGACAAGTTATGGCAAATGAAAGGCGGACAGAGGGAGGTGTGCCCTGCCTTAGCAGCCGGAAACGAGCTTCCAAAGTGCCCGATCGCAACTCAGCCTCACAAGAAACCTGATGGATATCCAGCAGGCGAGGAGAACCACAGCGCACACGGGAACGGAGAGGACAGACCCCTGCAGGAGAGCCTGAGCGGGGTCCAGGAGGACAGTTTGCACATCGACTCAGACACGGGCTTAGACGCGCGTCTGGGCAAGAAGAGACACAGGCGCCGGACCTCCAGGAAGAAGCGCCACTGGAAGCCTTACTTCAAACTTTCCTGGGAGGAAAAGAAAGCCCTGGAGGAGAGGGAGACGGCCAGAGCCTCCCGGATGAGAGAGGAGATGTTCGCCAAAGGGCTCCCGGTGGCCCCCTACAACACCACCCAGTTCCTGATGGACGAGCACGACCGAGAGGAGCCGGATCTGAACACTGAGTCCAGGAGGCAGTCTGTGGGCGGCGGCCGGCTGGAGGACACGGGCAGCGAGGAGGACCTGTTCGAAAACGACGAGGAGGACGACGACGACGGCAGCGGAGAAGGCAGCGACGGCATCGGGAGGCCCGGGAACGCAGGTGGGGAGTTTCTCCAGAGAGACTTTTCTGAGACCTACGAGATGTACCACGTCGAGAGCCTGCAGAACATGACCAAGCAGGAGCTGGTGCAGGAGTACCTGGAGCTGGAGAAGTGCATGTCCCGTCTGGAGGAGGAGAACAACCGGCTGAGACGCGCCATGGAGCCCGGAGGTCTGACCGTGGAGAGCTCCCTGGCCCGGCTCCGAGAGCTGGAGAGGGAACTGGAGAGACTGAGGGCCCAGAACACGGAGCTCCTCCTGCAGAACCAGCCGAGCGAAGACAGGGGCCAAGTGGCTACCACCTAAAGGACACACGTCACGTGGGGAAAGCCCACTTTGAAAAAGGTAAAACAAATACGGGACTACTGCATTTTTAAAACAAGTCGTCATCAGTTCTCTGTAATCAGTTTGTCATCTGGACATTGAAGTCTTGCATTGCAATGCAATATTTGACGTTTCTTTTCTATTTGAACTGCTAAGGTGTCCTGTTAATTTTTTCCAGAAGAAATGTACATATTTCAAAAATCAGATTCTTTTTTTTATAAAGAGAATGTATTTGACAATACAACGAGGCTATTTTGTTTGTTTCCTTGGTCAACTTCGTAGGTATAATGACATGCACTGTTTGATTTTGAACAAAACAAAAACAATGTATGTTGTATTTTCCTCCTCAAAACTGAATTCTACATTTCATCAAACTGGTTCAGCTTGCAACTGTTTTGCAAAAAGGAAATTTCATAGTGAACATTTTAACAGTTGTGTGTTAACATAAGTTCAAATAAAATTTTGAAATTCTGATGAAATCTGTCATGTGTTATGAAGCGTCCTCTAGAAACACAGGAAGCGTCAGGCTGCATGAAAGCTGCAGGGTGAGCTTGTGTCAGCAAACAAATATTCACAAAGCTGTTCTTGTGAGGATCCTGAAATGGGCAAGGCACAGACATCTGAAAAGGAGGAACATAGAGCTGAACTGTAGCCAGAGCAGAGAGGGGGATGGGATATGATGGAGATGCTCATATGAAGGTTAACCTACGCTGGACTTAAACCTATTATGTCTTGGAAAAATATAATGCAATTAAAATGCAAATGAGACCCCGCCCCATTTCTGAAATATTTGCAGAAGCAGAAATGTTCCTGATGTCAAAGTCCAAATGTCTGCAGCATATGGTGTCATCAAGTCCTACATTTGCAACATGTAGGCTTCAAAGTGCGTCTCTTGTTAATAACATTCACAGATTTGATAAATAACCTAGTGGTCAGCTAAGAGCTGAGACGGAGCCCCAGTAGTTGAGCTGAAGTTCTCTTGATGTGCGGAAGCAATCTGTGCCAGAGGGCCTGCGGAGACCTTATTCACGCACAGCCTCTAGAGGGCAGCACCGAGCCAACACTTAGTGGTCTGACCTGCAAAACATCAGCCTCATCTATCTTCTGTGCAAAGCAGGGACACTCCACTGGCTTTACCCAGGGGCCACTTTTGCTAAATGTGAGGAAGCCAAGGGACCAGTTAAGAAAATAATATTTACCAGATAAAATAAATAAACAGTAAAAGACTCATAACTCATATCATAAAAATAAATGATGTATTTAAATTAACCTGGTTCAAGGGCTATCGCTAGGAAAAGCAGAAATGGTTACTTTGCTGGATTTTAGTGAAATTAACTTGAATTTGTAAAGCAGGTGTCCAAAGTGCTTTAGAGTGTGTCACATAAACGCATCAGTGTGGTTCAACGTGGGCAGGAGCCAGGGATCGGTTTGTGGACGACCTGCTCTACTTAATGGAGGGGGCTGTAAATACTTTGGATACATTTGCATACAAAGAGCCTTAAAAAAAATTCCCAGAATGTTCTAAAAAAAAAAAACAAAAAACAACTGGTTCTACCCTGTTCATACTTGCATGGGTGAAGGTTTTGGATTGAACATTAAACAAACACTTCCCTTCGCTCATTCTTGTGTACTTTTCTGCACTGATTTGTGCCTTTTCTCTAAATCCACAAAAATATGACCCTTGTTCACATCAATAAGATATTCACTTTAATAGCTGTGTCTGCTCTTATGCTAAACTTTGTGCACATACTGTTTTGTGATTATTGTAGGAATTAGTATCAAAACTGGCTGAAAAGAACATAATCAATTCGTTGATTGAATCTGTTAGAGAATGAGACTTTGTTAAAGCCTTTTCTGGCAGGAAATTACTTTTGCCGCAAAATATTCAGTGGTTCCATGAGCTCATAATTCATTTTCATATTCTGGAAATAAAAAAAAAAAAGTGCAGTGCTGACATAGACCTGCCTGTTGGACATATTTGCATCTATGAGTAATAATAGTCTTAAAAATCCTGTTTTTGTCCTTTTTTTTATTGAATATTTGATATTTAGGGTGACTCATTCCCTCTATTTCCCCGAATTCTACTTCTACTTGCCGTAAGTTGAGTATCCACAAAAACAAGCACACATACGAGCAGATTTTAAACATACTTCTGTTTATTTACATCATATAACCTTGCTTTAAAGCACACAGCCATGAGGGAAATGGTTTCAGGCGGACAACCTTAAAGTCCAGTCATTTTCATATTAGTTATTATACTCAAAAGCAATTCCAAATGTACACAATACAATATGTTACATATGAAGAGAGTATGTACAAAAAAAGAGTTTAAAATGAAACACGAGCATCGCAGACAACACCTTAAACTGCTGAGTTTAGTCCTTTGTTTTTTTCGGTGAATGGTTCAGGAGTGTTGTCTGACTAATGCTGTTTCAGAGTAGGTTTTGTTAAGTAGGTGTACCATATTCACACACTGTGGATCGCTAGGCAAGAGAGAGATGACCTCTGTTTTGATAAGAAAAGCAGCTGAGAGAATACTATGCCTCTTCCCTCTTAGCAGCATGGGTAATAGCTGTTAATGCCTGTGTTAGAGGCAAAGAGAGTGCATAGATGTGTCCTTGGCTTGAAGTGTGCTTTTTCTATCTTTTTTTTTTTTTTTATTATTTTTTACAGCCGCTTGTATTTATAATGTACACATCTTTGGGTCAGTGCCTATGTTTACCATCAACCACAGGAGAGTAGAGAGGGGTGAGGATGACCGGAAACAGTGAAAAGAAAGAGAAGAAGTAGAAGGAATAGTAGTGACCATGGCACTGCAGGACAAAAAACACATTCCAGAAATCAGGCACTTGTAGAAAAACTCTTGAGGTAAGACAAGACTATAACTTATTTATTATTATTATCATTATTATTATTACGGTCATGGTTGGTGATTCAGTTCCACAGTCAAGATGACGGCGTTTTGTATTCACTCCCTCCAATGTACCGTTTTTTGCAGTCAGGGAGGTTTTTTTTTTTTTAAATGTATTTTTCTAAGAGCCTGACCTTATGGAAAACTCCTCATCATGTAACCCCCTAAGGTAATAAATGCGCTGACAGATACAACCCTCAGAGGGGATGGGGTGAAAACATGTAGCTGACAACAGAAAGGAGTGAAAATGTGGCTGTTTTGTTGTAGTGGACGCACCGAATAATATTTAGACATTCTCCAAAAGCGCTGCCAGGCTTCTCGTCTGTCTTATCCAAGTACTTTCCTCTGCTTGGTAAATAAGAGGAGACGTGAGGAAAAAGACAAACGACGAGGCCAGACGTTTCACTGTGGGCTGAGCTGCCTGCAAACATCCTAATAATACACTCCAATAATTACCTGATTACACTTAGTTTCTTGCTACATGTGATCACTACAGAGTTTTGTGTACATCTTAGAGTATAGTCACCGGATACACTCACCTATAAGATAAAGGTTTTCTGCACAGTGCTGAGAATCCGAGAGAAAAGGCCATCTATGAGGAAATAAGGATCAGGTTTTATCGTGTTTTATCGTGTCTCCTTGGAACAGGTACACCCAAGAGGTGACATCACAATAAAAGTACTTTTTTTTTTTAACTTTAATACAAAATATATATATAATATTTATATATATATATTGAATATAAAACAAAAAGAATATATTAAAGGAAACATTTCAAGTAACATCTTGAAAGAAATGACTGTGCACTTGTACGCACTTTTGTAAACCATAAAAAAAGAACTAAAAAAAGTAAAAACAAATATGATAACATAATAATTATATTTACAAGGTTAACTTAACAAGGCTTTGTACAAATGTTACAAAAAGGTTTTCGACACCTGCACAATTAGACACAAATATTGTCGCGAAAACACACATAGACATTATTAACAAGTCGAGACATCTGTACTTTGTGATCTGCTGAGTTGAGTATAAATGACTGTTACAGTGTCGGTGGTCTGAGGAGTAACAGATTAGGAAGACTGATCAGCTCTGGCCTGAAAGTGGAGTTCCCTCTTGAAATGGTTTCAATGGTTTCGATTATTTTTTTTAACTGGTTGTGAGACTGAGTGTCTGTTTTCTCTCTTCTGGCTCATTAAAGGAGATATTTTGCGAAATGACGCGCCGAAATCCACTTTGATAAGAAGCACCATTCTGTCAAAAACCAGGTGAGAGATGTGTTTTTAACATCTCTCTATGGTCACTTGATGGGATAAAAGCCTCAGATTAATATGGTGCGTGAGCCAGACGGCAGGGAGAAGAAGAAAGGAAGAATTCTTGGCTGTAACGTCAATTGTGATGAGGTCTGGTTGTGTCTCTTGTTTCTGTGTTATCTCTATAAAAGCACTCATACAGGGAAAAAAAACAAAAAAAAACCGCTTTGGCAACACTGGAATGCCCCTTCACATGCAAATGGAGCTTATAAAAAATATAAAGAAAGGTAGAGTGGGGGGGCTGCTCCAAAGACAAGTTAATGGTTTTGATTGGACGCTTTGAAGCGGGGTTGTATGAAGTACTGATCCAGAGTCAGTGTATTACTGTAACTACTACTGGTACTTGCACAGCATGGTTTCAGGTTCACTGCTGCTTCGATCAGATGCTAATTTACACCCAAACAATATCTCATATTTGTTTTACACGCAGTTTGGTAAGTGACCATATTATAAAAGTTGTAGATGACATATTTATATAACTTCAGGTACATTTTCCGAACATTTAAGCCGGTCATTTTTGTTTACTGCATCGTTTTATTAACCTGCAATGTCACTGAAAACACAGTGTTTCTGATACTGTAACTACACATTTGTTATGTACCTCAACCTTTATATTGAAAAATAAGAGTTTTTCTGACAATTTCTAGGGGTTTAAAATATTGAGATATATATGGTTAACTGTCATTCAGCCAAAATATATTGAGATGTGATTTATTGCCCACTGAAGTGAATATCAAGGCAGCAGGAAACCAGCAACTCATGTGTTCTGTGAGGTACAATTACTGCTAATGTCGAGGAGTCTTGTTGCTTTGAGGAATTCAGTTCGCAGTTGGAAAGCGCTGTTTGACAGCAAAGTGAAGCGGTGAAATTATTCCGAATTAGCCTCAACTTAAAGTGATGCTTAAATTGCTGCCGCTCCGTCACAGTACTTTATTTAGTGTCAGCTTTTAGTGTCCGAATCTGGATCTGCAAACTATGGCACTTACACTGTAATACATGGACTGATTCACATACAACCCCACTTCAGATCCTCCCACTGTGACGCGTCTGATGGTGAACCACAGCCTGACCTGCAGGGAGTCAGCGCCGCAGCCTGGACCCCCTTCAGGATCGGCGGGGTCAGGGTCAGACGGCGGGGTCACAGGTACTCGTGGAATCTAGAGGCGGGTGTTTGGCGTGCAGCCAGTCCTTGGTCGTCTGCGTCCTGAGGCAGCCGTGGTGCTTTGACCTGGTGTGAAGAAACAGGAGACAGGGGGGATTCGCTGAAAGTCAGTGGGGGTCTCTTCTCTGAGCTCTCGGTTGGGGAGGCCACCACGGTGTGTCTTCGCCACGCCCGCCTCTTCCTACGCGTCTCGGGTGAAAGCGGTTTTCGTAGTCCAACACTGCGCAGGTCGTCGGCCGAGCCCAACAGTCGAGCTCGGACGTGGTCTGCCAGAGACCTGCTGTTCCCTCCTGGACCCGTCGGGCTGAAGGAGGCGGCCTCACCCCTGCTGCCGGGGGGCAGGGCGGGTTTAGGTCGGACTGGACGCAGGCTCTCCTGGCTGCTCCCTGAGGAGGGGTTGGTCCTGGAGGTGTCTTTCCTCCCTTTGCCTTCTGACCCCGGTCCACCTCCGTCACCCTGATCCAGCTCCAGCAGGTCCAGAGAGCGCGTTTTCGCCTTCTCCCCCTTCAGCTTCTTCCTCGCCAGGGTGTCGCACTGGATCAGCTTGTGGGAGTTGAATGAAGGCCGCGAGTGGAGTTTGTGGGTGGTGGAGGAGGAGGAGAAGGAGGACGATGAAGGCGTGGTGGACCGCGCTCCTCCTTCATTCCTCTCCGCAGAGTCTGGTGTGAGGGGAGTGGGCGGGGCTAGAAGGTTTGTGGGTGAGAGCACGGGGGGTTTGTAGTGGGTGTAGAGGAAGCTGCGTGGGGGCGCTGGCTGTTGGGCGGGTGGGTGTTTATCCGGCCTCTCCTGCGTCAGGGAGCGAGAAGCAAAGCCGCTCTCATTGTCTGTCTCACTCACCAGCTCGCTGTGCTCGTCGTCTGCGTCGTCGCCCCTCCCCTCTGACCCTAAGCTCCGCCCCAATGTGGAGAGCGTGGAGTATCCTGACACGATGGAGCGCGCGTCCTCCGGAGCTCGCTTCACTTCCACTCCCTGCCTTCCTTCAGCCTCCTCTTCCTCTTTACAGCACGGCCGACTGGGAATAACTGCCACCTCCTTTTCGACCTCCTCTTTCTCTCCGCTTTCTACAACTTCCTCATCTTCCTCTTCCTCCTCCTCTTCATCCTCCTCTTCGTCATCATCGTCCTGCTCTCCCTCTGCGCGAGGAGCAGCGTCTCCTGTTGGCGACTCTGCATCCTCTTCCTCCTCCGCCCCAAGATGTCCAGCTTTGATTGGCTCGTGCTCCGAGTCGTCGTCGGTGCTGCTGCCCACACGGCGGGCGTTGTGGCGCTTCCTGCGTTTGCGGCCCGTGACAGCTGACATGATGGACAGAGTCAGGAAGTCCTTTGCTGTGAGGTCTTTCTTTGACCCCCACGACCCCTGGAAAAAGAAATGGGGATCAAGTTATTTTCATTAAAGATAAAGAAAGACATCAGTAACTTACATCTGAAACAATTATACATTCACCATAAAATCAAAAACATTTGTTGAAACGCCTTGGCCAAATATCTAATTATCAAGTACAAAAGTGCCATTTAATAGTTCAGCTATCTATTTATTGTGTGTTTTCACACTCAACTTGAGAGATTATTGGATATCAATACTGATAATGATGATCAGGTTTATCTCTATAAATATATACACAAGTGATATACGGCTCTGGGGGAAAAAAAAAGAGGAAATCACTAATTTTATTATTCATAATGTTAAGAGTGTTTGAGTGAAATAATATTCTATTGTTTTCCACTGTAAATATTGTGTATTATATACTTTTAAAAGTCCTTCTTTAAAAGTATGCTACACTGTGAACTGCATGTTACAAATAAAAGTGCAGAATTTACATATTAAAAAAGTGCTTGAATAAATATTGTAGAAAATGCTAACTAATAAACTCCTGTATTACAAACAGAATATTTTTTTTAGCAGAAAATGACAAAAATAAAGAGTTTTCACACCTATCATATAACAAAGGAAATAGGTTAATATGCATTTTCAACCAAACATTAAACTCATTAAAACTAATTGGGCAAGAGTACTTCCTGGACATGATATTTTTTACATGTAGACATATAAAAATGCCAGGATTCTCCAGGATTGAGACTTATAATGTATTAAAACAGCCTTATTCTCATAGTTTGGTCACATTAAACCCAGTGAACATCATGCAGTGTGTTACAGCCTCAGCCTTACAGTGTAAATGCTTCATTTGTTCTTTGTATTTATTCCAAGTGGTTCATTAACATCAGGTGAAGGGACTGATGATGAAAACTACATTTACATATGTGTGAATGGTGATTAATGTATAGTGTTCCTTCTTAAAACACAGAAACTAAAGCAAAGGGAGTGTTTTGACCTGATGCCAAAATGCATTGTGTGTTTTATAATTATAATTACTAATCTGAACGCTCCAAGAAAATAATTTTAAACATCTTAAAGTTTCCACTGACGCACATTAAGAATATATTAATATTTTCACTATGTAAGAGTTCATAAATCAATACTTGCTGGAATAATCATGATTTCCATTCCTAGTTTTCATGCCTCTTTGCATGACTGTCACTGATGTTGCTTCACCACTCCTGACATAAGAATGCAGCAGCTCTGCTTTGTTTGACGGTCTAAGATTGAGCGTTTTAGAACCAGAACTATATTTACAATGATTTAGAAATAACATTTTTCACCAAATGTAACCTTTCCTAAGTGATTTGTCACCATTTATTACCATATCATCCAATTAATTTTCTTTTCTTTTTTTTTTTTTTTTTGGTGAAAATCAGCAAAACATCTTATTGTGTTGACATATTTCACCTAAATCTTGATGAGAAAGAATTAGGTGAAAATCACTTCAGTTTGGTCATGTTGAAACTGCAGAGACATCTTTTAACAAATAATAGAGTGAAATCTAAAAATCTTATTTATCACCATGTACAGTACAGGCCAAAAGTTTGGACACACCTGGTTTTTCTTTATTTTCATGACTACTTACATTGTAGATTCTTGTTGAAGGCATCAAAACTATGAATGAACACATATGGAATTATGTAGTTAAAAAAGTGTGACATAACTCAAAGCATATTTTATACTTTAGATTCTTCAAAATAGACACGTTTTGCTTTTGTTACTGCTTTGCACAATCTTGGCATTCTCTGGATGAGCTTCATGAGGTAGACACCTGAAATGTTTTCCAACAGTCTTGAAGGTGTTCTGAGTGATGCTGAGCACTTGTTGGCCATCTGAGGTCCAACTCATACCACTAAAATGAGAAGATGTGTCCAAACTTTTGGCCTGTACTGTATAATAATATTATACTCTGAATTTTGTATTTTTCTGTGAAAATCATGTAATTTCCTTTATTTTAAGTTACTGATTCTGTAGATGTTCATAAAAGCTCAGAGTAAAGTCAAAGAAAACTGAACAAAAAGTGACTTTTTCAACATAATATATCAACTGAATACAAAAACAAGCATCTATTTGAAAAACTATAGGGGATTTAATGGTGAATCAAAGTTGTATAAAGATAATGGTATTTCCGTGTTCACTACAGAGCCTCTGATCATCCCAGTGGGTCATATCTGACACTGATGAAAGGCTTTGAAACTGAATTTTACCTGAATTATTTACATGTATCGATAGGATTAATGGTTCAGAAGTTATTAAACATTTCACATCAGGAGATACCATAACCACTGACCATTTCAAGTGTCTCATTTTTCTCCAGAACCTGAAGTGTGTGAAAACAGAATCATCTCAAACCGTGTAAAGATACGTTACCTTCGATTTCGCTGAATCACTGTTGGTTGAGTCTGGGGAGAAAAAGAGGAAAATAAAAACACCAGAGGGTCAGAAACACTGACATGAACATTAGGCCAGAAGGGGCAGATCACAGTCACGGTGGAGGACGCAGAGGCAGTGGGTTGATCATCACTTTTTAAAGGACAAATCCACAATAAACAATAGAAAATCACCGCTGCACCGCTCTGATGTGAATGAGCTCTCCCACAGACATACTCTTAAGCTAATTTATGTCATGCGTTTCTGTTTTTCTGCATGTTCTGCACCATCATGGATCAGAATTAAGCAATTACTGATGTATGATTCATGCATGATCAAACAATGATATACAAAAGCTACATCAAGTGCCTTTTTGAGTGACGAAGATTAAAACAATGAAAACAGAACCAAGACGTGATTTGATTTCCATTTCAAAACCTTCAACAGAAAAGCTTTTTTTTTTTTTTTTTAAATATCCTAGTCAGAAACGGCACAGGCAACATTTCGAAAGGACTTGATTTTTACATTCAAACATAAAACAATCAAACATATTTTCTGGCTGCAATATCATGTACTGTTATTACTGAAGTAAAAAGCGTCTCTACGGTGCTGGAATATGCACAGCAAGAAGCAGCGGCGGCTACGTTTCATCTGTTATATGTATGATGATAAATAAAAGCGGAATCAAGTGCTTTACATGTTGTATTTGCTGTTTCTGACTATGACAAACACTGTAGACTGTAATATTTTTGCTAATCAGGGGTTTAATATCAGATTTAAAGGGGAAAACCCTATTTTTGTTATTAATTGGGGTGAAGCTCTTATTAAATATGTTTTTTTCCATAGGAGTTCAGTGCAGCAGCAGCTTTTAATATTTTCTGTGTTTGCAAAATGCTAAATACATATTATAACTGGTTGTTAAATCTGAAGAACTCGTGGTTCTCTGCGTCCTCTGACCATGACAAACCCCAGAACAAAGACACAGAATCGAGTACACACTGGAATATGTATGTGGAGTAAAACAACGATCAGGAAGCAGGGAAAGTAAAACAGCATTAGGAAACCACGGCACACACCGATGAAATCACCGAACAACACTGATGACATCGATCAGCGACAGAAGCGGAGGGAGGCGTTGAAGGCAGAAACAGCTGATTTCAGAGAATGAAAGTAAACACATTCCCGCACAAACACAGACACACAATCACAGAAACGCAGAATAAGAAGCTCTCTGTTTGCCCTTCATGTGATGCACAGACAGCGTAGTATGTCAACATGCCTTAAAAACGCCAACAGAGGGGCTTTAGATGGAGCCGTTTCTGATGTGGCTCAAACATTCACCTCGTTTGTTTTATCGATGAACTATTTAAACACTCGAATTAAAGTCTGAAGTCGATTAAACAAACAGGAGTGACTTAAATCTTATAGACATTTACACCATCTTATAGACAGTACGTGTAATTACACAAATCAACTTTTTAAGTCTAAGATTAAATCTGAAAAGAAACAATAAAAACAGATAAATGTGTTGTGATGCTGTTTCTTATCTTATACGAACAATTTACTTGTCTTTAGTAACATACGTGATGCTGATAATCTTTATTTTTGGCTTTTTTTGTCTTACATATTTTTCCTGTCCCTTTTATTTTATAATTGTCTGAAATACATGGAAAAAAATAAGTTTAGTTTATTTGCTAAGTCAGCTATGGAGAAAAAAACAAACTTACTCAGTATTCGAGGATACTTAAAGAGGAAGTTTTAAAGAGGAACAAGTTTTAACAAGTTAAATTGAAGACATTTCCAAACTACTATGAAGGCAATTTAAGTCTAATTTCACACCCATACTGTTAAAACAAGTGTAAAACAAAAGTGAGAAAAATTCCAGAATTACACAAAAAGTAATGTCATTACTTCATTGCTTTTAATCCTTTTAATGTTGATGTTTAATATTACTGTTTCACACAAACTTCATAATCCAACCAATTTTTTAGACCGTTCAAAGATATAAACATCAAAATAAGTTTTTGTTAGATTTCAGACTTTTTTTAAATTCTTTTTTTTTTTTAAGCTTTTAGAACTTTTTAAGTACCAATGAGTGGGTCAATCAGTAGAAGAAACAGGGCAACTTATTAAAATAAACTGCTACTATTATGAAGTAATTTATTAAACATAGAGTCATTTGGTTCTAATATGTAACATTTTATTGTTTTTCTGTTTTATATTGTTTCCAAATATCTTTGTGGGAAATTGGTTTCTCAATTTTTTCTCACATTACAAAACGTAAACTAGTGAGGACGAAACAAAGACTTACTGGTAAAATGTGTTAGTCCTACTGGTTCACAGTTTACATGTATGATCTACTTCAATATGAAAACATCTCTTTCAGTTGAAATCTAAACTTTTACAGGACAAGTCAATGATTTTTCATGTCATTCAGGTTTCATGTCGTAGGTGCCTATAAAAACTCTTCTGTAGTTTTTATTATGATTGTTATCTTCAGAATTGTGAACCTGTCATTTAATAAAAGAATTAACAGGGTCATAGATCAGGAAATGATTCATCACCAAAGTATAGAACCTAAAAATCTCCTTATGTTTGTCTTGAGAATAAAGCTCACTGGGATATTTTGGAAACTGTGTTTAAAGGACGGATACAAATCTTACACCAATATTAGAAACATATTCAACTGTCTTATAAGCTTTAGAACAGGGCGGCCAAACTCATTTTAGTTCATAAATGTGATCTGAAGTGGGTGGACTAGTAAAATAATAACATCAAAACCTATAAATAATGAAAACCCCCAATTTTCCTTTTTGTTCTAGTGTAAAAAAAACCCCAAACTATCTACTATCTCATACACAAAATGTTTAGTTACAGGTATAAGACTCAGGCTTCCTCCCACCATCCAAAGACATACACTAGCAGGTTAATTGGTTAATCTAAATTGCCCATAGGTGTGAATATGAGAGTGATCGGTTATTCATCTATATATCTCCAGGTCATTACTGAAAATGGGAATCAGTTCTCAACTAACTTACCTAGTAAAATAAAGGCTGAATAAAAATAAACACTGTTCAAACTTTGAAGTTTGGAACTAAAATGAGTTTGACACCCTCGATTGTTAACATCTTCAGTGTACTTTTTGCACTTTGCAAATTCATCCCGCGGGCCGGATTGGACACTTTGTTTGACACCCGTGCTTTAGAACTACACATCAGAAATGACGCCATCTGGAGTAAACCTGGAGCTAACAGAGCTGGGACTTGGCTGATTTACATGACACCGACTGAATTTGCCCGTGGGGTGAGTGGAGTGCGACAACAACAGAGACCGCCGGTGAAGGAGTGGACTCTCAGTGACAGAACACAGTTTACAGTACAGCGTCGCAGACAGAGTGCGTCCAGTCATCCGTTAATTCATTAGTCGGACTGGGGCGACACTGAGGTGCCATGTTCTTACACAGACCTCCGTCTGACACTGAGAGGGAGACGTTGCCTTTCAGGGGGATAATGGAGACACAAACCATCACCGACACAACCAGTCTCACACACAAACACACTTCACTTTCACAATATGATGCACTGACTTGGCTGTACACACACACACACACACACACACACACACACACACACATATTGCCAGGGGAGTTCCCATCCTACCGCAGTGGCTGCTCCACAGGCTCAGCTGAGAGAAGGAAATGCAGAAACGTACAGAAAAAGTGAAAGATGAGCAACGTTGAGGGGAAAAAGAGGTCAGCAGAGAGGAAAGAAATACAGGCACACTATCGAACACAGAAACACGCCAAGTGCTAAGACTTCATTTCTTATGCTGCGTTCTAGTTCTGCGGGAAAGTGGGGAATTCTGGCATCAAACTGGGACGGACTCTGAAGGACGAACTCCTGTAGTTTCCTCATTTCATGCAAACATGGCAACAAAACCATCGATGCTTTTAACTTACAGTGTTGGGAAGTAACTAGTTATGTATTGTCACCTTTCTTTAAAATAAAAAAACAATTTTTTTTCAGATTTTTCAGGAAACACAAAAAACTTAACCAGAAACTGAGTATTTGGTAACTTAGGCAATTATTTTAGAAATCAAGGATGCACAGTTAATCGAATCAAAAGACTGCAATTTAAAGGTCCAAATTTAGACATATTTCAAAGCAGAAATGGGAAAGAAATCAAACATAACCTCTATTGTCGGGTGATATTTTGGATTTAGTTGATGCCGAGCTGAGAGAGTGGGGAACAGTGCAAAATCATGGAGTAAAGTGCCAACACATGCAAATCCCCGTTGTGAATAATCGTGTTGGGTGCTGGATAATTAGTATAACAAAAGACGAACAAGAAAAAAAAAATCTGCACACCAGTGTAGCCCCCGTGTTAGGGTTTATTTCAACCGTGACGTACTCAAAATGTTGCTTGAAACAAACTCTTACATGGAGCTACACAAGTGTAAAGAGTTTTACCTTGTTCTACAGTTTACACCACCACATTTTTGATACATTTTTTCATTTCTATGACACTTAAAGTTCTGAAGTTTGACATTTCTAAACAAGTTGGCTTGGCTTTTGAAACCATGTGAAATGTTTGAAAGTATTATTTTTATTTTATTGTTTTTATTTGGTAGTGGTTTATTGTTCTTATTTTTTGTTGTTTTTCATTGTATGGCTTTTTCCATTTTTTTTCTTTATGTCTTTTAATCTATTCTGTATTTTATTCTTTTATCTTGGTTTTAATTATTCCTCTGTACAAGCACTTTGGTCCACTGTGGTTGTTTTAAAGTGCTTTACAAATAAAGTTGGACTGGATTGGAGATTTCTAGGTTTCACATATTTCATACTGAATTTATAAAGTGATTTAAAATTGTTTAAAATGTCGTAATAGTATCAAAAAAGCAGTAAAATTGGAACATGGTGAGTTTAAGACTTACCTATAAACCAATGTTTGGTTTGGAATTAATGCTTTGCGTAAAGTTTATAAAGTTTATTCTATATGTGGATCACATGACTGGAGCATGAAATGAGCAGCACTAAGACATTATGGGTTAAAGCCAAAACTGATATGGTCGGAAACAAAACAGCTCCAACATGATGTTAATTCTACACACAAGAGGTGCAAAATGGTGCATGATGTTTATTGTTTATGCTGTATTTAATACTATTTTATGTGCTTACTTAGACACCGTGATGCATTTTGGACTCTTTATTGGGCATACATTGAATCATCCACTGCTATATTATCATGTTGGGACCTGTCTATTTCCTGGCATTAGGCAAAGAGACATTCAAAGACTGAAAGCTGCATTAATTATTCTATATTTCTTCATAGTTTTTACAATGTTTTTCAACAGTGCCTATGAGAAATAGAGACAAATAAATGTGGTCTTTGTTTCGTTCGCTACAGAGCTTCATAACATCACTATTTACTCCTCACCCTACTGGGAAGCAGGCGGAAACATGTTACAGGAGGAAAGAAATGCTGAGTACACCAAGGCAGGTGGTCATATCTTTCAACATTGGAATTTGACTATATTTTCCTTTTGAAGTCAGATACATTATTAGTAAAAATAACAGTAATTAGTGTAAGATTACTTTTATGTTTTAGGAGTTGTTGCCCTGTTTAATAACATTGATTTCATTACATTTTTGACAAGGTAATTATATTTCCATAGGACCCTTCCCAACACTGTTTCCTCTCATAATAGATCTAACTATACTGATAATATGTACAAACTCTGACTGTAATCACACATTCCACTCAAACGCAGAACGCAGCATTAAGTCATCTAGCGAGTGCTAACGCTGATGGACTGACAGCATTAAGCAGCGCGCCCACCTGAGGCCTCCCCCAGCAGGGCGGTCCTGCCGATGTTGGACAGCAGGTGGTCGATGTTGGGGGCCGGCTGAACGTCCTCCGTGTCCACCGGTGTCTGGACACACACAGAAAACCAAAAGCTTTCAGTTACACAAAAAGTCCAAAATGAATCATTGATAAAAATGAATCATTGATCTAAATTTTGGAGAAAATGTGGAGCAAATACTGCATACTGATGAGCAGTTGTGGAAGGATTCAGATCTTTTACTTAAGCTAAAAATACTGCAGTAGCAACATTACTTATATATACACCTTAATTTTATTGATAACACAGAGTATGTTATAAAAAAATCCATAAAATTTTTGAGATCCTGTACAAGAGTCCGGTAGAAAACACTGCATCTTTTAACAACAGACACCTGGGTGTTAAAAGTAAAGTTAAATTATCCAGAGCGGTAAAAACCATGAGTAAAATGATCTGGAAACCACAAATGCAGCTCAGTGACAAGTATCTGCTGAGTAATAGAAAAAAAACACGTTGTCATTTCATGTGATCTGTGTCGTCCAATGAACGCTGAGTTTGTAGTACTTCCCTCAGAATGGTGTTTTAGAATAAACAAAATCCACAAAAACATTTACCAGAAATCTTGTGCCATTGTGCTGTTATACTGTTGAACTGGTTTAATGATCTGGAACAGAACTGAAGCTCTTGTCCTTTTTTTTATTGTTTATTATGATTTTTGTGGGGATTATATTTGGGTATATTCTGTTTTTTCCATGTGTCCAACCTAACCTAACCTTAAAAACTGTGCTTAAGTAAAAGTATTTAAGTATTATATCAGCAATTTGAACTACTTTATAAACTGTTCGTAGTTTAATCTACATGCGATGGATCATATTCTATAAGATCACCATATATTTGTGGTGTCGCTGTCCTGTGAGAATCATATATCTGTGTAGAGTTAACTCTTCATTAGATGAGAAACAGCCCAATTTTCAGCTGTGACAGTGTGTTTTGAGATGAATCTAATGCTCCGTTCAGACAGCAGGCCTAAATGCACAAGTCAGATTTTTTGGTGAAATCCGATTTTTTTATATTACACGTTAAATGCGACTTCTTTCAGTTTTGAGCATGAACTGAATGTGATCCTGGAGTGACTCGCATGTGCAAAAGAGGTCCTGACGTAATACGTGACCATAAAAAAAGTAAATATGGAGGAATCTTGTCTCGATGCAGAATTGTGGCGTTTGTCGCATTTCAGTGACATAAAGGTCAGATAAAAACGACTTAGCCGTTCAGACTGAAGTCGCATTGCAAAACATCAGGTACGTATCGGATTTAAGACCACATACGAGAGTGGCCTGGGTCGGATTTGAAAAAAATCAGATTTGTGCTGTTCAAACTGTCTTTAACAGACTGGAAACAAGTTACATATGGGCAAAAAAACTGGATTTGGGCCACATTTGCTTGCAGTCTGAATGTAGCATAAGAGGGTTTTTAAAGGGTTCATTTAGATTAAAAAGGAGGAAATCAAGGAAACATGTCAACTTTTAGTTTAACACAAATATTCACAGGAAATACACAGCTTGCATCTGACAGGAAGGGGAGGAAAAACCACAAAAGAAGCAAAAGCTGTAAAAACTACAATAGTAACTCCACAAATATAGAGTCAGAATTAGTGATATATGTCTATTAAAAGCCAGTCATTTGGTTATAAATTAAATCATTAAATCCATGTTGGAATACAGTGAATGTTCTAATCTTCAGATGATTTATTTGCTTTTCATCAAAAAGATAAAAGTCTGAGATCAGCGAGGATGTAATTAGATTTCACCTTGCGGTACACATCGCATTGGTTTTATCAAAGACCTCAATCAACCAGTTATACAATAAAAAATTCAGAGATCGTCAAAAATGTTCTGTAAACTGTAAACCCCTGAATCACAGTCATGAATAGGTGAAGGTCAAGTTAATTGTTATATTTCCTGAGTGAATCAGTTTTTAATTAGTGACTGTCTGTGCTATAAAATTATGCTATTCAGGTGAAATAATGAACATGTATTTGCTTCATAATGAAGAAGACTGCTTCACAAAGAACTAGACTAAAATCTAAGAAAGTTAGAGGCTGTTCTAGTTGTTTTGATGTGAAACAGACCAATGATTCACCTATAGCCAGAATTTTTGCTTTAAAATTGTAAACATGTTTGACACTTTCCTGAAAAGCTTTAGACAGTAAATAAAAAAACATCACAATTAGTTATTTTTAATGGGTTAAATAGCTGAAATGACTCTTATTTCAGATGAGTAAACATTTAAACCATTTTTTACATGTACTTAAACCTTCTTCCTTGTCGTCTTATGAGATTCTGTATATTCTCTTATTATAACTGCCTCGGTAGCACTTTAAGGTATTCATTCAGTGTCTAAAATGTCATTATTGAAATCATACCTTTTCATCCTTGTCAGACTCTTCATTAAAAAACCAGGTGCACTACAAAAGAAAGACAAAAAAACATAGAAACGGCATGAAGATATAATGACATGCAAAGGATTATTTCTGATTTATGCGCCCCTGCGGCGGTTCTCACATGTTGGATGAGGGTTTCTACGATCTTATAGCGGTCAGGCATGTGTGTGACCATGTCTTTCATGTTGTCCTCAGACGTCCGAACCAGAGTCGGTCCGAACACCAGAGCCAGGTTCCGGGGCTCCATCTAAGAAATAAACACAACAAACCATGAATATTAACCTCTGAATTATCACACAATCACACTATTGCATTTACACTGGTCTAAAAACAAAATAATTTCAGACTAAAAAGTAATGGAACCAAAATTCAGTCACTGATAAAGAAAAATTCAGTCAAAAGTGCAGGTTGGTATAGTTTTCAAGATACAATATTGGGTCAAAATGCGAAATTCTGTGAAATTAATAAAGGAATGGGTTTTACTCAAAAGAAAAGTTTATCTCTGAGCTTCCAGTTCTACTTCTAAACACTGACCGCGTTTACATACACACTAACATTCCACCATTACACTGAATTTGACAAGTATCATGTATTGGTGGATGTTCCAACTTTTCTGAATAGAGCGTTTCAATTCATTTCATACATGTGGCATATGCTGATATTCCAATGGACATTGGGAAACTAAATCCATCCATTGTGACACAGTTTACAACTAAAGTAGAGACAAACATCCTCCCTGGTAGAAATATATGCTCCAAAGAAAAATCAATATCTCTGATCAGACGGAGAAACATTATGATGGAGAATATCAATAAGTTTATAGATATTAGAAGATATTGGAAAAACCATACAGTGGAGCCAGCAATGCCAGCAATGAAAAACTGAAAAAACACTATTTATTGTCAGAGTAAATATTCATTTTCATTGATCATGTAAACAACTTTACTGAATAATTGTCTTTTTCTGTATTAGGGGCAAAAAACAGAATCTAAAAGCGAAAGTAAATGTGGTCATTGTATCCACTTTACAATACATTCACTTTTCAGATTCCTTCTAGTGTAAGATTTATATGGACGTATGTAATAAACCTTATTATAAATCTTGAAAACAATAGCCAACCAGGAATTTTGTCATTTGTTTTCCATTTCACCTTATCAAAGTATGATATATTTAGCAGTTTATTTCTAAATTAGACCACTGTTTTTGACATAATCCTGACTATTTCACATTATTGTCTCCATTCAACTGCACAGAAACAGTCAGAAAAATAACAGATTTTATCAATATTTGCACATTGCCTTTGTTTGTTTGACCTGTGCTCTTTTAATGCGTCTCATGTTTGATAAGTGAGACATTTTGATTCTGTACCTTAGTCAAATACTTCAGTAAAGGGTTTTGTACATGTAAGTTCAATTGTCAATAACTCTTCCTCTTCTTGCACAATTTAACTACTAATAGACTAATACTAGACAGATTATTACCTGTATGTAACTGAAATTTCAACATAGTGATAGTTCCAGGTGATACATGATAGATTTTCCACGTAAAACAAACATTTACTGACCTTATTCTTGTCTGAGTTGTCGGCTACAGTCTTCAAGTGACCGACCAGGAACTTTAGAGTGTGATAGTAATGATCTGGAAGGTCTCGGATCTACAGAAGGAGAAACATGTCCTTATTAAATCACATTAGCCTCCGTGCTTCGGTAATATTATTCACCATGCTACTACGACTCAAGAATGATGAACCTGCTGAACCTGTCAAACATCCTACTCACACTGAATTATTCACACACGTCGTAACTAAAAATGATCCTGTTTGAAATCATTCATGTGCAAAAACAAACACGCACCAGTTTCTTCATGGTCTTGAGCCTGTCAGAGGCATTTTCCATTCGATTGGCGTCAATGAAATCGTTGTACTTATCTGTAAAGACATTACAAAAATCAGAGATTTCATTAGAATGCCCTGCAGATCCAGGCAGTGGGACAAGAATGCCGGCTTGTTCTAACTTGTATGAACTCACCGTTTGTAAAAAGCGGCTCTGGAAGTTTCCTGAAGAACGATTTGAGTAAACTGCTAACTACGTTGAGGTCCTGCCACTTCTGCAGAGATGAAGACAAGGACAAGAGAAGAAAGAGTAAATCTGTTATTTCAATCTGTGCATCAACATTTTTAGTTGACTATTGGCTTTGACCTTTTTCATAGCAGATATTTTGACCTGTTAATGCAGAAATTAGAGAAATGTATTCAGAATCACCACAAAAAAAGGCTGCATCATTAGAAAAAGGGGCTCATACACCCATTTTAAAGAATTTCACAGGCTGAAAATATAATTTTTATGACTGTGAATAATCTATAAGTACATGAGCGTAAGTCGACTCAAAGTGTAACAAACATTTTTCACTTTCACTGTAAATTTTAAGAATAACTATCATACTAATTAATTTTTAGGGATTGTAATACTGTAGAATAACAAGAAAAAACACATTCAAGAGCCTAAACATGAATGCAGAAGTAAAACGAATCCAAAATATTATAACAATAATAAAACACTGACACTAACCTTCTTCTTCTTACTGCACAATGATTATTGACAATACTTAGAAGCAAGGTTTTGAATACTCAATTTATATTTGTAATGGAGTATTTTCTGTCTGTATTTGTACCTTTACTGATTTATAAATGTCTATATTTGTTTGCATCAGGACTGTGATCTGTTCACACTGAGCATTCAATCAGATTTGAGCCCAAAAGCTGGCAGTGTGATGCAAGTTGTGATGAATCTCCATTTATTATCATGTAAAAGTCACATAAATTCTGAAATGTTCAGACTAAGGTCACATCCAGGCTTATTCCAAGTGTGGTCCTTAGTCAGATACAGAACTGAAATGTTTCAGTGTGATCTTAGTCTGAACTATCATTTCATAATTCATAAGCTTTTCCATCTCTTCAGATGGAGATTCGTCAGAACTCTGTATCACTTGCACTACATTCACACTGCCAGCCTTTGGGCTCAAAACTGATTCAAACGATCTGATTCACAAACACATATGCAAGTGACCCAGATCAGAATTGAAGAGATCAGATTCCATGTGATTTATGCTGTTCACACTGTCATGGAAACGCAGATCTAAGTGAAAAGGTCAGACTTTGGTCACTTTTGCCTGCAGTGTGAACGATACAAAAAACTAGAACAGAGAAACTACTTTTATTTCAACTAAAAATAATAAAAATGACAGTTAAAAACACAAGATCTAAAAAGAACAATGAGCAAATAAAATCAGATTTGCTTTCATATTCCTGAAATCTTAACTATGTATAAGAACATTATAACCATCAAGTATGTTTTTTTTATATATTTCTTAACAAAATCAAATACTGGTGATCCTCTCAATAAATAACAGTGTATGTGTGAAATTTTCCTGTTGAATTTGTGAACTTCACTGGTGGAAACACATCCTGACAGCGCTGGGGATGTCACTGTCAGATTCCGATCCCCTTGTGTTAATAAGACTGGATTTTCACATACACATTAAAGCGATACAGGAGACTGGTTGGATGTGAGTTTCCTGTCTCGTTCAACGCTGTCGAAGTGTATCTGACAGTGACAGCCCGGGCTGTCAGGATGCGTTCTACCTACCTGGGAAGATGAATCGAATTGAAAGCTCTTCCACAAAATATTGTTTATCAGACAGAGATAACAGTAGGTAGTTATGTTGATAAAAAACTTTTCAGCTTCTGTAAATCAAGGTGTTTCTCATCAGTAAATGACTGTAAAAGTAGTCAGCTCTGCAAAATTAAAGTAAAACTAAAACTATTTGTGTACAAGAATGAAAAAACAAACTGAAAGACTAAATAAAACTAATAAGTAAAGGTGTGAACAGTAACCCCCAGCATGTTTTCATTTTGTGTGCTGTACCTCCTCTGCAGGGTTAATGTCGACCCCCTTGTTGAGCTGGTCCTGGAGCATCGACACCATGGCGTTGTTTCCCGGGACCCTGTAGATCCCCGTGTACTCCAGACCCATCTCCTCCACCAGACCACAGCAGATCTCCACGATCATGGGGATGAACTGGGATGGAAGACGCACAGACAATTCACTCACAAAAATCAGAGCTGAATCTGTGTTACTGCCTCCAGGTGGATGTAGAGGATCCTGAGACTTACCTTGTTATTAGCACCTGGTTGACACTCCTCCAGCCTCACACCAAACGCTTTAGGTCCAGCCTTCTTTGTTTTCTTGATGATGTTGATGCCCCATGGAGATTTAGGAGGACTGCTTTCATCTGTAGAGAAAATACATAAAAAAATCAGACTTCAATATTATTTCTAAGCCATGATATTAAGAGCAACATAGCAGACAATTTAAGACAAAAGACAGTTCTCTATCCTTTATCAAATTCACTCATTTCTAATGTTTAATCAAAACAATGATATAAATGCTAGTTTGAGAGGGTTAGGAGAACAAGAATTCAAGAAAAGTAATAAGATGAGAGAATTTATAAGACAAAGTGATGATCTGATACTGTGTTTCTTAAATATTGAGCATGATGTGCAAACAACTGTAAATGAAACATTTATTTCAGCCAAAAATAGAGATGGGTTTTAAACAAAAGTCGATCATCTGACTCAAATAAAAGTTCATATGAATTATGTGATAGTGACTCATACTGAACTGAACTTTTTTTTAACACATGGATTTTCAAATTTTGGGCAAATAAATTAAAAGAAAGTAAAGAACACATGAAACAGCACTTATAAAAAGTAAAAAGTACAAGTAACTGCTTTCAGGTCACGTTTTCATGTAAACATTACTATTTTCAGTAATGTTTAGTATTGTTTATCATTATTTCTCTGAAAATCTTTTTTATAAACAAGCAGATTTTGTATTGTAATTGAAGCATGGATAATTTAATCAATATTTAATTCAGAAGTTGACCTGGAACCTTGTGAAATGGAATACAAACATGATAAAATCAGTGACAGTAGTCAGCCTAAACCAACAAGGTTAATTTTCATGGCTTGTCCCTGGGCAGATGTTAAAAAGGCCCCATAAAAAGTGAAGTAAAAAACATCAGTGACAATCTATACTACATGAGAAACAACTGAGTCACAACAGGAAGGAACAGCTTCAGTTTCTATTCATGACTTCATTTGGGGAGTTCCACTTCATGGTGTGTGAATATGGAATTTACTTTCATAATAAACAAGTTTTATTCTAAAATGAAAGTTCATTTGTTGTACTTTGTGATATGAGCAATATATATAATGCTATCGTATGTGCAGAAATGTTCCAACTTCCCCTGATGACTAACCTTTGCCCTCTGGTTTCGGGGAACGCGGTGCCCCGGCTGCGTTTTCCGTTTTGGCGAGTAGGAAGGGTGGTTTCATGCGGGGCATTCTGGGAGATGAGTCGGGTTTGCTGCCTGTTGGACTGCAGGGGGAGACAAACACACAGGTTCAGCCGTCGTACATGGCAGAGATGAACTAAAACTTGCAATCAGAAGTAGAACATTAACCTCTACATCCATCAATTATTAATATAAAAAGGAAAATATTGACAATCACTAAAAGATGGTTTAAATCAGATGCCTCATGTGGAAGAATTACATTTATCATTTATGAATCCTTATTTTGGTTGAATTTAAATGATGCTTAATTCTTGTGCTCTTATAAACAATAAAAAAAACATCATGTTTTAAGAATAATACTAAATTATATTTGTTGTGACTCTGTAATGTCTAATAAAATTAAAATCACTACTTCATTAATAACTTATTCTGAATATGTATCTATCCTCCAATCGTCTCATTTAATTTATTTTCAGTGTTTTTTTATGCATTCATCTTATATATTTATACATTATTATACATGTTGATATAAGCTCTTCTGTGCTACATTATGCATTTATTTGTTCCTGACATAATGTATATATGTTATATTTGGCTGTTTCGCCCATAAAGTTGGAAAGAAATATTTGGACCTTTTTTTTCCTGAAATGGTTGTGACAGTGAGATTTATTCTTGATAGATAAAGTGTAACTGGGACTCAGTATGTAATCATTACATCTGGGCAACGGTGATTACTGATGTGTATAGATAGGAATAAAAAGAGAAATGTATCTGAAAAATTTTTATTGGCATATATACTTTATATGCATCTCATTTTACTTTATTTTTGGGTTCTGTAAATACTGTAAAAAGTCGAGAAGATGGATCGCTAACTAAGGATGACTGTGCAAACTGCTGCAATTATTTAATTCTATGAGAAAACTTAAAATTGAATACATAAAAGTAGGTTTTCTCACCTCTGTTTTCGGTAATCATTCAGTTTCTTGTTGATTAGGGCCTGTCTGGAGAAGCTAAACTCCTGCAACAGATAAACACATGTCCGTTATGATTCAGCTTTATTCTTTAATTAATCCATTTGTTCAGATCCATCGTTGAAAACTGGAGGTAAAGGCGCATCCTCTGACCTCGTTGTCCGTCTTGCTGTTCTCCCTGATGACTTTAATCCAGTCCAGCATGTCCTCCCGGTCCTCCGCCTGCAGCAGGTATTCACAGAAGTCCTGGGTGGTCAGGCGCAGGGCGTGTTTGCGTTTGGTCTCGCTGTACGCTATATCCACCAGACAGCCCCGGATGCTGATTGGCTGCTCATCCTCGGCCCCGCCACCGATGGTCGCACCGCGGAGCACCGCCTCTCTCTTGTCCTTGTAGAGAAACAACGAGTGGGAGCGAAGAACGGAGAAAACTCGCTTCCAGGGACGCATGCCGCTGCCAACCTTCTGTGGAAGACAATGAAGAACGCAGGTGAGTTCTGGTTTAATTCAACGCTTTTCAATAAAGTGCTGCACTGAAATATAAACGGAAGATATTTTACTGGTGTATTTTCATTTTATGCTACATTACACTTTTACTCAGTTACGTCTCAGAGGCAAATATTGAACTTTTTACTCCATTACATTTGTCTGACAGCTTTATCGTCTTATCTCATTCCTACTCAGTGAAAAGCAAATATATTACTGTATATGGACAAAAATATTAGGACATATCACACCTACAGCTGCTAGAATCTCACATTCCTGTTGATTTGCTATATTATCATAATAAAAATGTCAGCTGTCATCAATAATTATCTATAATAAATGTGAATCTGTGTATTTCATGTTTAAAGACCTCTTGACCCCCCAGGAATTAAACTGCAATGGAAAATGAATAAATGAAGGAAAGAATAAGCAAATGAATTAAGTTTAAAGGATGATTTTTCTTCGTGATTGAGAGTTCCAGGTAGTTATTTGTGCTTTGAAATGACTATTTATGGTCAGAATGTGATAGATATTTCATAATCTAGAGGTAGAGTATAAAAAATTAATCACTAGGTAAAATTAAAAGCTAATTCTGACAATGTGAACACCATTAACTCTAAAGATGAGATGAAAATGTTTATTGCAAAATTATGTCACAATATTAAACTATAGTTTGACACTTGGTAATATTGCTTTATTTCCCAGCAAAGAAACACCTGAAGTCAACATGTCCTAATATTTTTGTTCATATGGTGTAAATCCAAATGTGTTTATTTTGCAAGTTTGTGATAAATTGAGGGATGCTTGAGTATTTAGTATGAAATTGTCCTCTTCCTTAAGCTAAAAAAACCTCTTTAAAACCTTGTGGATTCACATCAGGATGCATCGTCACAAAGCTGAGCTTGTGGAATGTTGATTTTTACAGATACATGGTTCTCACAGGACAACAGAACTGCAAACATATGATGATTTTATAGAATATGACGCATTGATGTTGATTAAACTGCCAACAATTTATGAAGTAGTACATGAGCTCAAACCTTAACATATATAGCAGTAGCATTAACCAAAAACATCACATATATTAGAGTAAAACACTGACAATAACCATTTTTGTGACATAATGAGGACATTTCGATGATAATATATACATACTTTTACTTAAATAAGGTTTTCTGGCAGATGTCTTAATATTTTCACATTGTGGTCTTACAAAAACTTAAATAAAGGCTGAATGACTCTGTGCCCACCTTTCCCTTCTCTGTGAGGATTTGTTTGAAGTGCAGCCATCCTTCTCGGCGTACATCACTGTAGGTGATGTTTCCCAGCTCAGAGGTGGAGTGCCGTTTCGATCGAACCTCCTCTGCCGTCCCAAGGTTGTCCAGAGACTGAAGCACATACAGAAAAACGTTCAGCACTTTTACTGATAAGATGATGCAGAAATAATCAAAGGCAACAGGCAAAGTATCAAGATTCTGTATCTCCTCAATCATCCTCTCAGTCAGTCTGGCAGAATAACTTGATGTATTCCCAAAAACATTTCACGGGAGCAGACACACTGTCAAAATTTACTGCTGACTGCACTTTTTGCTTCCTGTAGGTTAATCTAAAAAGATGTACTCACTCCATCTGTGAAGAAACTTTTCACTCTCTTTGGAAGCCTCCTGTGGAAAACACAACAACAAATCAGACGGCTAATAGTCGCAATCTTTGTCTGCACGTTTCATTTATTACGTTTCCAATGCACAGTCTTTTGTCTGAGTACTCACGAGAAGACTCGGCCCTCTTCTTGAAACGTGTTGAGTCCTTCGTCACATGACTTGGAGCGCTCTGTGGTAATGGCTAGAAGATAGGAGGAACGGCGACTGGATTTAATACTGCCTGCTCGGTGAAGATGAATGAGCGGAGACAGGAAGAGAGAAGAAAAAAGAAAACAAAGAGAAAGAGACAGAGAGAAAACAGAATGTTGATGTAATGCCAATCACCATGGCCGGTGTTGGATTAGGAGACGGGGACAGGGAAGGAGGAGGCAGGAGGTTGGGGTGGAGGTGGAGGAGGATGTCAGGTTTGGAAGGCGAGTGAGTGGTGACGATGGGGAGATGGGCTGGAGCAGTGGGTTAATATAAGATTATCTCCTTTCTGTTTCTCACCACTGACATGCAGGTTTAACATCCATACTGGCATGCATTTGGGGCATTTCCTTCAAGATTAATATCATGCAATTTCGAGTTAAAATAACCTCAGATACAGACACATATAGTAATGTAACTTGATAAAGGACAAACTTAAAACTTAAAAACCTATTATATTCTTACTGCAAAACATGCAATTTATAAATCCAGCATGCAAAACATTTAGAGCACTTTCCAAAACCTCATCTTATCAAGTAATTTTATCTACAATTCAACCAGAAAAGTCTTCTTGTCGACGAAGCAAACTGGTACAATAACATAATTTCAAGTTAGTACGTTAAAAAAGAGCATCATCTAAACTAATCTAGTCATTGTATATTTGATTGGTGTTTGTTAAAATAGTGCTGTTTATTTTCTGAAATGCTACAGAGTGTAGTCCTTAGTTTTTTTTAAGTTCAACTGGACTGGTTTTGTGCTTGAAAACATTTAATCTCTTATCCAGTAGACTTCAGAATTTCTTTCATCAGTTCTAACCTCGTCAGTTCTAGTCTCTTGGATGAGAAATGAAACATTTTCAAGAACAAAACCAGCCCAGTTGAACTCCAAAAACAACTATGGATGAACGATGACCTGGACAAATGTGAACTTTCACAGACATGTATGAACTGTAGTGCCATGTCAAGGATAGAATTACTTTATTTGCATAAGTATCATGTAAAAATATTTACTTTCATCAAACATCTTGATTTGTAATAGGTTTAAATTGGCTAAAATTACTTAGTAAGTTGAATATTTTTGTACTGAGGAAAGCAGAAAGGCTCTTAAGAGGGTTGTGAGATGTCATTCACACCTCATCAGTCCCTGTTTGAAGTAAAGATAAGGGTCTACATGCAGGTGAACATAACAGATCAGATATTTTTCAGCTGACACTGCTGCATGCAGTGGGGAGGAAGGGAGGGCGCAGAGGGGGGAACTCACTGCAATCTTGTGAGAAGAGCCTAGTGAGGGGGAAGGTGAAGGTGGGGGAGGCAGGGCTGGTGACCACGGGGGGCGCAGAACTCATGCCGCTGGACACCACGGAGGACGCCGGCACGTGACGGGCGCGCAAATCAGCACCGGGGCTGGTCGGTTCATCTGTTGGTAGGTGGAAGGAAGGCGGGAGGAGAGGGAAAAGGTGAGAAAAGAAGGGGGGAGGGAAAAGGGGAAGGGTTAGGTGTTAGAGAAAAAGGTCAGGAGGAAAAAGGAAAATAGCGGAGGTTAGATTAAAAGAGGGAGCGGCAGGGAAGAAGGTTTTTTTTAAGGAGGAGGAATGATGAGGAACGGCAGGATTACCATAAAGATACTGAGCAAAAACAATTTCACAGTGTCAATATCTCTCAATTTATCCTCAAATTTCTTTCTTTTAACTAACAGAAATCAACACATACAGAAACCGAACGGCCATAACTCATGGAAGTAACACAACAAAAACAGACCCAACACTCAATTAGAAACAAAACACCCTTGAAACTGTTAAAACTCTACAAGGAAAGTAAACATAGAAATGCAACCTGAGCCCAAATACAACTAGTTTTACATATATAACTATACAATAACTTATAAATAATGTACCTGTGTCTCCTGCTGCCATAGAGAGAGCATGCCAGATACTAATGCAGAGCTGGTTTTGTTATTAACTGACTTGAGGTTTCAGTTCTTTGTAGAAATGTACAGTAGTGTGTGAAATGGTACATGTATGAGAAAAAGTGACAGTCATGCAACTATATAATAGAACAGAGAGGTTAATAATTGGATGTAAGGTCTGATGGGAGCTTTTGTGTCACGAATGGAGCCTGGGTGTTGGAAACAATGAAGAAATAAAGTAGTTTAAAAGGTCCCACAGGCTAAAGTCTTTAACGGTATGAGGTATGGCAAAGGGATATGAAACGGCAACACACACACACACATGAATATGAGCACAGACTCACACTTCCTGACTGTCAGAGAGGATTAGACACGGCCTGATGTATTTGCATAAAGTGAGGAGAGGCTTGATTTGCTGGTGACATTTTAAACTGTCAGGAGTGAAGTGTTGTGAGGTTTTCTGTGGAGTCAACAGAGGGCAGTACAGCCTCAGAGTGGAAGGACTAAGGAAGAAATCCACCCCCACAGACCACCACGCAGCCTTCTGGGAACATTTAAAAAAGGCTTCTTATAATTTTGCATTTCATGTCATGGTTTTTCATTTAATTTCCCTCATCTTTTCGCGATCACTTTTCATCTCGCTTCCCTTTCTTGCCCTCTGGCTCGTCTCCACCTCCCACCAGTTCTGTCGTCCTATTCTTCGCTCTGGTACATATGAAAGCCCGACATAAGGCGGAAAACATTCCCAATCTCAGATGAGGAATCTGCCTGTTTACAGCGTGGCCCAGAAATAGCCAGGCTGTGGGTTTAACAAAGGCCGTCATTAACGGGCAGCCGGAGAGCGAGCTCAGACAGAGATGGACCAGCAGAGGGGAGCAGCATACAGCTTCAACTACCGCTACAGTCACTGTTCAGTATCTACGACGATATATGGAGATCAGCACTTTAGACATAATGAAAACCTAGAAAGGGGAAGACATAAAATTGCACTTCACCAAGTTTAGAGATTTTTTTTTTCTGATAGATATCTTTGCTTTACAAGAAAAAAAAATCTCACTTAAATGATTAAATGGAAGGAAAACGTCATGATGGAGGGGTACACTAACCTTTAGACCTAAACAACCTAATGATCTAAAATGTTTAATAACTTAACATCCACTAATCCTATCAATGCATTTAAATAACTCAGGCAAAATGCAGTTTCTCAGCTTTTCAGTAGCATCAGAAGCTCCGTAGTGAACGTGGAAACACCGTCATCTTCTGCAGCATTGATGCACCAATAAAATCCATATAGTTTGACAAATAACAGTGGTTGCATGTGTTTGGTTTTATGCTCATTTAATGATATATTTGGCAGAAAAGGGCTCTTTTTCTTCCATTTTCTCTGTTTTGATCTGATGACCTTTGAATTTACTCTGAGCTTTTATAAACATCTACGTCATCAGTAAATTAAATACAGTAAAACACCTGAGTTTCACTGAACAATGCAAAATCCCAAGAATAATAAGAATAAGATAATAGGAAAGGCTAAACATTCATATAGAAGTTGGGACAAAAACAATTCTAGGTCTTTAAGGGTTAAGCATTAGGCTGAGTATTGTTTGACATTTTTATATAAGAGTCCTGAAACAATATGTGAATTGCATGGAAATTACAAAACATTTATCCACTGGAAAAAGGAAACACACTTCTCAAATGTAAAGTATGTGTAAGAACGCCAAATAAAATATGCTAACTAAACGGGATATTTGAAGGGATGCCCACCTCTGCTAAGTCCAAATTCCTTCGAATCATAGAAAAAGGTTTCTTTCGGATCTGTAAAACTGAAAGGGTTTGTCCTCAGTTCATGACCTAAACTTACATTAAATCAGTGTGGTAACAGCTTGCTAGAAATTATGAAATTATAATCTGAATCAGTAAGAATCACAAGAATCAACAGGATATAGAAACATATGAATAGGTGTTCAAAACCAACTTTTGGTCCATGGCAGTAATGTGGTTTCTTGTTAATCTGGGACAAATAAACCCACAGAAAACGGCAAAAATAGGACTTGAAAAAAGAAAAAAAAAAATGGAGCTGTTGCCTGCAAGACAAGATGGAGGGCACACGAAGCAGGACAGAGGCCAGAACAGAAGGTCGTGGTCCTGGTCTGTTGTGTCCAGGATCCGGCGAGTAAAGACAGTAATAGACTGAGCCCCCACATACCCACACAGACACACAAACCCCTTCATCTTCCAGAGAAGCACAATAGCAGCATTGAGGGCGGGAGCTGAGTGTATGGGCCCCTACTGTTCCCCACAAGAAGCGCCACAAAAACCTCCTGGTAATTTACAGCTTACATTCATGTTGAAAGACTCAGAGTGGGCATGGAGTGAAATACTGGATCTGCTGATGGGCCTTTTCCTGTTTTATCCACTTTGTATATGTTACTAAATAAGAAAAATACTTAATCTGTTAAACTAGTGAAAATGACCTGAATATTTTCATGTTGCATCTCCCTAAAAGGCAACATGGAAACATGTTTGAGTCTGGCACAGTCTGTCTTTGTGCTCGCTAACTCATAGGCATCCTCAATTTGCAGACATAAGCACAACAGCCCATTAAATCACATGTTCTGAAACAAGCCCAGATCACATCAGAGAGATAAAATGATGGAGAAAGACAGAGAAAAGAAAAGCTAGTTCTTGTCTATGGGGAGAAACTAGCCTAGTTTCAGTTTATAGCACTTGAGCGTGTCCCGGCCTGCAGCTCTGACTG
Organism: Apogon hyalosoma; assembly: GCA_037367295.1. Classification (NCBI taxonomy): domain Eukaryota; kingdom Metazoa; phylum Chordata; class Actinopteri; order Kurtiformes; family Apogonidae; genus Apogon; species Apogon hyalosoma. Next base: position 17,833,450 of record JAPQRP010000029.1, on the reverse strand, counting down.
CCTGGTTTCATTTAATTCAGGTGAAGGTACGAAGCAAGAATGTACACTGACAGAAACAGGCAGAGAAGCAGAGAGATGCCTGATACACTGGATTTTCTCTCTTTAAATGACTTTCATGGCTTGGCCCAAACGTCGGCGGTCATTCCAATCAGGTCAAAGCCTCAGAGTCAGCTGATTTGAATCTATTTGGTATTAGCGCTTCTTTTTTTTTTCCTCCTCAGGCTGTGGTGGAGTAATGGAGGCGCAGCTCGTCTGACTGACTGACTTTATTTGCGTACAGTTTGACTTAATGGCTGCTGTCAATGTCCTGATACAAACTGATCTGCAGTCAGAGGATCCCCTTTTCTCTTTGACTCTTTTCAGAGTCTTGAACAAGCCACGACATGATCACCAACATAAAGGCCATAACTATATGTATTCATATGGAAACAGAAGACCTGCACATACAGAAGTTATGACAGATAACTTTAACTTAAGGGCAATGTGTGAATGGTGCAGTTTTTCTGAAAGGCTTTGACTTTTAAAAAAAGCTTTAAATAATCGACAATTCAGTGATCTTGAAATCTTGAATTACAGTCAAATTTAGTGCATTTTTGATGTACATGTTGCTATGTCTACCACTATTTTTCCTTATTCTCGAAACTACAGACAACATTAATCCCAAATTCCAAATAAAAATAGGGTCATTCAGGATGTATTGTTTGACATTTTCCTATAGTAGTCCTGAAACAATATGTAAATTGCATGGAAATTACAAAACCTTTATCCACTGGAAAAAGGAAATACTCTTCTCAAATGTAAAGCATGTCTAAGAACTCCAAATAAAATATCCTAACTGAAAGCCATGTTTGAAGGGATGCCCACTTCTGCTAAGTCCAATTTCAATCATATCTCAGAAAAAGGTTTTTACATTTTTGATGAACATGTTGCTACGTCTACCACTATTTTTGCTTATTCTCTAAACTACTGACAACATTAATCCCAAATTCTAAATAAAAATAGTGTCATTCAGGATGCTTTTTGCAGAAAAATTACATCTGGTTTAAGCTCATATTCATTTTTTAACAACATAAAACTAATCACATTCCAGCAGCTTTGAATGGGAATTGGAGTTGTGTCTTCAGTTTTTCTAGACATAAACATGTTTAAAGGCTTAGACTACAAAAAAAAAATCTTTAAATGAGTGTGAAAGTCTTCTGTCTGTGTGTATATATACAT
>JAPQRP010000029.1:17808753-17832132 GCA_037367295.1 Apogon hyalosoma | reverse complement strand
ATGTAAATCACAGGTGTCCATAGATAGATTCCATGGTAAAATTAAATAAAAAAGGACAAAATGTTTAAACTGACTTTTTAGTCAGTTAATAAGACTGTTTTGGTAAGTGTTTGTTTCCATTCAGTTTTTCTGATTTGATAGAGAATTTTAAAGAATAATAACACATAAATATGACACACTACAGTCTCCAAAACACCCTGACACAGAGTGAGGAAGTCAGACTAAACCTCATTTCCTCCTGTATGAGGAAGTGACCTTAGGCACCGAGGCCAGGCAGTGGGATTAGTGAAGTCAGATCAGATATGATTCAATCACACTAGTAATACTGTCTGTGAGACGATGGGAGGTTCCAGTGTTGCAAAACACAAACGTACACAAACACACATCAATAGAATTTCAATGAGAGAGTGGAAACTGAATCTGAGACGAGCCTGAAGCCTGAATAGACAGACAGAAAGGAAATTAAGGACACAAACCCCAAACTCATAATTTTGTCTGAATTATAGCTCTGTGTTTCCTCTCACTTAAGCTTTCTCTAACATTTAATACACAATATGAATTCTGTGTTAGGATGAAATCTAAAACTGTCGATGCTCACCTATGAAGGGGATGGAGGCCAGAGAGTCGTCCTCTAACGGGAGGGGGGTGAGGCTGCCATTGGGTTTGCGTGGGGCTCCATCTCCTGCAGAAGGTACCGGAGCTGAGTCCTGGGATTCTGGAGAAAACAATGAGGGTTCTAGCCCGTCCATGGGTAGTGCGTAGTGGGGATGTCGCATACCGTGGGCGTTCCTCCGCCCTGTGGGAGGTTTCTGCCTTAGCACGACTTCCTGCGTCTGTGCCACCGCTTCCGCCGGTGCCTCCGTTGATCCCCGTTCTCTTTCGTGGTTGGTCGGCCTGTATGCTCTGTCCTGGGATTCTGGTGTGGTCGAAGTAAGCGGGGACGCCGACGACGCATTAAGGGATGCAGGGATGGCCTCTGGGGGACTCGTTTTAGGTGTTAGGTTCCAGTTCAAGTGGGGGCCAGAGTACGAGGGGTCCCTGAAAGAGTGGGCCTGCTGCATGATGCGACCCGTCTTACGGTAAAATGAGGGGCTGTAGCTGCGGTAGCCAACAGGCTGGTCGTCCATGCTCTGCCCAGGAGGGAGCCGCCTGCTCTGGGGGGCCGCCTGCTGGGGCTGGGACTGCGAGTGGGTCTGGGTTGGTGTGTGGTGTTTTGAGTGAGACTGTGGGTGTCGAGACACTGGCGGAGCCGGTGTTGCACCAAAGTGGTTCCCCGGTCCTGGTCGTGGGTAGGCTTCGGGTCTGGGGGGTGGCTGGGGAGGCTGATGCCATGACGGTCTCTCGAACCGGGGTGAGACCAGTCCAGCTGCTTCTCGGTCCAGCATCTCTAAAGAGCGGCCATGGCGATCATACTGGGCTAGTAGGTTTTCGGAGCGTGTTCGGGTGTAGTTGGACGCAGGGTGGCCCCTACCTGGATCTCCCTCGTACTCGTAGGACCAGTAGGGATCTCCTTGAGGCCCTGGTCCTGACTGTTGCAGTAGCAGCAGAGTGTCCTGGGAGGCGCTGTGTGGCCATCCGCCGGACCGCTGCTGCTGCCTCCTCATGTCGCTGAGGCGGTCCTGAGAGTAGCTGCGATGGCGGGTCTGCATGCTGCGTCCTGAGCGCTCAGGCAGCTGGCTGTAGTACCAGTCTGACAGGGCCTGCTGGCAGCGCTCAGGGCGAGCGTGGCTGAGCTGAGGCAGGGGCGGGCTGGTCCATGCTGAGTTGGATTTCCGTGGCTGAGCCTGGGACGAGCCGGCAGCGTGGTGGTTGGGGTAGTGGACTTGGAGCGGACTCGACAACGGGCATCCCGATGAGGATGAAGACGAGTAGGAACGGCCCCTGGTCTGACCCTGAGGCTGCTGACTGGTCATACCGTACTGGATCTCCTCTGTGCGGTGGGCCGGGCTGCTGTGACCCACTCCTCCTGGTTCTCCCGGCCGCCCCTCCTGCCAGCTGGCGGGGCTGCCCACAGCAGAGCGGTTGTCCAGGGGTGAAGATGGGCTAGAAGACCCGGGCCAGCGACTCCAGTTATCCAGCTGGTTCTGGCCCATGGAGGCAGACGACGGGGCCCCAGCCGAGGGCTGGGTTTTGGTACGTTGGTAACAGATGGGTGGGGGTGGTGGAAGGTTCTCTGCTCCCCCTGAGTAGGGTTCGTTGCCTGTCAGGTAGGCATCCTGGGAATACGCCTGAGAGAAGAAGAAGAGGATGTGAGAGGTGAAAGCGTACATGACAGGAATGAAGATTAAAGAAAAGGTGAGAGTGGATGCAGATTAAACTTTAACCCTTTGTAGACTATTGGCATGAATATGCCTCAATATTCTCCTGTTTTTGTTATGAGCTGCTGTTCAACATTCTTTGTGAATGTATGATGTCAATGTTACCTGGTTATCTATAATCCCTGCCATGCATGGATCAGTTTCAACACCATGTTTCTGTAATGGTACAATTAATTTCATGACATTCTACTGGTTTTTGGATCATTTTTGTGTTGTTTGGCTTGTTGACTGAATACAATGATCAATAGCAACACCAATAAAATAATCTACATACCTGAGATTGGAAAATTTATTTAATTACTATTATGGCAACGATGCCTAATGTCTCTAATTTGTATCATAGGCATTGTAGGTGATATATTCAAATGAAATCAAATCTCCACTTAATTTAGGATCTCTGTCACAGTAGCAACATATTTTTTTTTCCAGTAACTGTAAATAAATGTAGGCAGTAAGGGGTTAAGACTGGTTTGTACCAACAATTTTTCCTTTATAAATCTAATTAAATCTTGACTTATCATCAAATGCTGTTGCATCAAACTCACTGCTTAAAAAAAAACAGTTTGGTTTTTACTCCAAACAATTCAAAACTTCCTAATACATAAACCACTCACTTGAGGAGCTTTAACGTTTAACATGGCTGAGGTTGATTTAGCAAAACAGCAAATTCCTTGAAAATCATTTAGTGACTGATGTTGCTGTATTTAAGGACACCAGTTCAACAAGAAACTTGCTATAGAACTGAACAGAACTGGACCAACTGTCAAACATGCCAGTGCAAGACATGCAGCTGTAGCATCACATAATACTCAAACTGTTGGTGGCCCTGAGATTATATGCCACTGGATGTTTCCAGAGAATGAATGGGACCTATTTGGACTAAACAGCCACACTCTATTGAATAATAGCACCTCTCTACTGACATCATTTAAACTTGGATTTACTAAATACATTTAATTTTACTTCTGGAAATACACACACAAGTGCCAGAAAATGGATGGAATTTCTCATTTTAAATCTAATTTTTCTGAGCTGTGTTTGGACCTCATCTTAGATTGAGTTGATCTTTGTATTTTTCAACCCAGACTAAATCAAAATAAAACCTAGATGTAAACAGATCTGACAGCAACACAAACCATAACCTTGACTCCACTCTATGTGACAACACAATATATCTGTTCAAAACACAACCAGCCTTTAAGTGAAGCTGTCTCTCAGCTCAACCCCTATGCCACAGTTTGTCCCCGGGGCCTCGGCTTTCAGAACAAACACATGCTAGCGAGAAAACTGCACGAACTGCCTTCAGCAAAAGCCACAGCGTTCCACAGCAGAGGCAGACATCCACACTCATGTTACATCCACACATGACAGGATACACTGCACTGTATGTACACACTTTTAACAACAAGCCTCTATAATTAATTGATCATTTAATCAATTAGCCCTAGTGTCAGTTACAACTTTGAATCAACTTGACAACAAAAGCAAGGTCAGAAACACTTTAAAACAACTGCTTTGCCACTCTACAAGCCCAATGAATCACACAGAAAGCTGGAAAACAAAATAAAACTTCCAGAACAACACTTCCTCAGACTGTCTGTCAAAGAGCGGGACACTGAGGAGGACAAGCATGGGACCAGACAGACTTCACCTCACCAACACTGCTGCTGATTCTTCTGATTTTACCGCCTCTTCTTCCAGATATATCCCTTTTTCAACTGCTTTTTCCGGGACTTGTCTATCTGTTGATCTTCTTGTTTTCTCCTCTCACTGATCCTTCCAAACTCCCTCTCTCCTCCCTCTGATTCTCTGCCTTACTCCACCCTGTGGGAGTGTGGAAGGAGGCGCAGCACTGCTGATGTCATGTTAGGAATGCAGCAGATACAGGCATCGGAGCGAAGGGGAGGAGTGGACAGACAGACCAGCGGGTTTATATGGTTAAGACACGGTATACTGTAGTTGAATGGAGAACCCAGTTTTTGAGCTTGTTTGGTTTGTCATGTGGGAGAAGCGTCAAAAAATGCAGTGATCTGGTTTTGTGTGTTGACATGTTGCTCTGGGTTAATGGGAGGGGCGAGGATGATGCATGTCTGATCATGTGAGCGAGCATGGAGCAACCTGTGGCGCGTCAAAAATGCGTTGTACCTTGCACTGGGTGTGTAAGGGACCTGCATTTTAAAGGGAAACCTTCAACAATAAAGACACCAGGGGCGTTTAATGAATGTGTTTTGTAATTTAAAGACAGAGCGGAGAGCCTGTGAGTCACTCTGAAGAAATCTTGACATTCTTTTACAATGATGGTGGTGAATCCTGAGTGGACTCTGCAAACAAGCACTGCAGGGTATATAGTACTGTATATATTGTTCATAGTACTGAAATAGTTACTGAAATTTTGATTTTGACTATCATGCATTAAAGAAAATTAATTGATATAATCACAAAATTTGCCTTTTTCTTGCTAAGACTGAAGCATGTATTGATGGTCACTTAAATGTAAAATAAAAAACAAAGGACATACATTAAGTCAAATACTGTTTCTATTTCTGTTCTATTTTGAAAAACCATTAAGGCCCTAATAACTGGCTGTCAGCTTTAATCAGAATCAGAATTACCTTTGTTTGCCAAGTACCTTCAAAAGAGTACAAGGAATTTTACTCTTTCTTTTTTTTTTAAACTACGCTCTCCCTGTACAACATAGTGAACAAGCACTAAAAAACCACAACTAAAACAGAGTTTAAATGAAGCAAAAAAAAAAATTGTACAAAAAAGTGTATAAAAATTTAAGTAGTGAAAGGCATAACTCTTAACCAACAAACCTTGGCCTGTGTGTTTACTACAGAAAACCTATTTGATTCCGAAAACAGTGACATTACTTCTACAATATGCAGCCTACTTAACCTCATGATGCACAGTGAACTTTACAAAAAAAAAAAGCTCTACGTGATTTTTTTTTTTAATGCAGTGAGGTATCTGAAAAGTCTGGCTCCCCAACCATGAACTGAAACATCCATGGTTCAGCTCCTGCAGTTAGTGACCTTTGGCTTCTCTTCTCCAAAGCCTACTAAAGGCACAGAAACAGCAAAAACAACTGCAAGAGAATTAAGCACTTACCAACTGGAGCACGTCTTCATCTTTGGGCATAATGGAGAGCTCCAACACACTCTCACTGCAAGAAGTAAAAGACAGATAAGAAAAAAACACTTAATTTCACAATGAGATAACATAGCTACAATAAAACATCCTGACCCAATGCTAAACCCTTAAGGAACTATTTTTGTGGCATGTTCCAAAATCCCAGAAACCTTTCCTGAGCAATTCATCATCATTCATTATTTTAATATCATAATAATTTTAATCACAACAGACTGAACTGAAACAAGAATGCCATTTTCAACAAAATATACCATTAACTGAATGTAAAAACAAGATCTATGTCAGACTATATGGGTTTTATTAGTGAATCAATGTTGCAAAAGATGATGGTGTTTCCATCTTCACTACAGAGTCTCTGAACATCCAGATAGGTCATACCTGATGCCACTGAAAAGCTGAGAAACTGCATTTTACCTTAAATATTTTAATGTATTCCTAGGATTAGTGGTTCAAAAGTTATGTAACATTTTAGATCAGTAGATGATTTTGGTCTCTAGTGGCTGTTTAGATGTTTGAGGGTTATGATAAACTTAAATGAGCAAACACGAAATGTTTACTGCCGGATTTTGTACTTGTTTTCAGGACTGTCCCTCTGCAATGCAGCAGCTCTGACCTCTGGTTTTAGGGTCAGCAAAGGAGTAAATATAGTAAATGATAAGTAAATGATAATATGATTAAAACAATAAATTCACCAACATAGAAGCTGCATATCAGCAAATAAGACATTTATCGATGGCAGTGGCTGTTTTTTACATGTTGTGTTTCATTTCCACATCAGCATTAAAATGTCAGTATCGGTGTCAGCCTAAATGTCACAATCGGTGCATCCTTAATTATAACTACTCGGTGATTTAAGAGTCTGACAAAAATATTTACAGGTAAACAGAGTTCCTAAACGGGTGTCAACATTCACTTTGAACAGTCATCAGACACAGTTCGGCCCTTCTTGTGTTCAGATGTCATGTGATTGTGCGGGGTGGAAACCTTCAGGCTACTCTTTTCTTAAAGGAGAGAAGACTAATACTAGTTAAAAGGTGCATGTCAGCTCTAAGGTAAGCACATAAAGAAAAAGCAAACAGATATAGTGGCTCAGTAAATCAACACACTGAAGGTACAAAGCGCTGACAGGCAGGAGGTCTTACCTGTTCTGAATGAGGGCGATCACCTGTGAGTACGTCTTTCCTAGAATACTCTCCCCATTCACCTTCACCAGCCGATCTCCTGTAAACACAGCACATTTTTATCATTCTGTGTGCAGCATTTTGTGCAAATTATGACCCTTCAACCTACATACAAGCATACTTCCTTGTGTTTAGAAGCAAAGAGGAACAGAAGTCTTGGTTGGGAAAATCTTTGCACGGTTATTATTCACACCATCAGTCTTTATAATGGGCTTTTTATTTATGTCACGACATACAAGGTGTGTCTAATTTCAATAAATCCATGAACATAGAGGCAAAACAATCCTCACAAGGCATGTGCGTGAGCAAAGGTGTGGCGTACAAAACATTGAATCTTTTAATGACCATGATGAAAAGCAACCATTACTTAATTGGAAGTGTAATAACAAATGGTCAAAGAGTAAAAATTGGTCATATTTTTGATGCTGTTTATTGCAGGTGTGTATCCATGCTGTCTGAAAAACATGCAAAACAACCAGAGTGTGTGTATGTTTGCATATGTTTCTGTTGACATGAGACTTTCTGGACGTGACACCTTGTGTTTAACCATCCGTGGCATTCTGGGTTGGTTTGTTTTGGAGCTTAAGGCAGCTGTGCTGTACATTTGGGAGCCGAGTTACCTTTCTAGTATCTGTGTTACAACACCAGTGCAGACACTGATAAACAAATTCCTCTCAAGTGAGTGGAGGATGACTTCTTTACATAATGCATGTTAGTGTTAATGACAGAAGAATTTGGCTTTAATTCAATGTTCACCTCCCCTGCTGCGGTACTCGTGTCAGTGTGCATGCGGTGTTGCCTGCAGCGTCACGTGACCCCTGTTTCCCCAACAGATTTCCAATGCAAAGCAGGATGTTAATGCTGCGGGACCATATGTCCCCCGTTTACCTGTGCACAAGCCTGCCTGGTGGGCCGGACCCTTCTCTCTCACATTCTTGACAAATATGGTATCCATCGGTTCCAGTCGACCTTTCTGGTACCCTGAATGAAGAAAGGCATGCAAGAGCGGTCATGAATTCAAGCTCAGCAATTTTAATAATGTGAAAAGTCAAAATAAAAGCTCTTTTTATTCGTATAATAATTAGTTATGATTTTAGAAACAATTTGGCCATCATGAACTCTATATGAAAGGGCTGGGAAATTTATTACACATATAATTTATTCTCTACTATTGTACTTTAGTGCCTAAAGCCCTCTTTGCACAGCACTAGTGTTACTTGTGAATCCTGTGGTAATTTGTAATAATTGCAGAGGTCATTTATTATCTGCCATGTGTGTAATTTGATAAGTACTTATCCCACAGCAAATTAACTGAACTATTTCAGCAAACACAGTGGTCCAGTGATAATATTAGTTCTGTGTGAATCAATATCTCTGTAATTTGGTGGGATATGCAATGTTTTTTGTTTCCTCTGGACATTTACTCAGCCTACTATGTACAGTATAGTTGTATATATGCATATTATAGAGTATTTTAACATTTACATATTTAACTATAAAGATTTTATGTATGTATGTATTTATTTATTTTTAGAGTAAATTTTATTATGATTCCTAGTTGAGAATGACAGGAGCTGCAGTAGCGATGATAAATCAAAGTTTTAAAAGTATTGCTGGTGGAAATCCAAGGGGCTCATGTCATAATATAGCATGAATGCTCACTGAAAGAGAAAACTCAAATCTTTAAGAAGAGCAAATTCTCAAAACATAGATTGCTCAGGAACCATGACAGCTATAATAAGGAACATTTTTCTGTCAGCAGTTATCTGTAAGCAGTGGACTTGCTCTTGACACCAGAACCAGGGAATGTCAGTAAATTAGAGTAAAAAAGAGACTTTGCTTATCCCATGGGAATGCGCTGTGTGAAACACAGACGTAGAGAGTTAATTTCCTAATCACCACAGGTCCACAGGTTATAAGAGTCCTGTCTGAATAGGGCTTAAGCCACTCCATCTCTGATAGGATTTGTTTACGTGCAGTGCTGCATAGTGTCCTGTAGGGGGTGCAGAGAGGCTGCAGAGCAGAGGTGACAGGAGGGAGCATAGAGTCCCCACATTACATCACATTACTGTGATTGGTTTTAATTTGTTGCCTGACTGGAAGAGAAAGTGGAGGAAAATGATGAGATCACTTACCCTTTCCATTACCGTTTTCCTCATCCTGCAAGGACAGAAATACACATGATTATTAATTATATTCAGATTTAATCTTATCAAAAGTAAAATTTTTGGTCAGTTTCCAAGACTGCATGTTGTGAACACACTCTGTTGATGATTGCTCTTCCTTAGGAGGCCATGACACAAACATTGGTTAAAAAAAAAAAAAAAAAAAGAAAAAGAAAAAAAATTACATCACATAATAAAAAATGAAAATAGCATGTCCTGTGAACAAATATTACATAGCTATTACATGGAGGGAGCTTGAAAAAGCACACATAACCATGAAATTAAAAAGTGTTGGGTTCAATGACTGTTCATATCGGACTCAAAATTATATATATTATGCAAGTAAGTTAGTTGGTAAGAAAGGTTTATGTGAAATAAATGAAAACGAAATGATACAACAACCAAGAGATAGTAAATAAGCTTTTCAGCACCAATTTTAATTGTACTTAGGATAAAATTAGAAAATTTGCATTAGGTTTGTGCAATGAATCAGACCAATTCGATTAATTGAGGCTTCTCGTTCTGAAAATTGAGTAAAATACCTAAGTTGCAAAATCAAGATTACTGATCTGTACACCTGCCTGGCTCAACAAAACTTCAACCTGCTTGCTTCTTGTAATATATTAACTGTGAATGTGTTTTTCCAGTTGAATATGGCACATAATTTTAGTAAAGACAGAGTAAGTTTTGTCTGAAGTTCGTGTGGTCAGAAAACAAGTGATAAAAATCATAAATCGTCAAAGCAAAGTATTTTTTTATCATATCACTCAGCTCAAATTTACAGTAAATAAAAGTATCCATGTTCTTTTTCCACAACAGGGAAAGAGAGTGCAACTTTCCCAATGACATGAATTACATAAGTAAAGCTCTGACAAGTTAACATTTTGACCTCAGTCGTTTTATATTAAAAGTGTTGGTTGGGTAAGAGTTTCACAGCCTGAGGGTTAAATAGATTAATATTACAAAGGAAACAATCTAAGTTTACAGCATGGTCACAAGCAAATATTCTCACGCTACAGGTTTAAGTAATGAACATTCACTACAAATGAAGTCCGATTTATTTAGACAAACAAACTCAAAAGGTGCTGCTATGAATGTGGATAAGAAAAACAAATCCCATTAGAAAACTTCGTAAAAGGATCTCAGCTCTAGCAGCAATGACTCATATTTACATGTCAACAGATTGGTGTGTTTATGGTTTAAAAAAAAAAAAAAAGCACCATAAATATATCTTCATCAACTGTAAATCACAGGAAGATCTCCAAGTGTTTGTTATGTCATTTTAACCCAGAAGTGGTAGATTTTATTTACAAGCTTCTCCAAGCGCTGGTGTTTCCTGGCATCTAACACCAGAGCTCCTGAGACAAACTGTTTCATTCTCAGCTCCGCTCCAACATTACATTCTCATAACAACAGACACTGACTTTCAGGTTTCACAGTCTGCAGGTGCACGTTACATCACACGCCACAGAATCATCGTTATTACCAGAGAGCATGGCGGCAACGAGATTTGATAGCTGCAGTTTATCTGATCACTTCCATGCCTGCATGCAGACACACCCACATTCTAAGCTGAGTGGACAGTTTGGGGTTAGGGCTATGGTGGGCTGAGCGCTGCCCGGCTTTATGCTGCGCTGAGTGGGCTCATTCCTGGCTCTGCAGACAATGACGGGGGGTTTAAAGGCAGAGAAAGGATAGCCGCCGACCCCGGGACGGAGCTCGGAGCTGGGGACGCTCAACAACCGAGCAGCCAAGGACTCGAGATGAGATACGGGATCTGGGTCAGGGTCCACATCTGGACGCTGTCGATCAGCTGGTGAAATAAAACTAACCCAGTGGAAGAAGCGGAAGAACAGACACGGGTAGTAAAATATCCAAGTTTTGACGCATGGCATTTCATATTTAGGCATTTATAACTCTGGATAAATATGATCAATAGGACGGTCGACGATGATAAGTTATCAAACAACACAAAGCTGCTTGTGTTTTAACTCTGAAGTAACAAATAGTAAAGAAAAAGACACAGAAAGAAGGACAAGCTGTGGAAATCCACCAAATACTGATTTCTGAACCCTTTCCAAGTGAAAACATTGGTATTATACTATTTAAAAATGAACATCAGTTTGTTTTCTTTGCATTATTTAAGAAAAACACTGCATTCTCCAGATAATAATGGTCTAAAAGAAAACGTTCTGTTATGGAATTTGGGAGAATATTTTCAGTACTTTCTGTACTTTCACTCACACAAATACACTATATAGAAAAAAGTACTGAGACACTGAATTGAGGTGTTTCATTGCCAGCTTAATATTACAACCAATATCATTACAATTAGTGTTCTTTTTTTAATGATCATTTATGTTTTATTTTATCTTTAGGGTTATTTTGCTTAAATTGTCTTCTAAAAAATGGTTTAGAGTTTGTTTTTTTTTTTTACCAATTATTATAATTGTTTTAACTGTTCTACATCTACATTTCTGAAATATTTGCAATGTTCTGACCATAAATCTATTAAATGTATGGTTTCTAAACTCAGCCTTTAACCTTAAAAGACTTAAAAAGCCACCGGGGATCTACTGAACTAAAATGTTTAATAACTGTTGAGCCACAAATTCTATTGATACGTGTAAATTCAGGTAAAATGCAATTTGCCATCTTTTCAGCGTCGTCAGATATGACCCATTTGGACGTTCAGAGCCTCGGCAGCAAAAATGAAAATGCAGCCATCTTCTGTAACAATGATTCACCAGCAAAACCCATGGAATTTAATAAATGGTGGTGGTTGCTTCTATGAACATCTGCATGATGAGTAAATTAAATATAAGAAAATACCTGATTTTCACTGAAAAATGTAGTGGACACCATCACTACAGAAAGGTTAGATGTAGAGAAAAAATTATTTAGGAGTCACCGTTGATATGACACTTACTGTGTTAAATACTGACAAGTGACATGATCATTTTTTATCATGATAATATTTCAAATCAACAGGAATGGGAAGTAAACAAGCTGTTAGTGTGATGTGTCCCAATATTTTTGTCAGTACAATGTACCTACAAATATTGAGGTATAAATGAAAGTAAATTAAATGAAAGTGAATGGAAGAAACAGAATAGTTCACTAACGAGCATTACTAAGAAATTCTGATATTGCAAAGCCTTCTCAACAAAAATGTGACTGCTTTCAATTTCTACTTAACAGGACGTGTCAAAAGCATTACAACCATGGCTATAATACGTGAGTTTTAATTTTGTTTTTGTGATGGGTCCATTTTTCACTCTGACATCTGAAAATGAAAGGAGTTTGCAAGACCTTGAGCTGAAACTGACAATAAATAAACTAGGGGAAACTACTGGTTTGTTTTCACAATGTAAACTGTCTGGCTTTCTTTTTCTGCAAGAGGTTTATTTATTGGGAGTGTTTTTCATGAGATAAGTCCTCTTTTACAGATGCATAGTGTGCTTTTAGTAAAATAAATGATCACACACACATGCTTATACCTTTTCTAAACATACTGTATGCATTCACAGTTCAACAGAGCTTCTAAATGCATGTGTACTATCCTGTTTCGTCATCTGTGCTTGAAATAATAGGACTGCAGACCTTGCGGCCCTACAGACACCATAGAACCAGAAACTAATTGGGTCAGGCACCCGCTGGCCTCTGATAATTGGACACCATTAGGGTAATTTGGGAGACCTCACGAACAAGTGGCTCTGTGGCTCCGATTGTCCAAAAAAATAAAACATGTGACCCTCGAGGCAGAGGAGAACGGGACAGAACCGGGGCCAAAGGGCAGCAGTGGGCCTATTGTCCGGGGCCGTCCTGGTACTGCCTGGCCTCCAGTGAGTGGTACCAGGCTAGGACAACAGATCTCATTGAATCTATGTCTCTATCTGCAGCTGCTGCATGGTGGGGTGGTTTAATAATAATAGCGGCCTTGTTTCAGCCACCTCACCCCACCCCAGCGTCCATATGCCTCAATTTCACATCTGGAGCCATTTGCCCCCACACCTCAAAGAGCTAAATAACCACTCGCTCTCACAGAGGCTCATTACACAACTCTGGAACAATCTTGAATTCAGCCAGACTAAAAACAAGGATATGATGCTGAAAAACAATCACACGGTAACAGTTTCCAAACCAGTCTGTCAGGCAGGGTTTGGAAGTTGAGCATCAGCTGTACTGTTGCTCATTATATTCATCAGAACGTGAAATTATGTTGTTTTCAATAAAAAAAGCATCGATGTCTTTTTTTGATCTCCAAAACTTGTAACCACTTTAATATGCACGCTTAGCTTGGCGTGTTGTCTATAATCAGCTGGGCTTGTTTTCTCCTTTGTCTGTGGTCATTTGTTCAGCTCAACCTCGCTGACCTTTTGCTGCAGTATGATTGGCCTGTCTGAGCACCAGTTGGCTCTGTCTGCTGTAATGTGGTATCTACAACATCCAGGAGGTTTAATGTAAAAAAAAAAAAAAAAAAAAAGAGCAGAATAAAATCTCTGCGTAACGCTGTAAAAGCAAATACATTAAGGGAAAAGGTCAATATAAAGCTTTAATTTAAAAACATCCATTAGTCTGTGTATGCTTAAGATAATTTAACACCACTATAACATCTTGAGAGTTTAGTTAAGACATTCTCAGACATTTCAAGGACCTCCAAAATCCCGTCGGTCTCACCTTGAGGTTGGTGTGAAGGGCAGATTCCGGAGGGTAAACGATGAAGTGGCGTAATGTGAAACCAAAACCCTGGGAGTTCTTATGGAGAACCAGCGTCCGGGGACACTTCCAGCCCACGCCGACCCCCTCCCTTCCCGGCCGGGTCGCCATCGGCGGCCGAGGGTTGTCACCGGTTGAGGAGAGACCATCCCTCCGCCCCTTACCCTGTTAGAACACAGATACAGAGAATTTAACAGATTACATTACACTGTAATAATAACAGTTTATGAAATATGTAACACTGTAGCACTAAAAAATGGTGTTTTTTCTCAGATTTTCATCAATTCCTTTAATATTCCCTCTTGCGAAAAAAAAAAAAATTTTCTTGGTTTGACACATTTTTACCATTTTATCCAAGCAGTTAACACAGATTTCATGGAAAGATCCCAAACTCTATTGGATTAAACAAGTGAAAAACAATCTCTTCACAGCGCAAAGCAATAATGCACCTTTAAGAAACTCCTTTGCAACTATTTTCAATCATAATCAGTCCTTATCGAAGACCAGCACCAGCAAAAAGAATGACATAGAATAGTCTTATGTTGTTACTATACATGTACTTTATGCTTCTGAGTTTGGGATAAACACAATAAAATGACAAGGACAAGTCTCATTATCTCTTTTCAGAAAAGTCTAAGAAGTGCAGGTGCAAAGTTCAGTAGGGTTTCTTATCTCTAAGAATACAATAAAAGCCTTTAATGCTTGCTCTCATGTCTCAGTGCATTCTATAACTATGCAAATTACAAACAAATAGTACAAATATAGCACAAAACCTGATTAAGAGTACAACACAAAATAAAACTGAACCAAATTGGTATTCTGCTGTCTGGAAAATTGTATTCTTTGGTAGAAGTATTTGCTTTTCTTGTAAGTGTTTTATGAGTGTAAAAGCAATGTGCAAACAAAATGTGCTATTCATTGACCAGCGACACTGAGTTTAGCTGTTTTGAAACGTGTTCAACCATAAAGCGACGTATAAGCAGTTGACATATGACATATTCACAGGTTTTCAGGTCTGAGTGTGTAGCTTTGACAGATATGCAACTCACGCATGGGATTTTCTGGCTGTAAGAGTGTAAAATCAAACTTAAATTCCTTAAATTCTAATGACAGTGCATCTTATAAAGCTGGAGAGACAAAAAAACTCTATGATCTGTTGGAGATACACAAAGTGACTCTACATTAGGGACTAGATGAGCCCTGATAGTCCACAAATAAACCTGGGGGGTCTAGAGTTAGGAAGGACCACGGTCTAAACAGGGCCACTGGAGTTTCTCTCAGGTCTTTATCACCTGGAGAGAAGGTCAAGGGGGGGCTCTGAACTCCGAGTGGGGAATAAAGGCAGATTTCCAGTGGCTCTCTAAATATCTCATTCCTGAGGCCGAGTAAATAAGCCCAACTAGCTCAGCTGACAGATACACGTGAGAACTATCACCCTCATGCTGCCCCCGACGACCCACATCTGTCAGTCAAACACGATCACCTGACCAAACAGGCAGGAGCGAAGAGGAGGAGGAGGATGAAGAGGGGGGCTCCTCATGTCAGCTCAGAGGTCAAGTCTGCTGACCTCTTATCTACTGGTGCATGTTCTCTATCACACTTTTTTTAAATAGTGAACTTTCTGAACTTGTGGAGTTAGAGGACTACATCATAAAGTCGGTTCACTGGTTTACCATAACCATCTGTCTGTCTTCAGTCAATCAATCACTGTGGCGCTGCTTCATGCCGACACTTCAGCAGCACACGATGATGGATATCAGTAGCACCGTGACAAAACTGACCAAATGAAGAAAACCAAAGAAGAAGACCACTATGTTATGGTGTTTTTTTAAGTTCATTTGATTTGTACAGTATGTTTTATGAAAACCACATGCCAATTGAAAAGAGCATGCAGAATTCGAACGGTTCCAATGATGTCTCAAAAACAAACATTCCTATTCGTCATCCAGAAAAATCTTTTAGTGGTTGTGAATTATTAGATATCTCTGAAGCAAAAAGAGTGCAGAATAAAGCTTCTAAAATTTGAATAGATGTTTGCAAATAACTGCTAATTAAGGCACTAGGAGGTTGTGATAAGCAATTTTTGTTACTATTGTCTACATTTAATGATCATTAATGACTGATTAAAATTAATGATTACTATATTTTTCTGGGCTTCCTACACATATTTAATAAAAAATTCCAACAGTTCTTCATATTTTTGAGACTTCTCCACAGACCTTTCTGACTATACGTATTACAAACAGCTAAATCTGAATGATTTTAACACTAGAACCAGCAATTTACCTGTGACTGTTTTTCAATTGAACATTACTCTGTTTTAATAAAACTGCATTGTCCTCCATTCCCTATTGTTTAATATGATGTGAATAGCCACCGGGTCAAATTTACCCCTATTGACATGCATTGATTATCATACCATTTATGTTTGAATATTATATTTATTTGTCTAGTCATACACTGATGTAATGTACACATTAAAAGTATTGTTCTTAAATAAAAACTCATCATAAAGCCAAATGTCCAAAACTCAGATTGTGGGTAAAAAAAAAAAAAAAATTAATTAAAAAAAAGGTGGGTTAGGAGTTGAGAGATTCTAAAGTGATGAGATTTATTTAATACAATGACATATAGTGTAAATTTTGAGACAAGAAATTTAGTTGGGGTAAATTTGACCCATTTGGCCATTTTAGATGTTCTAATGTTAAAATCCCTATTACATTCTGACTGTGCATGCTAATTTGTTCACAACTGCCAACTGAATATACCTGAATAATTGCTTTAATGATGATATTTAGTATAGAAGTACAATATTTTAGAGTATTTACAACAGCTGTATTAGAAAATAACTATTCTTCCATTAACTCTGTTCTTTTTTCCATGTCAAAATTCCATACATTTCCATATCTGGAGCCATGTTCCACAGATTCTGCATCATGACGTCAGCAGACCAAAGGTGAACATGTCTAGACTATAGCTGCACCCCTCCCCCCAAAAACGCACACCCCACGTATCACATCCTGTTTGTCTCCTACACACAAACACACTATGATATAGAGTCGACACATATACTTCCTACAAAGACACAAACCCAGACGCACACACTTGACCTGGCAGGGCTGTACGTGTCCACAAAACAGCAGGAAGTGGAGGCTTAGAGGCAGGAAGTGTGGTAGCGCTGCAGGGCGGGATAACCAGACGCTCCTATAAATATACTCCCCCAGATTTTACTCTACATCATGGAAGGGTTTCCACATTTTCCCTCCTCTTCCTCTTTCCTTTTAGTTTCTCTTATACCTCTTTTTCCCCTGTTAAGACTTACATTTGTGTAATGGAAATACTAATGTGCCAACTTTACATATACAGTTTTCAAGTAACTTTCACTAACATTAAGATGTACTGAGGTAAATATCTGCTTTTGCACATTATATTAGTCTTAAAACAAAAAAAAATTTGAGTTAAATTATATTATATGCTTGAAAGTCAAGAATCAGGTGTTAGCCTTTTCGCATACTGAAAAAACACCACAAAAGCATATTCTGGAGTGTATATATGAGGTGCATATTTTGCAGACTGAGATACATAAATTCATGTGACACTCGATGCCGGATCTTCAGTCTAACAGTCTAAACAATGTAAAGTAACCCCTGCTATTTTCATGAAATGCAAGCACTAAGGCCTTCTACATGACATGAAGACATACATAAGGAAATCTGAGGAGTGTCTGAGGTGTCAAATTAAAATGATAAAGAAAGATGTAAAAAAACAAAAGAGGAAATGAAAGAGCGAAGGGGGTGAAAGGAGGAAGAGACTGAGTGAATTCCTTAGTGGGAGCGGTTTGGCTTTGACAAGTTGAAACACACATTGTAACTGGCAAAATAGGGAGGGAGCTCAGAGAGAGTGAATGAGAGGAGAGGGATGAGGAGGACGAGGTGGAAGAGAAGGAGGAGGAGGAGGAGTATCGGGCCCCAGTGAGGGACAGGCTCCAGCACGCCGGTTTCGACCACATGGCCCCTCCCGGAGCTGAGAATACCAAACCCTGTGATTACCCAAAACACACAGGGTCTGACTGGGTCTCTGAGCCAGCACCATTTCCCACTCGGCTGGTCTGGACTCAGTGGGATGTGTGTTCCTGCTCAGCTTTTCTGCCGAGTCCAAAGTGGTCGTCTTCCCATTAAATCCACACAAACTCCTCTCTTGTACCTGTCACCTTGACCACCTCTGTTTGTCTGCTATCGCTTTAGTTTCCATCCAATAGTTAGAAAAATAGAATCAGACTTGCTGACTGGCCACTCCAGGCAGTTGGACACTCTGTTTAACCAACAAGGCACTTGGAAAATTTTTTCTGTGGTTTTCGGTCTAAACTTGACTTCCTATGGAGCCTTAGGAGACAGATGAGGGAAACCTCGCTCTTGTTACACTGAGAATAGACGACATTTGGAATTTCCTATTCATTTACTGGGAATCTCTTCCTTTAAAAACTCTTTTTGCCTCAAATCTGGGTGTAATGTTCCAGCTGTTAATACCACTTACAAATTCTTATTATATAAAACCCTGTTGATGTCATTAAAACACACAACTGTGTTTAAATAAGCAGATCAGCTTTTCTTTCTGCCACACGACAGCTTCCTGCTCGAAAGTGGAGTCAAGTGGATGAAGTGGAATACATCCATATGTTTTTATAACACTGCAGCGGCAGCAGCCAGCAAATCCCTGTGGATATTTCCCCTCCTGATTTCAATTAGAAAGCATATCATTATGATACATGACTAGAAAGGCCTAAAAAAGTGGTCCACCAAGAGTACAAGATGTCCTAAACTTGTCATGTTTAGTGAGACGAATCAAACAAACGCTAACAGCTTAAGGGTGTAAAATACAGTGCCAAAATGTTAATATGAAAAAAACATGAAAGGAAAAACATGTGTACAGTAATCTTGTGTAAAATCGGGTAAAAATGGATTTTCTATTTGTAAGAGGCTTTTCTAGGACATGATAATATCGTCACACTGCAGACATAATCATCAGTAACAGCGTACGTGTTGGATAGCACACACTCCTCTTCTCATCCATCCAGAGGTAAAGCAGCATGGAGGAATGCAGCGGCTGGCGGCTCCTGCTAAACCCCAGCATGGCAGAACAATAATGCTCTTTTAAACAGCTGAGAGTTGCAACCTGTTTGAAAAGTGGAGCTTTACGGACGTTACAAATGCTGACGAGCCTTTAATCCTGACAGTCGCTGTCTGCGCCCACCGTGGCCCTGAGCTGGGCTGCCAACCAAGAGGAAACAGCAGAGGGATGGTGGCTGCTCTAAAGTCATCTCATGCCCATATTTCCTGGATTGACTGGACTCACCGGCCACATGGAGGGTGCGCTCCACCACCTCTCTAGGTCTAAATGCATCCTATGTGTTGTGTAGGAGTTGCATGATGAGTCTGAATGTCCTACAGAATATTGCTGCTCTCAGCTAAAAAACACAACCTGCCTCTGATGTCTGAGGATTCAAAAACACAAGAGCAGTGTCCCAAAGACATGTTCAAATACTGTACATCCCTCTCTTATTTGCATTATACAATTTACAACGGCTTGTGTGAGTTTGCGTGCACTTCTGTGTCAATATGAATTATCATATGTGTGCTCAAAAACCAGTTTGACCCCATTGTCAGTTCAATACACCAGCAGGTGATGATGCAATGTCGGTTAAACAGGGTTTTCAGCTCGAGCAGCCCTTAACAGCAAAACATACTGTACTTTTCTTTTGTCTCACTGAAACCTGCCTCACTGCCACAGATTCTTGTGGAATTTTTGCTCATGTTATGATCATTTTGGTTCTTACTCTGATCCAAACAAGTACCAGGAGCACTTCCAGAAGGCAGAGATTTAGAATAACTTTTTATAGGATGATTTGGTCGCTCAGCAGGGGAAGCAAAAGGCACGTGACATGCAGTTACTGAAAGATGTGGGTTTAATTGTGGGCAGACTGGCACCTTTTTAGTGTTTTTCTTTCAACAGTCTGAGTGAGGGAAAGCAGCACAAAAGAGCTTGTTAGGGTATGATTTATGCACAATTTGGTGTTAGAAATGTGGAATCTGAGTTATGTAGAGAAAAGGAACACAAATAATACTGAAAAAGTTTTGTTTTGGTTTTTTTTGCATCAAGCCACCACTTGATGTGCAAGATCAGATGAAAATGCAACTGCGAAACAACAAAATATGACAAACTGACTCTAATCACAACAAACAAAATTCACAGACTTATGATGTGACGCAGAGATAGAGAAATCTGATGAAAGACTGAGGAGAGCGTGGATAAGTATCAATAAAAAAGAAGATAATGGTGCCGATAAAGTGGAACTGCATCCGCCTCACTTAGAGCTAAATTCTCTGCAACCGACACCACATTTAAAAAAAAAAAAAACTATGTACAGTTAATGAGTGTTTGTTTCTTTTCTCCTCCCCCCCACACAAGCATTCCTGGTTGTGGCATTTCTTAACCGTGTCACAGAGGGGGATGGTAATAACCAGGAAAAAAGAGAAAAGCCGGAAATAATATTCCACATAAATGCCCACAGTGAAATGAAATCATGTGGGGAAGCAATGCCCTGAATTCTGAGGGCATTTGGGGGGGGGTGATCGCAGCCTGCTTGCCCCCACAACACCTCGCGAAAAGTGGCACTTTTGCAGCTCCCTTCATCTGTCTTTAGCCGCTAATTAGAAACCCTTCGAGGGAGGGAAGGGTCCGTATGTCACACATCAGCATCGCCCAGACAGAAACACAAACTGGCAATCGTGTTTCATCCATCTCTAAATTGAGTGGAGTTTAAATGAAATACTAACGTTTTAACAAAATCATGAGCCTGAAATACAGTGAGTCCCAAACATCAACAGCCTGAAGGCAACGTAGCCCAATAACAGTAAAAGGTTAAAGAATCTGTCAACAACTCAGAAGTTAAAAGACTTCAAACAATGGCTACGGGTGCAGATGCACTTGTCATGTTGTCATGTGCGACAGACAGCGGTTTCTGGAGAATAATCTACTGACATCATTGCATAATTTTAATTACAAAGAACCACATCAGTTAAATGTGCAGGAGTCAATGCATTTGCATAATCGCTTTGTATAAACTATGTGATGTTTTAAGTATCATGTCAGCAAATACAGTATAAGAAGGATCGTTGTAAACTTATCTACAGGAGACTGCTGATTGCTAATTATGTGTTAGACATTATCCATCAAATTCATTTGTAGTAACCTGCTGTTATTTAAGTAGCCTAGTGGGGTTCATGAGCTCTTAAGGTGTACGTTTTGACATTTTCCACAGGTTCTTTTATTTTTTTAATGCTAATGTGACCTCACAGAAACACTCTCACACATATTCTGGAAGCAGAGATGTGTTAAAATGCTGTTTTTTGTGGAATTCTGTGATTGATCATCAGCCTGGCTGTTTTTACTACTTACTTAAATTCTCAAATATTTATAGGTCTAAACTTCTTATTTGCATTTCTCTCATCCTAAAATATTTCAGATCACTAGACATTCAGATTAATCATGTTATCAATGACCAAATTTCTAGTTGAAGTAAAAGGCTTTTGTGCAGCCTCTAGCTGTGTGACCTCTCCTTACCCTGGGCTTCTGGGAGCTCTGGCTGTGCCCAGTGGGCATGGCTGGCAGTGTGGGTGGGGGCACTGGGGCCGTAGCACCGCGGAGCACTGCCAGCCAGATGCAGCGAGGTTCTGGAGAGCTGCAGTCCACCCCCACCGGGTTCTGGAAGCTCCAGTCAGACCCGGCCGGCGAAGGACACGGGAGCATAGCAGCGGGCATCGGGGCGCAGAATTTGCTCAGATCCGCATCACTCGCCGCCCACATGGGCCGCTAACACACTCAAGTAACTACACAAGGCCGCGGACAGTGTCCAGACACAGAAATACAGGGAAAAATAGTGAGGCCAAGTGAAGATGGTTGCCGGCAAAACCTCCAATCCTTCATTCAAGAGCCTAAACTTCCAGTCTCCTGGCTCCGATCCATCGCTGTCACTGCTGAGGCTCCGGAAAGTTTAATCCCACAAGTTCCACATCACAGTCTATCGCTCCTGACCTCCAAGAAAGAAAAGTGAATGGGCTCTCCAAGACTCTGAAAGACTCTCAGAGGGGGTTGAGTCCAGATGTAGCAGAAGGCAGCCTCCTGGGCAGCAGATGGAGGAGTGTGTGTGGTGCAGGGATCAGAGGTAGGTCTGGTTTCACTACAGACACACACAGAGAACAACTGACAGCTTCCCTCCCGTCGGTGTCCGGTGATGTTCTGCATACAAAGCCACTCTGTCCACCCCCAAAACACACATCGCTGTCCCAGAGGGCTGGATCCTCTGACACTCCTCCCTCCCACTACCCTCTCTCTCTCAGTCTCTCTCTTTTTTCCTCTTCTTTTCTCCCTCTGTATCTCCAGACCTAAACAAACCCCTTCATCTCGATCTCAAACTCTTTATCTTGGCAACCATCAGTCAATTCATCCCTCACTTGGTCCTTCCTTTTCTGTTTTGCTTCCTTGTTTTTCTTTCTCCAAACAACCACTCAATCCATCATCACTGACCATGAGCAAACAAACACTGCTGCTGTACAGTAAACTTGAACTCTGCCGTCTAATCCAGTGGACATCACATCACCGAGGCCCCCCCTGACTCCAGCCCTGAACAGTCCAGATGGAGATATCTCCAGCAGGCTAAATCCACCATAGATTTCAGTTGTATTGCATGAAGTGGAGGTCTGGTGGCTGCACATGTGCTGCATGTGTGTGCGACACAAACACAGTGACAAAGCTGTGATCCCGCCGCTAAACTCCACAAAAGCCGGCCCTGCCCACGCTTGCCTCCCCTCCACTCAGAAAGGAGACAAACACAAAAAAAAGAGAAAGAGGGCGATTTCTAGCACAAAGAGAAAAGAAAACACTGACTTGCTGCTGCATGAAAAAAACTGGAAAAAGCAGGATAAGAAAGAAATGACAAGAGTAACAAGCACTCCCCTCTTCTCAAAATAAAACCACTAGTGTCAACATGGCCTCTTTATCAAACCTATACTCCCTCCCTTTCACACACACACTCACTCCTGTTCCTCCCAGTAACACCTAAACACCACACCGCTAAATCAGTCAGAGCGATAACCCATTCCCACCGGCCGGTTGCCCGCACAGCTGAAGTTCTCACCAAACAGCCAGGCGTCCAGGGTACGTGTGAAAGCGGCAAACAGGTGACCATGTTGTGGGAGATGACTGATTTTCCCTTCCGAGGCTCATCGCAATCAGCACGCCGTACATCCGTTACCAGTGAAGTTAGACAGGTTTCACCTGCCACACACCAGGGCAAGTATCAACACGACCACTGAGGGCAGAGACTGTACCCTCTGGATACACGCTCTACGTACGAGAACACACACTGCAGGCTGGAATAATTAGTACAGGTTTACAGTAATCACTACCAGGCATTACAATGAACTCAAACACGACAACAGACTGACAAGTTTTACGAGTCTTCTTTTAATTCTCCAAATGTTTCATCAGCTGATATTTAATTTACTTTCAATTTATCACTCTGTACATAATGCATTACTCATTTTTTGTTCTGTATTCTGTATTAATTCTTTTACAGTAGATATCTGCGGTTAACAGTCTAATACTAACATCACATTTTTGTTCACGAATGAGTCATTTATGACCAGCGACAAAGTAAAAAGAAGCATTTGAATGAATTTAGACCTGCATGAGTCATAGGGCTGAAAATTAAGTCTCATTTGTGTCCAAGAACAGTTAAAAAGTGCAGGGTTTATATACACACACACATATCTATATCTAGATATA
>JAPQRP010000029.1:17795763-17808473 GCA_037367295.1 Apogon hyalosoma | reverse complement strand
TATGTGTGATACAGTTCTACTCTTTTTCAGCATGCGCTATAACTATTTGGTGGAAAGGCCTAAAAACTCAGTTCAATCACTGTATATTTCAATGACATGGACAAGTATTTTCTGGCTAAATGAACTGAAAACAAAACAGACTGAAAAATACTCTTTCCTTACTGACACTATATGGCATTTAGGACTGGAGAAACACATTCATATTTAAAATACAACAATAAGCATTAAAGGTATCAAGAGAAATACTTTGAAATTTGCAACCTGTTATGATTTTCAAATGGAAAAACCTCAATTAATTGAACTAAACTGAGATATTTCCCCGCGCTACCTGAGAGAAGTTAAGTATGTAGAGAAAGTGATTGGATGGATGTTTTGATGGTAAATAAACCTTGACAAAAAATGAACACTGAGTCCATTTTGGATCATATAATTTAAGCTTCATTTTGGGCTTGTATTGTAAGTGTAAGTGTATAGTTATGAGGGTGACAGTATGACAGTACGACGAGTGATAAATCAAAAGGAAAACAAGATGGGACTGGCTTCTTCCCATGAGGCATTACAGCTCACTAAATGATCTGATGAGAGTGAAAGTGATGGGATCATTTGCTATTGCTTTCACAATTACCAGCTCTTAACCCAACTGAACACCTACAGGAGATTTTGGATGGACTGACTAGTAACGACTTTCCGTCATCATGACACCAGTGATGATCTTTTGCCTTTAGCTTTTCTTGGGAGTTCATCCCTCCAGTAAAAGTAATTTAAAGGAGCAATCAACTTATTCTGGAGTCAAACATCATTAGTACAACACTTTAGGTTAGTATTTCTTTTAATTTGTCACGTGTATGTCCATAAAAATACTAAAAATTAGGCTCTGCATTCTGTACTGTCAGTCATTTTATGTACGAGTGAGTCCTGCACTTTAATGTTTACAAAATGCATTCTAAACATCATTTAATCCAACTTAGTCTCATCTTTACAGAAGTTTTTCAATCCTTTTTAGGCTTTTTAGAGTATTATGTTAAAAAAGTTATTAGACTAGGTGGATTAAACCTGTTTTACATCTGTGCTTACCTGCTTAGAGGCTGCAGATAAATGCTTTTTGCACATGGTCTCTGTTAAATAAACTAACATCTAAAGACTAAAATGACTCTATTATTGATTAAGACTCTGAGATTGGAAATTTTTAGTTACATGCACAATGAGATGAGGTTGAGTATATTTCTGACTTGTTCAAGTATGAAAAAAAGAGAAACAGGTGAGAAAGTTTGTGGCGTAAAAGAAAAGCAGAGTATTTCTGTTTTTTTAATCCGTAAGTGGAAGACTGTGTCAGAAGTTTCACGATGTCATTTTAAAGTAGGTTTTCTGCAAAAATAACAGACTGGGTTTAGAGGTGGGTCTGCACTCTACTTCTCTGGTTTATTTAAATAGTTTATAGAGTCAGCACAAGCTTTCACTGATACACACTCATGCACACATCGTTTACATGTGAACACAAAGGCTGCACATACACACAAACGCATGCCACATGTCCCACTGAGTCACAGCTGAGTATAAATACACTTGGATATATAATTAGGGTTCCTCATAAAGTTGGAGAGCTGTGGCTGTGGGGGGTTTCTCTTCTTTCTGCGGCTCAGAGCAGAGCTTTGGGTCCGACGCGCTGCCAGGCGGAACCGCCCTGCGGACAGACAAGTGGATCGGACACAATCGCAGGAGGTCCGAGAGGAGGTGTGAGAAAGGAGACCACACCCGAGGACAGAACCGAGGATCTGGATCTGACGGCATCCCTCATGGAAAACCAGAGCAAGGCTTAATATGTGAAAATATACAAGCACCGAGTGGGGAATTCATATCACATTTTCACAATAACAGTTAGTTTTGGCAAGAAGGAGGCAGTGTCTAATGTGGAAACAATAGGTCTCTGTTTGTCCTGCTCCCTCTCTCTTTCATGAAGCATGGAGGCATTTACAAAAAGAGGAGGATGAGCGTGAAAAAGGTTGACAAAAGAGAAATGCACAAAAAGGTGTTGAGTTACAGTTTACATTGAGGACACACAGTCACACATGAAGTGTCATGACAATAGCAGCCCTCCCACCGGCGACCCACACTGTTGGGATGAAGCGAGTCTGTGCAGGCAGAGGTGGTCCAAGAACTATTCAGATCCTTCACTTAAGTAAAAGTACAAATGTAGTACTGGGGAAATACTACAGCACAAAAAAGACAGGCTACACAAGAAATATTCCACATGAGTAAAGAAGAAAAATGTTACAAAAGAGGATTAGGGTCTCACTCAAGATAAAAAAGTGATATTTTGAAACAAAAAAGTGATGTCAAAGTCCTGAATCTATACAAAATAAAAGTCAGAATTACCAACCAAATTCAAATCTGTGAATATCTTTCCAATATTACATTTTTTCTCAAAATATCATGACTTCAGTCTTCTAAATTGATGACTGCTTTTCACACAATAAAATGACTTTATTATCACAGTAGTATTACAACTTTTTTTTTGCTAAAATTACAACTTTGAACTTGTTTTTCTTTTCCTCGCAAAATAAAACTTTATTCTTCTAACAATATGACTTTTTTCACTAAACATAACTTTCTTCTCCTAAATATTATGACTTTTTTGTGAAATATTATAGCTTTAAGCTTGTAGTATTTTAAGTTTTTCCACATCTTTATTCTGATATAATTGCTTTTAGCTTTTTTCACAAAACATTATGACTTTATTCTTGTGGCGTTCTGACTTCTCAAAATATATGACTTTATTCTCAAAATGTGATTACTGTGATAAATCATCAGCTTGGCTCACAATG
The DNA here is from genome assembly GCA_037367295.1 of Apogon hyalosoma. NCBI lineage: Eukaryota > Metazoa > Chordata > Actinopteri > Kurtiformes > Apogonidae > Apogon > Apogon hyalosoma. The sequence goes on along the minus strand of JAPQRP010000029.1, from coordinate 17,805,651 downwards.
TGAGGAAGTAGTCTAAACCATAAAAAAAGTCTATGTTAGCCTGAACTGAACAAACATGGGCCTGCAAACAAAATAATTAATCAATAAATTTGGAAGTGAACATCACAGAAATTACGATCTTTTCTTCAGGGTCATCATTTTTCCTTAAAGTCAGTATTTCCAGTTGTGAAGCCTTATATTCCCCCCATGGGGATCATTAAAGTTTATCTGTGTCTGTTTCTGTATTAGCTATCCATAACTACTGGTGATACTGATAGTTTGTTAAACATTTTATCAGCAGAGATTTTCTTGACAAAGCGATTAATCTTTACATCCAGTTTTATAAACAGGGACACCAGGGGAGAGATAGGAAGCGTAAACTGATATCTGTGATTTCAATAATACTGGATGAAATAAACCATGTGAGAAGCTCAGAGGAAATAAATCAGTAATCGTTGGAGGTGATGCTAAGTCTGAGGCCAAAACAGTTCATCTTCAACAGCTGTAGAAGCTTATGGTCTGCTGTGTAAAACCCTCATCTGTACAACTAACCGTAGCTTTCAGACAAACATAGTGGACTAAAAAAGTACATTTGCCTCAGTATAGTTGGACATACTTACATAAAGTACCTAAACACAGCGGTGCAGTAAAAGTGCTTACATTCCAGCGCTGACAGGCAGGCAGCTGTGAATCCATCACCTACATGGGGGCCTGATGTACATCACAGGGCCCATGCATACCACTCTTATCTGCCTTGTAACTATTTGATCGCTACGTAAACACACTGCACCCTGGAGACGGCACAGACTTCATATTACCCGTTTTATCATAACCTGGCAGCATTGAGGCTCCAAAAGGCTGGAAATCAAAGGCCGACACGCGCTGCTAATCTCCAAGGAGCGATGCCTCGTTGGCCCGTCTGCTCTCTGATAACAAACACAGCAGTGGGAAAGTGAAAGGGGTGAGGGGCTTTAAATGCAGCGGAGAGTGGAGAACAGTGGTCGGTGTAACGGGCAGATTAGTTTAGTGATATGTTTTAATCCTCCTCATACTAATAACATGGCTTCAGGCCAACAGATTAACACAAGCACACAGAGGCACAAAACCTACCCCCCTCCTTTTTTTTTTCCACTGTGGCTGCTTTGCAAAGACATAACAAAGTTACTCATCCAGTCTTAAACACAGAGCTGTGCGAGGGTGGACTAAGCTGCAGCTGGATGGTGGCTGAACAGGAAATTCACAGGAAAGAGAAGAGTAAAGTGTGCTGAGTGAGTGCAGTTGGTGTGTCACAAACAAACCGGGCAGCAGACACAACGACAGGGTGTTTTCACTAAACACAGGCTACGACGGTTTAGAAAAGGGATGAGATGGGTCAGCGGAGGACAGGGATAATGAAACTCTGCAAAACTGACAGCAAAAAGACAAGACGGAGACGAAAAAGACTGAATCTGGAGATTGGAGAGTCAAAAGAGGAGCAGGTCTGAGTGTGAATCCTGTCCCCTACTGGTGAAACAAACAATCCCCTCAAGTTTCATCCATCAGTGAATCACACTAGTCGATATTATTACTATTGAAACAGAAATTATGACAAACAGCAGGAGTTTTACAACCTCACTTGCTGTTGGTGTCATATATGATTAGTTAACATTCATTATTTTGTTGTTTTTCTTTGTCTAAAAGTCAGACTTTATATAACTTTCATTACTGTCTCTGTTTTGAAGGCACTGGTCATACAGGTGAGGTTATACATCTGGCATATGGATTTTTACAAGTGCAAGACAGTCAAGCAGACGCCATGGTCCTTAGTTTTTCTGATTTTCTAAAAACAATATTTACATCAACAATGTACTTCTATCTCCATGTGTAAAATGTGATCATTAGGTTTTTATTTGTAATTTAGTTTGTGAAACAAACTATATTCCTCAAAGGGATAAATCTCAGAGATAAAGTGTTAGTTTAATGGCATTAGGAAAACTTAAAAATGTACTCCATCTACTTAAAATGATGGTGTAAGTTTTGAAGTTTTTGTTAATGACTGATATCATTTCTGCTTGACTTTTCACTTTTCATTTCTACTTTGTAAAAATGGTTTTAAAAAAAAAGCCTTTTCAGGAAAAACGGGAGCCGTTGATGTCCGTATTTTATAGGATTTTTCTTCATTCTATCCATTTTTCAGCTATGATATGTGTATAAGTAGTTTGGGTTAGTGCTGTTTTATAAAGACAGATGCACTTTATTTACGCTTTCAGAGAAATTAATTTGTCCAGTCAAACTCCAGTGCAGAATCAGTGCAATAGTTTAATATTTCTTCCATCGTCTAATAGCTTCCTTTGGGCCCACATATTACTTGTATTACTTTACTTGTACTGTTTATATAATACATTTCTTCTTTTTTAACAATTTTTGTGTGAATTTTTTCAATTTATGCTTTTTATTCCCTTTTACTTTTTGCTCATATCTGTTATTTTTACTGTTTTACAAGTCTTATCTCTATTTTCTACTATTTTAAATATCTATATCCTTTCTTTTTGCCATTGCTGCTGTAACATTAAATTTCCCCACATCAGGACTAATAAAAGGTTATCCTGTTTATCTACAACACATCAGACATTGTAAACAATAAAATAAAGTAAGTAATAATAAATTCATTATAAACACATGGTAGCATTAAGTAAAACTACTGAAAAAAAAAAATATGAGGGTATAAACACGTGGATCACATTGATGTACAGTGATGAATGACGATCTCTCTGTCTAGACACTAATCTGTTTGATTGTACAAAAGCAGGCGCTTGGGTGAAAAAGGGACGCGGCTGTAATAAGCAGGTTAATTTTAACGTTAATCTCTTGTAAATCCTCATGACCACAGAACTTATGGGCCTATTTAGAGTGCAGTTACAACATGGCCGCCACTAGAGGGCAGCCGCAACACAGACTCAGTGCCCATGGGTGGAGAAAAAGCAGAGGACACTGGGACAGAAGGGACAGAGTAAAGTGTGGAGTGTGGATGTGGATAGTTTTAGTGTAAATGTGTGTGGATGTGTTGATATGGACGACACTATGGTTGTAGGTCATGTGACTCCTGCAGAGCTGGGGAGGGAGAGGTCACACCTGTTGTGGGCTTTGGGTGGGAAACGGCCTCGGGAAGGCCAGAGACGATAGCAGGTGGAGTTGGAGACGAAATGCACAAGGGTCAGATATCTCATCAACCCTGGCTAAGGGCAGCTGGGTGGTCCGACCCCCCCCCCACACACACACACACACAGACACACACCCCATTCCACCCTCCCTCAAAGACTGATACAACAACAATGCACAGCTCGCTCCTTCAGACTGGAGGATTAAAGCAGTTAAAGCAGCCCACCTGACCATGTGTTCCTCTTCGCGAAGGCAACACATTATGCATGCATTCTTTACATGTGCTGGTTAATGTGTGTGTTTGTGTGTGAGAGTTTTAGTGCAACCACATGAGGTCAGGCCATGTGAGCAATTCAGCATGGAATCACTTAGAAATACTTTCTGAAGCAGGTATTCACTCCTGCAGCCCTACAATCCTTCAGATGATGCATGAGGCTGATTACAGATAACATGTTTTAATTACTGAAACAAATCACACACAATCAACCACCACACACACAGTGACATTTCTACGACCGCACAAATGACTACACATTCCATAGATTAGCCAGTTGGTGTTGATGACCAATTGATTAAGTCATTTAGCAAGAATGCCAAACATTTGCTGTTTGTCAAATGCGAGGTTTTACTGCTTTTCTCTGCCCTATGTGATGTTTGTGTGTATAGATGTGTGTTTGGCTGCAGACCCTGTTAAATGTGCTGCTGCCTTTCCAGTCCAAAATGCTCTTGTAAAATAGATTTTTCTTTTCCTAGTTTTCCTAATTAAATAATGCTTAATGATAGAGCACAATAAATAAATGTCTCCCAGCAAAAAAAAAAAAGAAAAAGCTTGGGATATTTGTGACTTATATAATGAAAATAAATGTTGCTGAGAGTTATATTTCCCCTAATACAGGGCAGAAATCTCTGATCAAGTTGACGATAAACTGATTCATCATTTTTACTACTTGTTTAATCATCAGTCAACTCTTTTATAGGAGGAACTAATGAATCACAACACACTGCATAAGCAATTCTGTGCAAAACACACTGAAATGTTTGTGTTACAAGAAGAAAAAGGACACCATTGTGGCATCAGTTTCACTGAATTTGACAACTGAAATGAAGTGATGCACAAAAAAGTGCACAGAATATTGGTTTAGCTCATCTTTAATACACACAAACTGAATAGGTGTCAGCAAAATCTACAATCTGATTTTTTGGAGCTGTGAAAAATATACAAATTAAATATTCTACCCACTCTACATTTTACATCAAGTTATCGCCTCTGCAATAGTGGGTTTAACTTTAACTTTGCATTTCTATTACAAGAATGCAATGTTTGGTGCATTTATGAAATTGTACTTAGAAACAGAAACTATGAACAAATACAAATTGAGTTTGCTTTGGTTAAAGGTACCTCACTTTATTATCGTTGTCTCACATTTTACCCATCTTGATACACACAGCAACTAGTATCAGCATTAGTGATTAGGACATTAGGAGCATTGAGCCATTGAAGGCACTTAGGGACCAACTCTAGATCTTCATTAGTACCACAGTCAAAGGCACTGACAGGAGAATTAACCTTCATGTATCTGTTTTTGATGTTGGTGGAAACCAGAGGACCAAAATGGAGGGAACAGGTATACCTGTCATAGAAAACATCCAGCTGGGAATCAAAGATGGAAACTTTCAGCTGAAGTAGAAGCACTACCCACTGCACCAGCCATTGTGCCACTGAGTTTGAGAAAAAAAAAAGCCACCAGGCCCGAATGCAGCATATGGCACACATTTTAGTTGATTATGTTAAAAAATGTTTGCATTCTGTGTAAACCCTGTGCATTTCTCCAGTGGAACAATGTAAGAATGGCTTTAGGCCTCCAGCAATGATGGCAGCATGTTCAAACTTGCCAAAAAAAATTTCCATATGTTCCTTACGTTTTTTGACCATGCCACAGGGAGTCACTGGAGACATGCTAAAGAGATTCATCTGGCTCAGTAGCAATGCATCACAAACCCTTATAAGCATATACTTATATAATATATCAAGCTGGTGTATTGACAACTCGTGCAAAAAAAAGTCATACACTATAATCCTATGTCAATATTTTGTCCTACTTATGCACTTTAAAAACAAGATCTGAATAGAAAACAATCTGTAACTTCCACATGATTCCATAAAGACATGTGACAAATGCAATACTTGATAGCAGCGGTAAATCATATGCTATAAACCGAACTGAACAACGGGCCTATGTAGCAGATTTTCCACTAACAATGCTTTCACAAACGAACTGCAGAGCCATCCAAGATGCAAAACTGCATGACTGGGATTTATAACACAAAAAATCTGACTCAGGAGTGTGTATCCATCATCTTTGATACGCCACAAGGGAACGTGGGATACATGAGTCAGCCGGTCGACCAGCCAAAGCATCTTCGTAGGCAAAAAAAAAAAAAAAAAAAAAACAGAGAGCGGAGGGTTTGTGCGCAGCAGGGGGGCTAACAGATGTTGGAGACCGAACTACACTGGAGGAAAAATTTGTAGAGAATAAAAAAAAATGAGGGCAAAGAGTGATCTAAAGCAGAATGAAGAGTGAGAAAGTTGGACGGAGCAGATGGCGAGGAGGGTGAGAGAGGACAGGGGGGCGGGGCGTGTTACACATTTGAGCTAAGGCACCAATGACACATGAGCGTATTGACTCACAAGTGGACTCTAATTACCTTCCATACATCTCTGCTCTATTGTATCATCTGCTACGAGGAACCTTTGAATGACTTCAACGCAACACCGAAGTGAGACTATCGGTGGCTGAAGGATAAAAAGCATATTAACACAGATCTCATCATGCGAGTACATCAAATCAGGCCACCTTAATACGTGGATGAATCATTTAATGCATTCAGACTTGTGTGTTGGAGAGGAAGTATATGAAGAGTTTGACCCCGTTTTCATGAAATGCAACATCTCACCCTCGAGAGATTTATCCCATGATCTCAGCGACAGTTTATTTCATACAGGAATACAGGAAAGAGCCTGAGAGGGAGTTTGTGAAAGGGGGGCGGGGGTGTACTGATAGAGAAAACCACCACTGAAAACACACACATTATGCTTGTCAGGGCACTTAAGTGGAGAGATGAAACTAATAAGCAGGGAGTGTCTCCTCCACAGGAAAAGAAGCCGTCTTACACTCAACAGAGGATGGATTTTCCTCGTAAATTTACTACAGTTACAACTATTGTCGTCAGAGAAAAAAAAATCTACAGCCTTCTGCGAGAGATGAGATTTTATTTCTCTTTTTAAGACGGCTTTGTTTAATGAAGCTTGTATTGTGCAATGATCTCCATTTTGTTGCTTGTCAGCTTTTCCTGCACATGGTTTTTATATTACATATTGTTTTTACTGATTGTTTTGAAGCACGGGGTTACTAGTGCCTTACAACTAAAGGTTATCATTATTATTATAATTAGTAGTAGTAGTAGTAGTAGTAGTATATGTAATAACTGACTATTCGATTTAAGTGCAAAATTCTTGTTCATCTGACAAGAATAAACTATATTTAAAAAAATATTTTAAAAATGACAAAAATGCAAGCAATTTTATTACAGAGTTTTAACATTTTAAATTGAGTATTTGCATGAGTCATTTGAAAACAAAAAAGTAATTTCACTTTTTTGCAATGCATGTAGATGATGTGATACTTAAACATATCTGCTCCTAAAATAACCATTACTTTAAAGCTGCAGGAGGTGAATTCAGAAGGAAAAAAACCTGCCAGAGTTTGATAATACACACTTTCCCTCTGCAGTCTCTGTCCAAATCGCAATACTTCACTTTATCGCCCTTAGCTTTGATAAAGGCATGGATTAGTCAAGGCATAAGTGGTGCCAAAACCTTTATTTACATCATTTTATGGACACATAATGCTGCTGACCCTAGACCTGACCAACTGAATCATAACCAGATTATAACGCTGCTTCCCCAGGCTTGTATTGTAGGCACTAGGCATGATGGGTAATCACTTCATCCACCTTTCTCCATCACTCTTGAACAGGGTCACTCTGGACCACATGACCGTTTTCCATTGAAACACAGTCTGGTCTTTATGCTGTATATCAAACTGACGGTTACTGTATCAGTTAGAGTTAAATACCTCATTACAACATATATATATTTATCACTGCAACGGAAGATTTGAACTATTTGCTATGGCTTCGGTTTTCCAAATTGTGGCACTGAGACATGAAGTAGAGCAGTAGAATCATGTGAAGGTCGTGGCTGGTGGAATCTGATCGGCATTCAGCAATTACAGCTGTCAGTCATATACTAAACCTCTCTACCTGTCTGAAAACACCTGTGATTAGACAAAACTTGTGTCACAGAGTAGAGTTTCAGCTTGAAAACACAAACAGGAGTAGATCTAGAAGACTCATATCCACTCAGACCACTTTAAGTACAATATGCTGGAAGGTATTGTAGAAAAAACTCCAGCTTTAAAACGGTGACGATAAAGAATTTCAATTATGAGGTTCATATCATTAGAAAAATCACATTTTAAAACAAAAACAGCTGCCAACAACAATGTCGTAGTAACACTGGACAAACCACAGACCCTTCAGTCAGGTAGTATTTCCAATGAAAACTATCGGCAGCAAGAAAAGAGGAAAATCTGCGACTGAACGGTCATATCTCAGCAGCTAAAACTCTCTCCATGGTTTATAAATCTACCAAGTGGGAAAATATTTTAGTGCAAGGTGATATCTTGCAGTCAGTCGTCGCTCTGTAGCTGCAGTCAATCTTCAAGGTGTCATGATTAATCTCCTGACACCCATCTTCAGCCTAATCACCCATCACTTTCACGGTGTTGGTTGCCATGAGAACCAACAAGGTGCCTCTGTTCTAGCATGAGAAAAACCCTGAAGGGAGACAGGTTTGATGGCAGAGACGTTTACACTCCTGATATGTCTGAAATGTGTTTTCACAGCTGATTTTTGGGAGTGTGAAGGTCCATGACTTCATGTCTTACACCGCAAACCAGTGCACGTCTTCTGTACAATTTTTTTTTATACTGTATGTAAAGTTTCTTTACTCAAGCAGAATATAAGCTCTGCTTGAAGTGTTGATTTGACTTCTTTACCGCAGTGAGTGAAAAAGTACAAGCTCTAAAATGTCTAAAAAGTAGCTGTGATTTTTTTTAAAAAATTTATTTATTTTAGTGTTTTCTCTTGGTGAATTAACTGTATTCCATGTTTTGTGTAATTTGTCTCAATTCTCTCCTTTATATACTGAATGTCTAAATAGGTTTGTGTAGACGCAGCATTAGTATAAGTACAGACACCTTAAAAATTCCCATAAGCAATGAAATGTTTGTGCTTAGTTACTTCTACCACATCTGTACAATATAATCCGCAGACTATCTAAACAGAAACAGCAAGAACCAATAATGAATACCTCACAAATTGGAAAAAGAAACCTTCAAAAGAAACAAAAAATGTTCCACCTTTCCTTCTTGTTTCATGCTACAGTTGTGTGAGAGTTCATCAATCCAGGAATGCTGGACTCTAAACAAATCTGTTCCACTTTAGTGCGATACCTTCTCATAGTCAGTTCAGCCATGTCGTCTCTACTCACAGTTAAAGTGGTTCTATGTAGTATTGATATTCCGACATCTCAACAGTAGGGGGAGTCACATGCCAGAACACACTTAGGACCAAAACCACCTATGAATCAACTATGTATCCACAGACTGTATCAGTCACTGAATAAAGTATAAAGCTCATTCTTTCCACGCATCTGAGTTATGGTATCATCAAGTCTTCTTCATCAAACTAAGACTCATGGACAATTATTTTTCAGCCAGAATAACACTGGGTCTTATAATCGTCATGTGCTGTATCAGCTGATAGTTTACATTATAGCTCTGTTAGCTTAGCTCTGTGTTTAGACAGAAAAGAGACACAGTAAAACCACAAATCGCCTTTGTTTTCTGTAGTTTGTGTTAATATGGCTGCACTAACAACCTATTTGGAATCGAACAAACAAGGTCAAAACTTTCACAGTTTAGTCTGAACCGTGGATCAACAAATGGCACCGAAGATAATAACACTGCATAGTAACTTCATACCTGCAGCATCGAACTCCATTCTTTTCATTTGTGTCCAGTGGAGAAAACAACAGCTACTATTTTTATTCTTTTCTTTGACTCTAAAAGTTGTTTCTTAGTGGTTCTCATCCCCTCTGGTCACGTTCTGATGCTTTGGTCAAAGGCCCTGCGGTGTTAGTTTTCGTCACCACGGGAGACGGGCAGAGTGACTCACTACTCCCTCTGGTGGTCACATAAATTCATCAGCTGGTTGGTGAAAACAGACACAGTTCATATCTCTACAATCCTCTCTTACTCTTATGACAATTTTAGGTCATTTTGAATAGGTTTAAGTAGAAATCCTACATATGGCTCCTTTAAAATCCTGAACATTCAGCACTGATTTCCATCTGTCCCATCCTTAAGTTTCTAAATGCCACCAAGAGGCAACAGCTGCGTTTCGTCAGGTAACTCCCCGCTGTACTTTCTCTGGAGTCCATACATCTGTGTGTATATACTGTATCACTATGAGGCCTTAACGACATCAGGGCCAATGACGACATCTGGCAAAGAGCAGGGCCTGTTCCCCTCTGCACTGTACCCCCTCCCACTTCTTCTTCATACTGACCACAACCGCTGGGAGCAATCAGAGCGTCACGTCTGAGCTCCGCTGCAATAAGAGCCCACCCCTCCACACTACCACCCC
>JAPQRP010000029.1:17774712-17791973 GCA_037367295.1 Apogon hyalosoma | reverse complement strand
AGCATCATTTAATATATCTAAGCCAATATATATATATATATATACATATATAACAAAGTCAAAATATGCTGCTTTTCTGTACTGAATGGTGGCAAAGTTTCAAGTTACAATAACGGCACAAAACCTTCTGGATGACTGGCAGACACCACATACTAAAAACACACCAGCATATAGTGAATCACACTGAGGCTGTAAACAGGGGCAGTTTGTCCTGGACTTGCATCAGGGAAACCACAGGGCTCTATCTCTTCCTAACATCCACGTCTTCTCATTACTTTCCCGATAATCTCTATCATGTGATTTTGCCCGACTGTCAAAACAACCCCCTCTCTCCCCCCTCTGAGACTAACAAACAGCAAAGCGGCAATGAGTGACGGTGTTATGCGAGTGTATTTTGTTGTTGTATGTATATATGCACTGCAGTGCTGTTGGCACGGGGATGTTTAGGAAGTGGAGATAGAGGTCAGTGAGTCAGCTCAGTAACAGCAGTAATTCAGTACGTCTGACCTGCAATTCACAGTTCATCAACTCTAACTAAACTGATGCTTTGATGGACGTTCGCTGGCCTGCTGCCATTTACAGCAAACAAGCCCAGAAGAGCCTCCCTAATTGGGAAGTTATGTACCCTGAGCAAACACCATCGGCACGTTGATAAGCCACAAGTCTTCATAAATGTCTAAATGATGTTACAAAACATGAACATGGTGTGATTCTACTGAAACAAGCTGATGATTCACTAAACTTTGTGACCTCTGTTCAGACTGGATTATCTCAAACATGACAGCTTTCATGTTCCTCACGAAGCAAAACATTTGCCCAGTTCTATGAGGAATTGGTCATTACTGAAGTGAAATGTACAAACTTTTACTAAAAGTATTTCCTTTCAAACACCAGTCTTTCCAAAGTAAATTTTCAGACTTTTCTCCTAGTCGCATTACAGAGCCAATTTGTGGTTTTCCATATTCTGTCTCATCCAATTTTAAGATTTCCATGGAGACTCATGAGTTATTCAGTAAGAATAAAAGGTTAAGGTTAACTGGAATGAAACTGAAGAAATGAATGAATGAGGAAAAGGAATATAATACTGATAACTATGTTTTCATTAGTATATTAGATAAAAATAAGGATCATTGTGTTCATTACCTTATAATGAGATGGTTTTACATACAGGAGGTCATCTTTTACAGAAGTTGCTATGTTTCTACATGAGTTTAGACCAAACTTCTTTTTTTCTGTTTCATAAAGGTTAAGTCTTTGCATTTACCCATCCTAGTACACTCAACATCCTGCATTAGCAATTAGCAGATTAGAAGCTGTGAGCTGCCATCGAAGGTGCCAGATCTTCATCAGTCACATTACCAAAAAACAGAAAACAATCACTTTCAGGGTCTGATGACGTGAACACATCTTGAATTTTGCGCTTTTTCAAATGTACTAACAGGGCATTGACCAGACAATTAACTTTGTAACCCCAACCCCCGAAGGAGAGGCGAGGGTATTGTTTTTGGTTTGTTTTTTTTTGTTTGTCATCAACTTTACGCAAAAACTACTGGACCAATTTCCATGAAATTTTCAGGAAAGGTGCGAGGTGGTCCAGAATAGATCCCATTAAGTTTAGGTGAATGTAGGTCAAAGGTCAAGGTCACCAAAAATGTGTTTTCACAACGATAAGAGATAGGGCAAATCAAGTAAAACATTTGTGAGAGGCGGGGTTTGTGGTGCCTGGCATCACATGTTATGGCTGCTTTTGATGGAGAGGTTAATCAGATGACCCCAGGGAAACCCATCCAGTGCAGAGAGAATAGTTGACCTGGACACAGAAAGGTCCAGGTCTAACGGAATCAAACATGGAAGTGATAGCCACTACACTACCACACCATCCAAAATGCCAAACCTGGTAATACTCAAGCTGTTTATCTACAACCATAATCAACTCCAAACAGTATTCATGAGCCATCACAGTACAGACGTTTTAGTTTGATGCAAGCAGGTATAAGAAGCAAACCAACTTGAGAAGCTTGTGATTCAGATTATAGGCTGTAATGTAACTAAAAAATAAATTAATTTTTTTCTAAATGAACAGCGACAGTGTATTGATAATATTCAGCAGCTGTAAAGTTTGCAGCTCATATCAACTACTGTACATAATAGGGGACTATACAAAACTATGTCATTTTGTGTTAATTTGTTTGTATCGTGTAAAACTGAACATTTTCTGAGACATTTCTGCACTTTTGCATTTTGTACTGAGCTGTTGTTTTTATCTTGTGTCCCTGACTGCAGGCCAAGTTCCCCATTTGGGATAATAAAATTAACTAACTTAAACTGAACCAGGTGGAACAAACTAGAACTTGCATTACTGTCCATTGAAAATAAATAAAAAGCAACCTAGCCCTATTCATTGGGGTTTTTCTGTTGCTTTTTTCCCAGATGCTCAACTCAATCGGGCTCAACTCATGTCCAGAAATACTGTGATTAATGTATATAGACATTTACGGAGTTCAGTCACTGTAGTGTCAGGATGTTCATCCAAGAACAGCATGTAACTAAACATTTGACATTCACTTTTGAGTGCTGTGGCGTTTGGCGGCTTTTCTGCAGGTTTTTATGGAGGACGAGCATTCCTTTAGCTAGTCTTCGCCTCTCATTGCTTCTTTGTGTTTTGGCTGTCACTCTGACATCATTCTCCCCCCATGACTCATCAGGATTCACTCATTTTGTTATCTTCTTCCCTGCTTTTCCTCCGAACCCCCTCCTCAGTCACATTCCAGTGCTGTCCCTGTTGTCCATAAACACTCAGGACACAGAGGACCATTCAGGTTATTGTAGCTCGCTCGTTCTTAATCTTGTTCTGCTTTGGAAAAATGAGCATAGATTATATCAAAAATGTGAAACACACAAAATAAGATGCACAATCCGATGATCTGAATGCAGATCAGTCAAATAACGCCTGCTGCTTAACCCCGGTGGCCCCTGCTGCACACAGTGACAGCGGTACCCTCCTGCCTCTTTAGCCTCTTTACTGGGGGCCAAGTGTGTGACAAGGGGGGCCCCTGACCTCTGAACCTTAACCCTGATTCAAACCTCCCCACGCCATCTCGCTGCCCTCAGGCCGATTCCACAGACAGATACCGAGCCAGGGCTGCATTTCAAAGCAAGACCCGACCTGTTCTCCATTCCTCGTGTGTGCTGAGCATCACATCAATGCGAAGCCCCTCGCATAACTGTATGACGGCCTCATATTTTCCTGCACAAAAACAACACACTCAGACACACACACACACACACATTTAGAGTGTCTGCATGCTGAAATACAAAGAGGCAGTGACACAGACCAGGCCATCAACAGGCTGAATCTAATTAGCTCTCATCGGTTACTGAGAGAAGCTTTGTTTCACACCAAACCTCTCAGCAAATGGGAGTCGGACGCCACACGAAGAGCATCCAGCTGGGACAGAAGAGAGGCAGACAAGTCACTGAGAGAAGGAAAGGTGATCGGGTAAAAGCCTGTCACTTTTATGGACAGGTAAAGTTTACTACTTGCTAAAAATTAAACCTTGTAGAGTTAAAGTGACCCACTTCACTTTATGCATTCAGTGCAAGGAAGCTGGGAATGAGGGTGTCTTCACTGCCATTATTTAGATTGTCATCCTTTTTCAAAAGGAGTTGTGGTTTTGTACTTGTGTTTCATCTCTCATCCAAGAACTGTTGAATTTCGAAAACTACTACGGATGAATGAAGAACCTACCCAGACATTTAGACTTTCACTTTCCATGAGCAAAGATTTGTTGTTCAGATAAAGATATTTGGAAACAGTCTTTTTAGATAGATGCAACAAGTCCTCAAAAGAACTCTGTTCCAGTTCAACTTGCATTTAAACTCTCTGGCATCTCTCTTCCCGAATGAACCCTGTTTGTATAAACATGATAATCAACTGCACATTGCAGTGACCAAACCTAATTAACCTCTACAGGCCTAATGCTGGCAGCACGTTGGTCATTAGCAGCATACACTGTGTAGCCACGCTTTATTTACATCAATAAAATTATGTTTTATATTCTATTTTCTAATTCTGGGTAAACATTTTCAGATATTTCATCAAACTGTTCCCTTTGTAATAAAGAGAACGAATGTGAATTGATTTAAAACCTGGTTCCAAATTGTCCAGTCTATTGAAAACACATGCCTCTGAGCTTATCAGTTCTTTTTATCAATGCTGGCACATTCTTCAGTTCTGACAGTTATGCACTGGAAAACAATACTGTCAAACTCATGCATCCATGCTGAGGAAAACAAATAACATGAGGGAGTGATGACAGACAGGAAGAAACAGTTCAACTATGGTTTCACTTTGCAAAGAAAGATGAAAACAGAAGCAGTACTAGTTTAATGTCAGTTTCTAGGTTATTTTCAGACTTAGAGAAAATCAAACAGTTGTGCTGACACTGAAAACCTGTGTAGTGTAAAACCTAAGTCTTAAGAAATGCAACATATTTTTAGTTAATACACAAATTTTCTAGCAAATACACAAATTATGAGACAAGATATGCTTTTATGGGATGTTCCATGTTGCCTGTAAAAACAAATGCTTTAAAGAAAACTTGCTGTGCTAACCTGGGACAACCTAAAACCAAATTTAAGTTTGATTAGCATCAGGAGAAGTGTCAGAAAGAAATTAAAAACAGCAGATATTCAGACAGAAATCAGTTTAGGATACATATGATTGTGATGGAAAAGTGATTTTAATGAGTAAACACTGTGAACTACTATTACTGAACCAAGAATCAGCTACTTATTTTACTGAAGTTATTGTAAATTATGTGGGAACTAAATAGTCCACTCTTGTTAATCTATTTATAATTGGTTATTGTCAATAATGAAATGTTCAAATGAAAAAATCTTGTTCCTTTTGTTTTTGTAATATGAACTGGTGTATGAACTAGCCTAATATTGCACTTATGTTTTTCATTTATTGTTGGTTGTTCTTGTTTTTGTGCTGAAGAATAGTTGCTGCTGCAGTAATAACTAATGGGGATCCTATGCAAATAAATAAATAAACAAATGGTGCCAGGTACAACAAACCCCTTGCACGTATTGTAGCTTGTTTTGGCATTGATCCAGCTGATGTCATCATGTCTATGCGTGTGGTGATGTCAGCCTATCAGTTGCCTCTATACATGTGCCAAGTTTGAAGTAAATTGAAACAAAATCGATGTTTTTATAGACATTTGAAATTTTGCCCATTATAAGTAAATGGGAGAAGAAAAAAAAAAGGATTTTGAAAATTCATAAAAAATTTGAACTTTGACCTACTGTTCCCAAAATGTAATGATATCTATCCTGGGTCACTGGCAATCTATAAACCCAATTTGGTATGAATTAAACCAATAGTTTTGCTGCTAGAGTGTTAACAAACAAACAAACTGAACCAAAAATAATACCCCTTGCCTCCTCTTCAGGGATGGGATAATAAACCTGTACAGTCCTACTTTTTTCCATGTGGAAAATAGACCAGGAATCAATAAGGGAATGAATAAAGAATGACACCATAAAGCACAATCGATAACAGCACCGGTATCAATAAAATCTTATCAATTCCACCACTAACGAGGACAATAAACATCATATTTGTAGGACAAGGTGAATTAGAAAAAAATGCAATTAATTCCAGCATATTAAGTCTTTTGCGGATCATAAGGAGAAAAACAAAACAAGCAACGGCCTAAAAAGGAGATCAATAAAGAGCTATTAGGAACAGAAACAGAGCTCCAGTATAGCAGCCACTCCCTCCCACCACAGTAAACAAGGTCAGTGATGACTGATGTCCTTCGCCCACCTATACACTCATTACACTGTATTTGTACAACATCAAGGACTTCCTCATGCAAACACAAGGCCCTGGAGCTGTTTTCAGCCTTATCCTCCAAACACAACGGATCTGAAACTCACAGTGTTTGTGTGCGTGACTTCATTTTGTGCACCTGTACTCAGATTATGAGCTGCGGCTGTGTAACTTTGACCCCGTAAGTGTGATGTAAACATAGCGGAGCGGCCGTATTTGTGGACACCTGTGCCTGAATGCGTGTGTATGTGTGATTAACATGAGTCAACACACTCTTTTTCCAGGTTAATGATTGTGGATGTGAGGTGCGAGCGGTGGTGCAGCTGTCGTCTCTAAAGCCCACGGTTGAGGAATGCGGCTGAGGTGACGGTGTCGAGGTGGGAGGGCGGGGGGTGTTAAAGTGTGAGAGACGTTTTAATGGTGTTAACGGACTGATGCGGGGTACTCTGTAACACACACTTTACTGTCATGCTCCTTGTACGGCCCCACCCGCTGCACTGACAGCGTACCAATCACGTATCGCAAACTATATTTAACAACATTTTACACAAAAAAGGATAAAATTATTAACAGGATGAGAAGAATCAACCCATTTTTACAGACTTGCTTTTGATGCAATGTTTACTACTTCTGTCACTAATGTTACCTAATCACTTGTCTGTCTGTCTGTCTCAACAGGAGAGCTGGATCTGCAGGATTAAGCAAAAGTTACTGCATCAATTGATGTGAAATCACCCATAAAAAGGGTGGAGGCTGCCTGTGTTTTTCACTTTCTCCATTAAACCCTGCAGAACCCCGCAGAGGCTAATTTACAACTTAGAACAGTAACAATCAGTTACATTTACTTGATTTGTGGATTGTTTGTGTAATAAGATGAAGACAACGGGCCTTGTTGGAGATCTTTTATTATGAGTTGTTGTCTATTATTGTCTTTATTTATGACATATTATTTTTTAACATAACATCTTCTGTTCTGCCTTTTCTGCATATTTTATCTTCTTATTCTAAGTTACTCTTTAGTTAGTCTTCCTGTTTTTTGGCTCTCTATGTTTACCACAACCGCAAGTGACCAAAATAATCAACTGATCTGAAATGTTTAATAACTTCAAAATCACTAATCTTATCAATACATGGAAATAATTCTGGTAAAAAGCAGTTTCTCAGCCTTTTATTGGCATCAGATATGACTTTCAGAGGCTCCTTAGTGAACATATAAACACCGTTATCTTCTACAGCATTGATTCACCAGTAAAACCCATGAGGTTTAATAAATTACTATGGCTGTAGACACTTGTTTTTAGTTTCAGTTGATTATATATTTTGCTGAAAATGTCAGTTTTTCTTCAGTTTCTCTATTTTGATATAATAACCTTCGACTTTACTCTTTGGCTTTTATGATTCAGTAAATTAAATATGGGAAAATACCTGATTTCACTGAAAAATGCAGTTGATAACACTATAATAAATGATGATAAATCACTTAGAAAAGGTTAAATACAGACGAAAAATTAGTCTGGAAGTCGCCACAAAAATAGTTCCAGGTCTTTAAGGCTTAAATCACCCTTCACTGATTTTCTGAGTATCCTGCTTTAACTTTGTCTGTTTTAGTTATAATGATTAGTAGTAGAAATAACAGAAATAATTCTCTATTAATCAGTTTTTAAGGACTGACAGCGAAATCCTCAAAATTCTCCACATAACAGTAGTGCCTGTGTTATGCGTCGACTACGCAGAGGGCATCTGCTAATGATCACAGAAATGCTTTCCTCTGCAGCATCATACATCTGTTTTCACTTAACGTAGCCTTAATCAGGATCTGATCCTGGACCTGCTGACTTCACGGGCCTCTGTGGTCTGAGGTCTGCAGCCTCTCTGGGGTGGTTGTCTTGTGATCAGCAGGATGAAGAGGCATCCAGACAGGACTACAAGACAATTTGTGGATTAGCCAAAGCCTCTGTATAATGTTCAGGTCTTCATTATTACAAATGAGGAAGATTTTATCAGGCCTCTGGATCTGGGGTTCAGAGTTGAAACAGGCCTCAGATCAGGACAGAAAAAGAGCTAAAATGGTCAAAGGAGAGGAATATCTTCAAAACAGTGTCAATAATAAGATGTAAATTAGGCCTGGATGTGCAATGTGACGATATATATTTTGTTGATTGTATCCTCTGTTGTTTATTTCATAATTTGACACATCTTGGCATGGGTATAAACAGGAATTTTGCATGAGATCAACACAAACAAACCAGTCAAAACAAAAGCGGCAACTTGCACCTTACAGCGGCGTATAACTTTCATCACCAGTTATTCAGCAAATCTGTAAAACTAAGTCATTGCCTAAGTATCATGAATCCATAAGTCTTTCCGTGATTACTCATCTGAATGTCTTCCCTCACAGTGAACAATTTTGAAGTGTACTCCACCATAAACAGTCCATGTATTTACAAACAGAGTCAGTAGTTCAGTCGGGCATTTTTGGAAACTTGTTGCAACGTGCATTGTGGGAGGCGGAGCTCCAGCCGTTTCCGTGTTTGTTGCCGCTGCAGCCATAACACAACTGCGTAATGCATGTCGCAAAAAAATTTCCGATAATGCCCGACTGCCCTACCAGTTCTGTTTGTAAACAAATGGGTTGTTTATGGTGGACCACACTTCAAAACTGTTCACCGTGAGGGAAGAGATTCAGGTGTGTAATCACGGACAGACTTTAGAATTCATGATACTTAGGCTATGACTTGGGTTTTACAGATTTGATGAAAAATTGCTGACAAAAGTCATACACAGCTTTAAATAGGAGTTCCTTCTCTCTGATTTTTTTTCCTTATGTCATTGGTGAATCACAATTTTAACCAAATTTTTCCCATGTGAACTACAGATAAAACAGGATTCAAACATATTCTTCATATAAAAATGAGTGTTAAGGGGCATTACTTGTTAAAAAAATAAATGATGAATTAAATAAAATAAGTTGGGGAAGGCTATAAAAGCAAGGAAGGACAAAAAAAAGGAAAATTTCCCCAAGGGGACAATGAAGTATATCATATAGTATTTAAATAAGTATTTACAGAAAGCAAAATTTTGATTAAGCCAGTTAATTCAATATATAGCTCAAACTTTTTTTTAATCTGTTCATGTAGTATTTTAGATTTTGTTACATTAGAAAATTTACACATAAAAGGAGAAAAGCCATCAAAAATGACAGAGTAATTATTTGTCAAGTATATAATTCAGAATGGAGTATTTCTATTAATTTAAAGTATTGAATTTATGGAAAATGTGCAACAGATCAGTTCATTTTCTTCCAAATATCAGGCAGGAAATTAAGTAACATGCATGATTTAGAAGGTATAGGTGTTTAAATTCAGCTCATTATGTGAACCCACTCCATTCTGCAGCAGTGCAGGAGCAGTGCTGCACCAATGTCACTTAAATATAGGGGGTTTATTTTAATGTCAGTTGTACGCTGATGAAGAGTAATACATAGGATTTAAAAGGCAAACAAAAGAATCACCTTTTTTTTAACTGAAACCTAAATGAGAAATGTGTTACTTCAGGTCATTCATTCATTTCATTCACTTTTAATTAACCAGGAAGTCCCACTGAGGTCAGAAATCTCTGTTTTGTTTTGGGTTTTTTTTGCAAGGGGGACATGGCCAGGGTAGCAGCCGTACAAAAAACCAACACATACAAGACACACAAATGCATAATGGCAGCTATTCAAGCACAATTCAAGCCTCTAGAAAAACAATGATATTCCTCCCTTCACTGCATTCTTTATGATACTCTTAAAAACTATGAATGAATATGAATGTTTTTAGCTGAAGAACTTTTAGGAGACTTTTGGAGGTTTGGGTGAATCAGCGCAAAAAGAACCTCAGATGAAGAGGTTGTCCATCAAAATGTGATTGACAGGTTTATCAAAAATCAGAAATGGGGCTGAATCAGGTTTGAGCTGCACAATAAGACAAGAATGTTCCAGTTGAATGGTCTGCTTTTGTTGTCTGATAATCAGTGTTTGTGGTTCTCTCAGGAAATAACAAGAGAAACTGCAAATTTGGGTGATCAGTATCCACGGACAGCTGCAAATTTCTGCAATGAAATAATTGAAAGATTCATTTTAAAATGCATGTTGCTTTATTTCCATCTCTGCTTCTTTCCATTTTTTGAGACATGCTGTTTATACTGATAGTGGCCTTATCTGTGTATGAAATTACCTATATGAGGAGATAAGATTTCTGTCATGTAGATATATAGAGTGCATATAAAGACATACTATATTCAGTATATACTGTCTGTGGAAACACTTAAAGGATCACACTGTACAGCTGGAGAATATCAAAGAAACACAACCTGGTTACCTCCGCTGCATGGACAGAACAGGGGCTTTAACATCGACCGCCTTGGCTCAAGATTTTCATACAGCGCTCTCATGTTTCCCATTATCAATACACTGTGGCATCACGTGGCGCGATGCAGCATTAGACATCAGGGCTGTCGCTCACCCTGCCCTCTGCCCCGCCCTGACATCCACCGCCTCTCCACAAATGCAGCTCTATTGATCTCACCCACAAACCCTGCACTGCAACATTAGCTCAGGCCTGCTAACAACGTTAAACTAGTCCCAGCGGTCGTCATCATAACCGGCCTCCTCATCAAACCGACACA
Source organism: Apogon hyalosoma (assembly GCA_037367295.1). Classification (NCBI taxonomy): domain Eukaryota; kingdom Metazoa; phylum Chordata; class Actinopteri; order Kurtiformes; family Apogonidae; genus Apogon; species Apogon hyalosoma. Next base: position 17,781,466 of record JAPQRP010000029.1, on the reverse strand, counting down.
TTCATCCCCCAACACGTTCTGTTAAATAATCGCATTTCAGGGGATGAGAACAGATGAAAAGACTGTGTTTCTGTCCACGTTTCAGGGTGGAAAACGCGGGAAATTTGGTCTTAAAATACATCAGCACGGGCAAAAACAGGTGATATTAGGTGCAGAGAAAGGGAAGGATAAATAAGAGGTGGGTGTTGGCTTCAATGCAGGGTCAGGGACTGAGGTTAGACAAGCTGAGGTTAGGTTGGTAAGAAGAGACGAGCACTAACAGATTGGATCAGGGGTGTCAAAGTCATTTTAGTTCAAACCAGTAAATTGATAACACTAAAAAAAAGTTCAATAACATTAGGAAAATATTTACATCTAGACAATCTGTCCTTTAAAAACCTGAATAACATTAACATTTACGAAAAATAAGTGCAATGTTGACAATATTATGCTTGAGCTTATCATTTACACATGTGCATTACAGATCTACAAATGCACAAAACATTTAGTAAAAGGCATAACATTGTTAAAATTAGACTTAATTTTCTTAAGACGTTTCATGTTTGTATTTGTTCAGGTAATTTATATTTTTTGTGAAAGGTTAGTATGTCTTTTTCATGTAATTTTACCTTTTTTTTTTACATTAAAACAGAGAGAAGACTTCGGAGTTATCATTATGTAAAGGTTATTATGGTAGTATTCTATTGGACCCACTTGAGATTGAAGTGGTCTGTTTGTGGAACCTGAACTAAATGATTTTAACACCCTTCATTGTTAAAATCTTCAGTGTAATTTTTGCATTTCACAAATTCATCCCACAGGCCAGACTGGACCCTTTGGTGGGCCGGTTTTTGTTTGACCCCCCTGGTTAAGAGAGAGGCACACTGAGGGATTGTGGGAGTTTTATTGCTCATACAGAAGACAATTTGGGGGGTGCACACACAGCAGTTTATGAGAGTGTCTAAAGTTTTACTACAGCGCTGCATTCACTGTAACAAGCCTAAAATTAAAAAGATAAAAGTGAATGAAACGTGTTTGAAGGCACTGCTCTGTTGCCTCAATTAAAAAGGAGACCACAAGAGGAAACATTATTCTTTGCTGGAGGGAATAAACTCAACCACAGCTGATAACGAAGGAAAAAGTGGAGCTAAGTCAGGTGGTAAATAAGGGGAAATCTGTGGACAAAAACTCACACCGAGACTGACCTGGGGCGTGATACTGCAGCACATGTGGTAGACAAACACAACTTCACCACAAACGTGACACATTCATAGAAGGAAGAACAAAGAGACAAAAAAGGACCCCAATCTCAGAAACACTCACATACGCACAGAACTGAGGAGCCTCTGAAGTTAAATCAAAGCAGATCCACTCGGCCGCCACGCCACAACCATATGCCTCTGTCAGAAAGGCAGACCACCGCCCTGAGTGACATCTTACCTCATGACACATTGCTGCATCCACACATTCCTGGAGTCACACTCTTACCATTAAACCCCATGCTGCTTTAACAAACACTGCAACTACTCATTTTGTGTCATTTAACATATTTCCAACCATATGTGGCTGCGTTTTCTTTGTTTGGCTTTAAGAAGAAGGGTGTAGCTGAGGGAAAATCCATTCCTCTGCTTTTACACTGGAGTTAATGTGAAGCCAATATGCTGCTGTGTGATTATTCAGTAGTTACTATAAAACAGAAGCATGAATGGAAGTGGAAATGAAGTCATCTTTGTCATTTATGTGTCTTGTGATGTGCATACACTTAAGGTCAGCTAAAAGACATGGGTGATTTCTTCAAGCAGGAGTGTTTATAAGCAGGAAAGATGTGAGAGGGAATGGTTTCCTCAGAGCACCATCTCTGTCTGGGACGTCCCGAGTGGACTTGACAGCCTGCCCGCCTCCTGATGCAGCGAGAGGCGGACAAAAGCCTGGAGCAACCCCGTGCGTAAAAGCGACTCTGGATGAGTTTGGGTTTTTTTTTGTTTTTTTTTTTGGCGAATTCTCACCCGCGCTATTGGAACGAAAGCTGCAGAAAAACACAAATGGAACACTCGTACAGTATGTCGGTGAGTGTGTGTACACAGAAGCTATGTAAACTAGTGTTAATCCTCTTAGGAAATCACGCTCTCTGACCAGCCCCACGGCGTTTACTTGAGGTTATCCAAACACAATAACGCCCAGGTATCTACAGTGCGTTTGAACGGTGCCAGCTCTGCGTACTTACGTGGTTCTCAGTGTAGGGTGGTATTCCAACAAGGCAAAAAGCAACTCCATTCATTGGACAGCAGAAAATGTTTGGCTGCAACAGGGAGAGGTTGATTTGTTGCTGCACAAGCGGCAACAGAGACGGAGCGCAAGACGGGGAGCTCCTGGAGTAACAATGCACCGGGTAAAACTTATAGCTTCAACTCTTCTCCGGCTTCCTTCCTCCTAAAAAAAAAAAAAAAAACCCACTCTGTTCCCGTTGTTTCGGGTCGTTCACTGCGCTCCCCCCTCATCCTCCTCCTCCTCCTCCTCCTCTTCTTCTTCTTCCGCCAGACCGCATCAGTTGTACATAACTAAATCCCTCTGTGCCTGGAAACGGACTGTGGCGGCGTCAAGGCGCACGACGGGCGCAGGAAAGGCGAGAGGTGAACCTTCAAAGTAAAGTCCGGGAAAGAAAAGGGGGAACTACGCTTAAAAAAAAAAAAAAAAAACACATCAGTTTAACTGTAAATTCTAGTGTGATCAGACGTGATTTTATAAAAAAAAAAAAAAAAAAAGTACAAAGGACTTTTTTTTACGTTCTATAAGTGGAAGACGGTGCCAAAGAGTGATCATATAGTTTTAAGCAACTTCATAACTTGTTTTTTTTTTTTTTTATTTATTTATTCATATCAATTTTATTTCCTGTATGTGACAATTGTTGGTTATTTATCATATCCCCTTTGGTTATTTATCACATCTCCTTTTATCTCTATGAAAATTGCCATATGCAAGAGATAAAATTCATATGAAAAAATAAAAACATCAACAAGGTATTAAGTTGGTTACAAATATCCAAAGCAAGACATAATTTGACCCTAAAATGAAGCCTATTTTAATCTATTAAAAATTGCTTTAAAGGTATTTTAACTGGTAATAAATAAATAAATAAATAAAAAAAAACAACTACATTCATTATAAGCTGGGACAAAAAGTAGGGGAAATAATGCAGAACCAAAAGTAGAATCACAAAAGAGATGATTTAGGCATATATGACTAAACATGTTCATTCATTCATTCATATTTTAAACCATCAAAAAACACATGAAGAGAAACCTTAATTTTCAATGGACTCTAAAATATATTGAACTCACAAATCAATTTTATGGCCCTAAATATATGATGTTGTCATTTAAACAATGTAAAGAATATATAAACTACAGACAATCGCGTAAATATGCCAGATTTCAACTGCAATTTAGTTAAAATATTGTGATCTCAGACGTGTCGATATGAATATATTTGTTTGTTAGAACTGGATATAATTTGAGTGACACAATCAGTCCTTTAGTTTTTGCACACTTACTTTTCCACTAAAATTTTCTACTCCAAGCAAGTTAATCGTCAGAATAAACTCCCCCAGTTGACTTTATATGAACTGTACAGTCTTTTATTTTACCGGAAGTACGTTTCATGTACTTTTTTTAACTTGACGCTGGTGGATTGAAAATGAGGCAAATTACAGGAGGGTGCGTTGGGTAACTGCGTGCGCTCCGCCCTGTCAGGCCACAGCGTGCGGGCTCCCTCTGGCTGTGCCAAAACGACTTATTGTGCGTTTTGATGGTGATGGGAGGGGTGACCGATGCCACCAGGACCGTAAGTAAAAGTTAAAGGTTTAGAAAAATAAGAGCAGATGTATTCTACACTGACTTAATTAGCACTTAACCTTCAAAGAACTGTTTTTGTGGCAACTTCTAAGTGAGTTTCTCTTACATTACATAGTTATTTATCCGGATTTATAATAATAATATCCTCTCCATTTAAGCTTTTTCTAAGAAAATCAGGCATATTTCTAGATTTAATTTACTTATTATGAAGATCAGGGGTCAAATATATGGCCTGCGGCCCAAAACTAGCCCACCAAAGGGTCCAATCTGGCCCATGGGATGAATTTGTGAAAGGCAAAAATTACACTAATGATATAAAACTTCAAATGTGTCAAAATCATTTTAGTTTAGGAGCTACATACACACCAATATGATCTCAAGTGGGTCAGACCAGTAAAGTATTATCATAATAACCTATAAATAATGAACACTCCAAATTTTTGTCTTTTAGTGTTAAAAAAAAGTAAAATTATATGAAAATGCTTACATTTACAAGCTATCCTTTCACAAAAAAATGTGAATAACCTGAATAAATATGAACAACATAAAATGTCATAAGAGAAGTTAGTGCAGTTTTAACAATATTATGCCTGTGATTAAAAGTTTTGTCAGTTTTGTTAACTGAACACAAAAGCGTTTACAACAAATGTCATTGGTCAAACTCCATGGGTTTTACTGGTGAATCAATGTTTTAGAAGATGACTGTGTTTTCACGTTCACTACGGAGCCTCTAAACATCCAAGACAGACACATCTGATTCTACCGTAAAGCTGAGAATCTGCATTTTACATGAATTATTTACATCTATTGATAGGATTAGTGGTTCAAAAGGTATTAAACATTTTAGATCAGTAGATGCTTTTGGTCACCAGGGACTGTTTAGGTCTTTAAGGGTTAAAATTGGAAATCTGTCATTGTAAATAGATGTTTGCAATGCATTCACGTATATATTTTGGGCTTTGAAAAAATGTATGTTCGACATCAAGTGAAACAAGTTGCCACAGTTAATGATTTCTACAGGTCTGTCTAGAATGACAGCATGTTATACTATAGAAAAAACCCTTGTGACCTTATAATAATCACAACCACCAAGAACAAAGGACACTGAAGTCCATTAAGTGTCTGACTCAAGATCAACTGATGCACTCAGCAGAAAAGACTTGTCACACTGAGCCATGTCTGTATCTGGATTTAGTCCACACCCAGGATCAGTATAATTCATGCATTCTCGGAAAAGTGTTGACAGACCTGTATTTTTAGACCCCATGGCCTCAGATGAATAGTGTTTATGTGAATCAATACACATAGAGTCAAGGGAAGTTGAATCATCGCTGGAACAGGAACCTCTGTTTGCCACTTGCACTACAAGTATCAAGTACTGCACAGATACTTAAACTTCACTTGAATATTTCCATTTTTCAATTTATACACAAAAATGGAAATATTACTGGTCTGACAGCTTTATTTCTTTTAGATGCACATTTTATGCAATTCCTTCATCCTCTACAGAAAATATGGGTTTAGAATCATTGGAGATTTTTAAGAGTCGTCTTCAAACCCACTTTTATGCTCATTTTAAAAGATTATTCTATCATTTGACAATGTTTCCTGTACAGCCATTGGATTATATTTCTGTATTTTATGCTGCATCTTGTTGAAAATCTAAGCCTTGTTATTTATTTCATGTTATATTTATGTTGTGTCCTCATGTGGTGTATTGTTTTATCCAATGAAGAACTGTAACTTTCTTTGGAAAAGTGCAATATGATTAAAATACTGCTTACTTACTTTCTTCACATTCATAATATAACAAATGCTTAGTTTTTTGTTGAAATGAAACCATTTGTCTTCCCATTTTTCTTGCTACAACCACATGGTTTGTCATGTTTTTGTCTAAAATTCTCACATGGTTTCATTTCCATAAATATTCAAAACATCCATTATCTCATCAAAAATGATCTCAAAGAGGATTAGAAATAAGGTCCAAAACTGAAAACAGATATGTGTATCAGAGGGGTGTTTTTGTGATCCTTTTTCTCTCAATAATTACATGATGAGCCAACAGATTTATTTGGTGTGGCTGTTTATAAAACTGGATAGAAAGGTTCAACAAACTCCACCTCAGCAGATATAACAGTAATGCATCAGTATTAGTAATATAATGGTGACAGGTATAATAATATTTCAGTCTAAGGAACCAAATCAGTTAAACTACAGTAAATTATTATTAGAACATTCAACACCATCAACCTTTGATAAATATTCTAGTCGCCCATCTGTACATTCTTTCTCCGTTAATTATAGATTTCTGGTCAAACAGAGGGTTTGACACGTGCAGTTATACTGTGGGAGCTTTGGTTTATATTATACACACATTATATTTTTCCTGATGTCACTGAAAACATCACCAAAATGACTGAATGACTGAGGTTTACAGTTCTGCCAAGTGATGAAGCTAGCACTCTGACCCCTTGTGCTCCCATGGCCCCACCCCTTTTGTCCAAACATGATTGCATCATACTCCTAAACAGCCAAATTGCAAACTATTGGCATAAAAACAGCACCTGAGAAACCAACAAAGTTACAGTTCCTATATATTTTGACTTAACTATTCCGTTATTTACAGTTACTAGTTACACTTAATGTTTTTATTCGAACTGACTTTTAATTGCACATCCCTCAGGTCTCTCATTCTCTCTTATCTTACATAGTTAAACTACATTGGTGCTAATTTTCATATTTTTCTCAAATAGGATTTTATGCACTAATTTCAAGCATTTTTACATTGCTGTAAAAAGCAGCAGTTCCTGATGACTGTTCCAGTTTTTGGCATCATATACAGTCGTGGAAAAAAATTATTAGACCATCAAAAGTCATTAAAAACAATGGTTATGCAATCAAGTACTAACTCCTGTGTGTATCAT
>JAPQRP010000029.1:17707597-17742529 GCA_037367295.1 Apogon hyalosoma | reverse complement strand
ATGGATGGATGGATGGATGGATGGATGTTTTGTTATATTATTATATACATGAGTAATCACTGGTGATAAAAGCAAAGAAAACACAAAAAATATCCAAGAAAATAAGTAAAACCGATAAAAAAAAAAAGAAAAATATAAATAATTTAAATTAGCTGAAACACACAAAATATAATGAAATAAAAAGTTGCTCTAAAGATATAAATGATGTGACCTTAAGTTTTGCTGCTGCTGTTCCCTGATGAAGCTACACAATGAAAATCAGTGAAAAAAAAAAAAGAAAAAAAAAGCTGCTACTTGAGAAATAATCGAAAAATATTTGAACAGGTTTAATGGTGCCCAAATTAAAACATATTAATTCAGTGTTATAGAGTTAAAAGAGCAATAAGTGATTTATAAATAAACAGAATCCTGTGTTTATCAGGCCTTTCAGAGACAAGGCCACCCAAGTTTGGTATAAAATACACAATGGTGAGTTCTGTAGTTACCAGAGCCAATAAAACCTCACCCAGTAGCTTGAGTGTAGAACATTAAACACTATAAAAACAACAGCAACTCTGGAGCTTCAGAAACAGCTCTGTGTGTTCACGCCAAATATGCTGAACCCGCTCGTTTTTAACCAGTTCTTCCACACACAACTGAGTCTATTTATCTACCTCATGAATCCACCAGCATCAGCTGATTCAACCACTGACTACACTGAAGGTCAACAGCACCATCTGCTGGACGGATGCCGGTATGACACCCACCATGCAGAGCTGCCTTATCTGTGCTTGAATGCACAGAATAAATACCACATAAATTAACATTTTTATTTATTCAGCTCTAAGCTCAGAATAGATGATTATACAGAGTGTTTTAGTCTGTGGTCACAACTTAAATCATGCAAATTTCACAATACGTTTACTCAAGACAACAGTTACAAGAGAATTCAAGTATATGAAAATACAACTAAAATGTTGTGCTATGCCACACTTAGAGCTTGCAGGACTTCCCAGTCATTTGAAATATCATACATGATTACAAATGGCAAATTAACCAATAAGGATCCAGTGTGATTATTGTGGCAGTTCCCAAATGAAGTTTTCTCTCTATTTAACCTTTTCTAAGTGATTTATTACCATTAATTATGATATTATCCCCTGAATTTTGCATTTTTTTCCCCAGTGAAAATCATCTATTTTCCTATTTTTAATTGACTGATCATGTAGATGTTCATAAAAGGTCAGAGTAAATTCAAAGATTATTGCATCAAAACAGAAAAAAATTAAGAAAAGCTGCCTTTTTCGGTAAAATATCGCATTAACTGAACGTAAACCCAGCGTCTCCATTCACTATCATTGATCAAACTCCATGGGTTTTACTGGTGAATCAATGTTGAAGAAGATGACAGTGTTTCAACATTCACGGAGCCTCTGAACGTCCAAATGGGTCATATCTGATGACCATGAAAAGTTGACAAACTGTATTATTTACATGGATTGATAGAATTAGTGGATCAACAGTTTAGATCAGTAGATGCTTCTGGTCAGTGGTGGACGTTTGGGCCTTTATGGGTTAACATGATTGATATTTAATATTTTAGGAAAGAAATGAAGAAATTAAGTAAAAACAAACTCTGGGACATTTTCTGAGCATTATAGATGACAATGTAAACAAAACTAACTCTACAGACAGAATAAAATGTTCATCACTGTAGTCTGTATGCTGTTGCTATACCTCTTTCGCATCAGTTGGCATTTATTTATAAATCCACCCCTGAGCTACTGCTATCTTATCTTTATACGTACATGTGTAAAAACTGCCTTCTCAGAGCATCTTATAAAAATTCTAGTTTCCAGAATCAAAAATGAGTTTTTAAGATTTGCTGTTCCTTATTTCATGACATGATTTACAGAAGAACCTGAATCTGTCAGAACTAACTGTACTGGAAAGATTAGGGAAAAAAAAGCCCAATATGCTCAGTCATTATGCTTCTGAAGTTGAATTGAAATTATTTCTGTATTTATTCTTATAATCTTGAATTTTTCTTTTATTGAATGAAAATTTTGTTATTCATTTTATTAAATAATCAGATATTGTGTGTATTTATTTGTAATGTATGAAAGAGGTTTGTTTTGTATTGATAAATTGTAATATTTACCCTGCTTTCATTTCCTGGTCCGTCTTAGAGAACTGATTTTTAACCTCAATTAGGATTACACCTGATTTATTACATTTTTATGTTGCAATGATATTTATTTCAGTACAAAATAATATTATGCAATTGGTCAATATCATTTTTTTATCGCAGCCCTGTTGGCAATGAAACACCTGGATTAATTGAGTCCAAATACTTTTCTGCATGCAGCAAATAAGAAAAATTAAATTATAGGCTACTGATATAGTAATCATTAAAATGTATTGAGTACATTCACACTCAAGATAGATTTTAGTAAAACTGAGAAATATTTTCATTTTGAATTTGATGACACATTACTGTCTCATTTAACTCAATTTTAATATTGATCGACCTCTACACAAGGTTGCAATGTTACAAATGCAGCAATTAATGTAAATTCAACCATCCATTGATCCACAGATCCATCTTCCTCTGCTTGTGAAGGTCTGATTAAGAGAAGATAAATGCATGAATGGATAGTTGAATTTACATTAATTGTTGCCGTTGAAACATCCCAGAAAGTGTTACTTGCATCTTGCTGAGAAATATGAACATTCACAAACTTGCAAGAATTATGTTTGCCTCTTTTTCTTAAGTGTTGAACTGTAACTGAGAAAAATGTAAACTATTACTGACTGAATTAGAAAAATGGACTGAAGACGAACCAACAACATGTACAGAAATCTTCTTTATTTGTCATAATATGTGAAATACTGCAATTAACTCCCAAAATCCTTTGTGCATCAGTAAACTTAAATATATTTATATGCAACAGAACAATGAGGTATAATACTATGATGATAATAACAGGTGAGGTATAATATAACACTGTTTGCTTTATGCATGTCGGTTACAAGCAAAATCCAACAAAAAATAGATGTTATTGTATTGTATTTGCCAGTGTGAGGATATCGTGGTACTGATTTCAACCATAAACAGAGAGTTGCGGCGGATATTAAGTTGTATTGACACATTCCCCTTTCACCTTAGGGGAAATCCTGACTGTTGTGATGAGCGTAACATATTGGCAATATATTAAAACCTTGATATTAATACTGAGGACGGGCGGAAACCACACAGGGCATCTCTGTGACACAAAACAAACGAAACAAAGCATAAGTAGAGGTTGGCTGCACACCCTGCATGCATCCTACACACCATCACAGTGATATTAAAAGGCAAACTCTACACCTGTATTAAACCGTTCCAACCATTCTGCATTCACAGGGAATTGTGCAGCAGTGACAATTTCTTCTCTCTACAAAAAAAAAAACAAAACATGCATGATTGTACAAAACACACAGATTGGTTAAAGACAGGTAATCGGGGTGGAGAGTCTTGGCCAAACTGGAGAAATCCTAGAAAGGAGGAGGCTGATAGTGTGATGACAGTGCAAAAGGGAGACAGTCAAGCAGAAAGTTTGGCTTCTGCTGCTTATCCATTTGTTTTCCTTCTGAGCTGGAACACTCCTCACATCCCACAGGAAACCTCCAACGGAAAGCCATCTCTTCTCCCTGAAACAAACGGCAGCATGGATCAAACATTTAACAATCTATCATCGAAACAAAGAAGTATTGCACGTCAACTGGCGCAGGTGCAGTTCTAAGGATCAATTAACAACACATTATAAACCAAATACCTCTAACATTATACAAATTGCTTTCACATCTCATGAATTTCCTTCTACTGTCAGATATTTCATATCTTAACAGGATTATTTGTTTAGAATACCTATTTTATGTAATGAAGCACTTCCTCACCATTGTCCATGACGGAAACCAGGGATGCAGATGAGGAAAAACACTCATCCTTCCTGCACCGCGTCGCCTCATCATAGCATGTAGATGATGTAGGAGAGGAAGACGAGGCCCATGATGGCGAAAAACATCAACACCAAAATGTCCACCATGGTGGAGACGCTGTCAGAGAGGACGGTGTTGGATGTTAAAGGACACGCAGCGCAAACAGCAGCTCCACAGCCTGTGCAAGAGGATCGGGTAAGATCGGAACTCTTCGGAAATGAACGTAGTGACGATCGGCTCGCCCCTCCCCCTCTTGCTCATGCAGAAAGCGGAAGTAGATACTAGGATGAAGGTCCGGAACTTGCACTTTCAGACAGTTTTTGGCCTCTAAATAAGTCCCACAGTTTGTGAAGCCAACATTATTTATTGGCTATTAAAAAATGATTACTCATGAAGCACGAGGAAGCGATAAAGCCAATGAAAACACGACCTGTCAGGCCAACTTCCGGGAAAAATGTCCACGTGACTTTCCACCGTAACGTACGCTTTATCAGACTCAAAACTAAATTAAAAATTAACTGACTCCAACGGGCGTTTATTAAATTTTTACGAGTTATCCTAACATAAAACAAATAATAATGCATTGCCATAGATTTAGATACCACATCATTATCAGCAGCAAGATTACTGAACATATATTTACAATATTAACCCATACATTACACCATTTACAGCTCATATATTAAAGTAATTATGGGATAATAATGCATGAAAGTGTGTAGTAAAACACTATTACAAGTAGCAATAATAACAATAATAACAACAACAATAATAATAATAATAATGTCTACTACTGGAGGAAAAACATCTGGTCTAAATGTCCAATCTTAAACCAACATCTTTAATCATATATTTGCATTATCTGCCAATAATGTGTTAAACTGATCAAGTTTACAGACATGAAAATTAAGCCCAATGAAGAATAAATAAAGTAAATAAAGTAGCAGAGCCCATCATTTTGGCTCTAAATTGTTCGGAAAATATTCAAACACCTGTTGAAACCCATATCTTGATATAATCACTCACCATTTTCATCACTTAGCTGGCAAAAAAAGTCGTGAGGAGAACATTAAGAAACATTCTTGGACAAATTCTAGATTAAGCTGGAATAAGCTTCACAGTTTGGGTAAAATCAGGTATTTTTCTACCAGCAGCAAACCCATTGTTGACCAGTGTTATTATAATCTAGTAATAGGCAGATGCAGAACTATTATCCATTTTTACTTTTTGTTCCTTAGGAATAATTAATGCAACTACTCTCATACTTAAGAATACAGGAGTATTTCTAGACTGTAGTATTGCAGTTTTACAGCTTCCGCTGCTGCTTGGTATACAGTATCAACCACTTTTTTCTATTACTAGTAAAATAAAGCCACTACCAATTTCTGCTTATAATGTACATAAGTGGAACTCAAGTACAAAATATCAGTGCAAAAGCACAGTTCAATCAGCAATATGTATTTAAAATATAGAAAAAAAAGCAAAGAGGATTTACTACATGCTTTGTATACAACTGGTAAGATTATATTCCCAGTAATCATAAGAATTTCACAGGTTTTGTTGTGTAAAAAGTAACAATTAACTATTAGATAAATGTAAAAACTATAACACTTCCTTCTGAAACAGCATAAATTGAAATACTGAGTTAAAAATGATTGTTCCATAGTAAAATTAGTAAAATAATGAAAGACTGACATTGTGCTACATACTCCTTTTAGACACTGAATATGTATTTAATTAAATTACTACTCAATAATAAACACAAATGTGTGGACATAAAGCACTACAGAAGTGACCAGGCAGTTGTGACAGATTATAAATTTTAAAAAAGCATAAAAAAAATGGATGGAGACAAAAACTGACCACTCAGCAAATATTTTAACTGAGCTCTCCAACAATTAACTTAGCAACGGTCTAAAGCACTTTAACATCTGTAGGACACACAAGTTAGTTCAAGAGCACTCACAAACAACAGTCTGAGAAAAAATGACATTTTATTGAATCTGCAGAATCATAAGTACAATTTGAAGTGCTGTAACAGGGCAACAGGAGATGATATCAGGTCCTTAATTCTGAATATGTAATCTGAGTTTTGAATGTGTGTCAATATGCATATGGTATATTTATCTTCATTTAAAAAAAACCAAAAAAAAAACCAAAAAAAAAATTATATATATATATAAAAAAAAAACAGTTTAAGATGGAATGCACATATCTGGTCCGAATGCTAAACCTGCAATTGTGGATAACATGAATTCAGTCTGCAAGTCTACAGTATATAACCAGTATCATAAGCAGGGGATGATTGGTCCGAAGCGCAGGAGCCTACGATGACAGCTGAAGGAAAAGGGGGATCTCAGCAAAAATGGAGGACAGGATATGAGACAGAAACTGAGTGGAGATGGGGTTATGATATGATGCTATGGTTCAGTAGATTGAGTGATGCCAGAGCAGAAGAGCGGTATTTGGCGCAAAGAGGTTAACTCCTGACTAATATCCAGGTCAGACAAACAACTTGCCCTGCCTCACAGTCTGGGAGATTGAGAGCATTGGGTCGGTGCCCTCTGTAGCCCCCCATTTACATCATCACATGCTCAAATTTGACTCGGACTTTGCCACACAAGCCTCCAACCCAACATGAGCCACACTGACACAACACTGGCTGCCTTTGGCCACTTATACATTTCATTCAGAACAACTGACAAACCTCAACCTAAACGCAAGAGACGCTTTGGACCGGCTGTAATCCACACTGAAACAGAGGCTACGTGTGTTAAGTAGCTTTGTCATTAAATGAAAATCTAAGCACACGTCATAAGCCAGGAACAACGGTCATTTCTCTTCAAGCCAAACAACCAACTCCTCAGTTTACAGAGAAACACACAACCGTGAGCTTTAAAACAGCTTCCGATCTAGCATCTGCTTTGCAAATAAACTCGCCCTGTTGTCAATAGAGGTTAATGCAAAATACAGGCATACATACAGTACGTTCTTCCATTTAGTTTGGCAACTTATTTACCCAATAAGTTTGGGGTTTTTTCTGATTCAGAGTATATTTTTATCAGCACTGTCACAATTCATCACATTAGAAAGTTGGAAAATTTTCATGAATGTTCAACACCAACTTGCACCACACTGGATTTTTTCAATGAGTCATTTTTTTCTTAACTCAAATCACTTCCCCCTCGTCACATTCAAAAAAATATGAACCACTTTTTTCTGCAGGCAAGCCACTTCCCAAAGCACCATGACCTGTAAAAACATTTCCCTAACTTACCTTTATGATACATATACAATTGTACAATGTCAACTAGCTACAAAGTGAGAGCCATGTTTCTTTTCTTTTTTTCTTCTTTTTTTAATAAAGCTGGAAATTTTTTTGATCCCACCCCGCCTCCCGCCCCACCTAAAAACACACCGCCCTGATCCGTCATATCTGTGACAGTCACAGTGCATCGCAGGAGAGAATGAAACAGCAAGAAAAGGGTGAAGAGGTGTGTATGGTCAGGGGCCAGTAACATTATTTACACCACTGAGAAATGGTCAGATATGGTGTTTAAAGTCTGATAATGTCCTCACAGAACAACAGTATTTGGAGGGAAAGAGGAATACAGCATTTCTGTGACACACCAGCAAATTAAATGCTTGATTATGCGTTTATGAACCAACTTTCTTCACATTTAGGTGACTTCCACCAACCAAATGTGGCTGAGGTTTATTTGTGCACTGACTAAAAAAAAAAAAGTTGGCAATGTTGAGTGAACTGAACGCATAGGCATTCATGTGACTTTAACAGGCAGCCGGCTCCGTTCTGACCCGAAACAGCAGACTGATTAATCCCATGAAAGTCTAATACTGTGACTGCTTAACAAGTCTAGATTAACTCTTCTGTTTTGGTTCATAAACTGAGTTGCTGGTATTTTTATAATAACTTTTTCTTGAGAATACAATAAGAAAGGCAATGGAATAAAACAGCATGAAATAATAACAGAAACACACACCACAGAAAAGTAACAATTTCACCCACGTGGAAAAAGACAGGAATGTATAATCACAAAGAGTGGAATCATTAAAAAAAAAAAAAAAAAAAAACAATATATAGTTGTGCTTGGCCTTCTCTACTATAAATGGGATTTATCTTATGGTAGTTTAGTAACGGGGAAGGAATTGTTCCCATTTTCTATCTCCAAAAGATTTAACCATAAACCTTACTGTGATTCTCTCAGGACTGAAGGCATCCAGGCGGCAAAAAACAGGAATAAGGGTATATATATTACAGTATCTCCACACTGAGGTGATGTGTCCAGTGTGGCTGTAAGAGATGGACTGATAATGTCCCCTAACTTGTCCCTGATCCCTCCTGTACTGACCGACCGAGTGAGGCAACGACAGGAGGTGCTCTTCAGTTAGGCTACAATTCCAGTTTCACAACAATACCCACAACGCAGTGCTGAACAAGGGTGAACACACCAGGCAAGATGTGTCGCAACTATAAATATATTAAAAACCTCTTATTTAAGACTGATAAGTGGCTGATTGATGCAACAGCGACAGGTTTAGAGGTTAAAGGAATGTACACAAGTCAAAATATTCAAGCTTATTTTTGATAAGACTGAGATTTTACACTGTGTTTCCAGTCTGGCCAAGATAAAGCTGCAAAATGAATGACAGAAAAGAATACATTTATGAAAACGCCATGCCCAACATACTATAAACGTACTTCTTTCTCAGAATAATGTCTGTTACTGTCCACTGCAATCATGACAACCATGAGTTCACTGACTTCTTGGGGACAAAAGGTTTTATATATTTTTTCGATGCATCATTTTGCATTACCTTGAGTCAGGATTGTTAAGTGCAATAGCTAAGATGGCGCTGCGTGACACGGCATGACCCCTGACATACTGCAATGAACTGTGAGTTTATCTTTTAAGACTTTCAATTTCCACTTGTGACAGCACGAGAGTGACGCCAGGATTGGGGAAAAGATAAGGAGGATGATGGACATCCAAACAGAGACAGACTTCAGCACACACAGACAGAAAGAGGCAGGCAGGCAGACTGACAAACAGAGGAGGACAGACAGACAGACAGATAGAGGGTCTGTGGTTAGAGAGCTGAACAGTAAGAGCAGAGCAGGGACGCAAAAAGAAGAGGGGAAGAGGGGGATGGGCTTCAACAGGACAGATTAGGGAACAAGAATAAAATCAAGAGAAAGCGGCAATAAGATGAGATGGCACTGGGCTTTTCCTTTCCTTCTTTCCCTCCCTTTCTCTACCTCCTCCTCTTTTTCCTCTCCCTTGTTTCTTTCCCTCTTGCTCAGATGGCCTCGACGTAGTTGGCAGGCAGCATGCCCTGCTGGCCGGTGCGCTCCACGCGGCCGTACATCCAGCCTTCATCGATCTGCTGAACGTCTACGATTACGTCGCCATCCATGAAGGACACCTCATCGTCATCAGCAGCAGAGTAGTCATACACTGCTCTGTACCGCTTCTGTGGACACAAAAATGACACAGTTTCTTATTTGATTTCTGCAAAATTGAACAAAAGATGAGTGGGGAATTGATAAAGACTCACCCCACCGCAGGGAGGCGGAGCAGCGGCCGCCTGGCGCACTGGTTCAGGAGCAGGATCATAGTGGTAGTTCTGAGGAGCTGCAGAGGACTGGTAGGCTGCTGATAAAACAAATAGAGGACAGGAGCACAGATAAATGAACTGCAGACAGCTGGAAACATTTTAAACTCTCTAACTCAAACACCAGACAACTACAGTCTGTAGTGAAATCCAGCAGCAGGCTGTAATCTTACAATGTGCAGTCTACATTTTGTGGAGGATATTTAAGATTTCAACTAACACAGCAAATGCATGTTAACCCCAGGTATTTCTCCTCCTGTATGTATGTGTCTGCCTAAGCTTTTAGAAAGAGTGAAGAAATTGAAAACGTGGCAAGCCAAGACATGTACCCCTTGGTACTTGTTTTCTTGTTACAGAACCCTCTGAACAATGCTGTTCTGTGTACTTGAATAAACCAGGCATGTTAATGCAAACACAGGTTATCCAAGTACTTAGCTCTATCTCTTCAACTACTTTCTAAATCCTTTAAATAGCATTGGTTTTGAGTTTGAGCAAGCAAAAAGTTCCCCTAGTAAAACCTTTTTCTACTGAAAAAGCTGCTTGTGGATTTGACTATCCAACTGAAGGTTATTAATCATTGAAATTTACTTCATGACAATGTGAGACAACAAATTCTTCAACCATGTAACTGTCTATAGTTGAATAGATTGAACTCAAGGTAGCAAGCACTTCTGAGTATTGTGGTTATACATGTGTTCCAAATTGTACATTCAGTTGGGATTGTAGATCTCCAAGTTTATCAATATGGACATGGTTTTCTGACTGAGAAGGCCTTACAGCCTCACTATGCATATCAAACTTGTTTTCCCTCATGTCAAAGCAGGTGTCAGTATTTACAATGAGAAGAAAAATACTGTGAACTGTAGGAGCCACAGTCGGGCTAAATCATGTTCTTTCCGCTGCAAGCTTGATGTCAGCACTTGATGTTCTGCTTCCAGGGCATCCCTCTTGAGTCTGTCTCACCAAACTTGCTCAGCAGTGTATCTCTTAGCCTGTGTCTTGCTTGCTCCAAATATTACATCTCAAGAATAACAATGGGCAACAGTGGTCATAAACTGTAGTTTTGATAAGATTGTTTTGTTTGAACATCAATTAACAAGTAAGTGAGTAAATTTTATTTGTATAGCACTTTTCACAGATAAAATCACAAAGTGCTTTACAGTTGAGAATGTCATACATACACCAAAATAAACAAAACAATGGCACAGAGAAACAGACAATAACACAAGCCCAAAAAGAAAAAACACATCAACCTGGGCTAAATGGCTGCCTGAAAAGACAAGTTTTAAGCTCCTTCTTAAAGAGGTCAATGGACTCTATGCTAAGTAGAGTTTGAGATAGTGCAGTCCAAAGGTGTGGAGCACTGGCTCTCCTCGGATTCTAAATTGGGTGTAAGGAACCATCGAGAGTCTCTGGTTTGATGACCTTAATGAGTACGAGGGAGAATAGGGTCTCAGGAGCTCTACTAAGTACAAGGGGCTTGATCGTGAATGGCTCTAAAGGTAAGGACTAAAATCTTAAACTGAATTCTAAAACTGACTGGCAACTAATGGAGGGAGTATAACAGCAGAATAATGTGATCCCTTTTCTCAGTTCCTGAAAAAAGTCTTGCTGCTGCATTTTGCACAGACTGTAGGCGATCGACAGCTTTTTTGTTAAAACACATAAAAAAAGCATTGCAATAATCAATGCGGGAAGAAACAAAAGCATGTATGATCATTCAATTTTTGAAACCATAGACCTCAGTTTTGAAATGGCAACTGATAAAAGCAGTTTTTTAGTAGCTGCTTACAGTGACAGTCCAAGAACATAACTTTGTCAAAGAAAACTCCCAAGTTACGTAGGTTAGACTGGACAAAGCGGCCTAAGAGACCTAGATGTTGTTTTAGGAGTGGAATAGCACTGTCTGGGGCCATAATCAATGTGTCTGTCTTTTTAGAGTTCAGCTGGAGGAAACTGTTATTTAGACATTTTGATGGCAGTCAAGCAGGCAGTAAAATTATCTAATTTGTACAGCTCAGTGTGCTTGAAGGAGCAGTAAAGCTGAATGTCATCAGTATAAAAATGGTAAGATACATCTCTGAACTTATTGACAATCTTTCCAAGAGGGGTCATGTAAAGCAAGAAGAGAATAGGGCCCAAAACAAACTCCTGTGGGACCCCACATGCTAGCCCTGCCACATTTGACAGAATCTGATTCACAAAGACAGAGAAACTCCTGTCAGTCAAGTAGGACATGAACCAATTTAAAACTGTCCCAGAAATCCCAAGAGTCTCTAAG
Source organism: Apogon hyalosoma (assembly GCA_037367295.1). Lineage (NCBI taxonomy): Eukaryota > Metazoa > Chordata > Actinopteri > Kurtiformes > Apogonidae > Apogon > Apogon hyalosoma. The sequence continues at coordinate 17,730,654 of JAPQRP010000029.1, read as the reverse complement.
TCTATTTATTAGGACTTTGTAGTCCACTATATTGAATGCGGTGGTGAGATCTAGTAATACCAAAACAGTGTATTGACCAGTCTGCTGCCATCATGATATCACTGGAGACTTTGATTAAGGCTGATGATATCAAATAAAATCTTAAGGTTTCTCTTATTAGAAGATATGAGTTGAGCAATATGCATATGTACAAAATGAAACCTAATCACCTACAGCAGGAACAGGAAAATATGTTTTTTTTTTCCCCCACACAGAAAAGTGATCAGGAGTCAGTAAAGAACTAATAAACAGAAATAGAATTGTTTTGGCTTTATTTTAATATCTTTCTGTAGAACTTGGGTGAATTAAGTCAATGTTACAGAAAGTAAGTTTCTAAAAATTTAAGCAGCTCTTTCCATAAACTTCTACTAACTTGTAACTCGTGACTGAAAGTGTGCATGATTATTTTAGGAGGAATACCTGAAGAGGGGTTAGGCGGCTGCTGATGCGGGACTTCTCCTCCCATCTTCCTCTTCTCAAACTCCTCATGGTATTTAATCTGAAAACACAAACAGCAAAAGCTTCAAATTTACAAATCATTTATATTTCTAGGAGGCAACCAGTGTGTACCTCATTTCATGTCCACCAGAGGTCTCCACTTTAATCTCTACATCACCTTTGTCTGGGATAGGTGGGGCGAGCTACATGCAGCAAAGCCTCTGGCAGCAGTTTGACACTGCAAGGAAATGACATCTCAACGACAGGAAGTAGGGTGAGCTAAGAGTTGCATAGCAACCCTTGCTGACACATCAGGATAAACAGGTGAAGTGAAAAAAGGGAACTAACTCAAAGCTTTAATGCTTAGTGTAAGAATGAGCCAGCAATTTAAGGAAACAAGGAGTGGTCATTTATGTGACTAAATACACCAGGATGTAACATACCCTTTATATTACTGCTCACTAACGGGTGAATGAATATTTCAAACAGTTCTCTTCACATAAGTAACTGTTGCAATTTCACGTAGAATACACTCATGATCAATCTACAAGTGACTTCATCAATATGACAAAGGCAGCATTCAGCACAACAACATGAATCAGGGCCACACTGATAAAACTTAAACTGAGTGACTTCTCTATGACTGCACTAAATAACCCTTATTACCAGGCTGAAAACAGTGACTCACAGTGCCTTGGTCAAGATTTACAACCCTGATTCTGTCCCTGCTTACACCCGCACTCAAAGAGCCCACTGTGCCGGCGGCATTAGTGAGGAGTGTATTCACACACTGGATGGGTTGACGAAGTGTTTGTGCAAGGACAGTGAGGCGAGTGACTGAGAGAACACAGTGACTGTTCTCAAGTGCAATATGCTGTGTGAGAGTGTGTGAGGGAGATTATTTTTGTTTGTTTTGAAGGAGCAGGTTGAACAGATGGTATGTGTGTATTTACAGGAAGCGCTGTTGCTGAACTAAACCTGCTGCTTACACCTCAATCTTTGCTGCTTGACAAGAGGAAACTTAAAGGAAATGGTACAGAATCAAAGAAAAGTGGAGAGAACAGTCATGGTGAACGGTGAAGACAAGAGTCTAGACAAGAAGATGGAGAAAACATGCCTTTAATTCCTGACATTCAGGGTATTGTGCTCAATAAACTGGTTTCTTTCTTTGCATCCAGAGAAGAGAACAAAAAACAAAGTTATATAATTCATCTGAAGTAGTTGTTCCCTTATGATATGTTGTGAATGATGCACTGATTACAAGCAGATGTCATGTTTATCAAATCTAAAAACACTTCATGTTGTGCCTGGATACATCCTTTCATAATTCTTTTATTTTGATGTGGTTTGTGTGTACACTCTAAACATATGTCATATATGTGCATCTTTCTCCAGTTTTCCTTGATCTCTAACACACAAGATCTTTCATCAAATGGAAGCAGTAATTACCCATCACCCTCCACACTAATTATGCCATTAGAGAGGCCGTTCTAGAGCTGGCTATGTGTGTGACGTATGTGTGTTTCACATGGAAATAAAGGTCTTTACAGCTGACTTAAGCAGACCAGGGACACAGTCTAAACACCTATGCATTTCTGCACAACTGCCCTGTATTTACAGAGAAAAGGCAAATCAATAACTGGAGCCAAGGGAGATCGGAGGGGAGAGTGGCGGAGAATAGGGCATGAGGAGAGTGATTTGAGGGGAATTTCATTAGTTTAAATGAGGAGCTGTGTGAACAGAGGATGTACTTGGCATGAGGCTGACATTTACTGATGTAGTAAGGAGAAGGACAAAAGGTGTAAAAACAACAGCAGCATAGGAAAAACATACAATGTCATTTTTATATACGAGTCTGGTGAAACTGTAATGTATAAGGAGGAAGTAAATGTGAAACCAGTGAAATAAAGCAAGCAACCAAGAAAGACAATTCTCCCACCTCCAGTGATTAATCCTATTTAGTTATGTAATCCTAAAACTTCACAGGACCAGCCTAAAAGTCAAACTTGGCACACATTTCATGTCTATCAGGCCAAACCTGAATGTGAATCTATGTCAGCAGATGAAATCTTTCAGTGTGTGATGTGTAAAGAGTCGAGTCAGTGGCAGTAATCATAAAACGTGTTTAATATTTCAGACTGACACTGCAGATCCATGATGCCACGGTCACCAGGACACACAAGATGAGATAAAGCAAGCATGAAGGTTTGAGGTGTGGACTGAAATGGAAAATAACTGAACTACACTACGAGAATGAGTGTTTATACAACATTACTTTAAAGCATGGAAGTCAAACTCATTTCAGTTCTGGACCCACATACAGCTCAGTTTGACTTCAAACAGGCCTGACCAGTAAAATAATAGCATAATAACTCATAAATAATGACAATTCCAAATTTTTCTCTTTAAGGGCATAGAAAGTTAAATTACAGTTTGAAAATGTTTACATCAACAAACTATTCTTTTACAAAAAATGTAAATAACCCAAACATCCATGAACATGACATTTCTTGAGAAAAATAAGAGCTATAATATTAAGCCTCAGTTTATCATTTACACATGTCCATTACACCTTCGAGATCACAGTGGATCAACAAAAGCAAAAAACATTTAGTAACAGGCATCTGGAACTGAAACATATAGCATTTACCTTTATGATCAAAACACCTTGTCAAGACTTACAACCCCTATTTACACAGCACTTCTGTTCTGGGAATATTTCACCTTTATTCCGGAACAACATCTACGTAAATGAAATGGTGGGATAATTTGGTCTCACCTTTATCATGGCTCTGTAATGCCTCTGGAGGCAGTAACAGAGCTGTGATAAAGGTGGAATCATGATTCCGGAACGCTATGTAAAAGGAACATCTCTAGCTCCACGACCAAGGTGTGATGGTTTGATGACATATTGTGTGTGTGTGACCCCTGTGACGGGAGGATTTAAAAACGAGTGCGGGCCATATACAGTAAACAAACATATCAACGCGACCAGAAAGATGTCAAACTGGGGAAACACCGAGATCCGCGAGCTGTTGTCACTTCAAGTGGAGGACTCTATCCATGCTAACATTTGTGGAACGGTGAAAGATTCTGACTCTGGAGAGGTTAGCAACAGTGCTATGCTCGGGGTATTTCCAACACGCAAGTTATACACCACACTATACGCTAAGCTGCGTCACCGCCCCTTTGATTCTGGAACGCAGGTCCACTGTGTAAAAGTCCAGCCTGTCTCACCTCTGTTACTCCTTTGGCTTGACTGTGGAAATCAGTCAATAGTGGAAAAAAGGTGGGATAACTATCTCACCTTTTTTTCAGGATCTCTGTGTAAAAGTGGCTACTGACACCCTTGACTGTCAATATCGCCTGTGTAATTTTTCCACTTTGCTAATTCATCCTGTGGGTCAGACTGAACCCTTTAGAGGGCTAGTTTTAGCCCGTGATCTGTATGTTTGACACCCCTGCTTTAAAAGAACAGCATACTAGCTAATCTACATCAAGTTACTGATATATCTACTGGAAATCATCTCCATACAGTCCACACTGAACACAACTCTCCCCCAGGATCTCAACCAAACTCTGTATTTTCCCCTATTTTTGGACTGTTTCTTTTTGTTTTTTCAGTGCAAATTGCGCTGCAGACAGAGGGCCGGATGATGTCTGTGTTTTTTTTGGCACGAGAACTCAGATGACAGACAGTTATCACAAGATATGGTTGACCAGGGATATTCTGTCATTACATTAAGTGTGTAATGTATTGGACTGACTCCTCTCTGACTGCCAAAGACAGGAATTTGCTCTAGTGAGTGTAAACTTGTCTGTGCTTCTTGTGTCCTGGCTGCAAGTGTTTCTGCTCGTCTTAAGTTTGTGCCCAGCTTTAGTCATGATGTGCAATGTCAGCAATTCCAAAAAGGGAACAGAAATGTTTTTTTGTTTTTTTTAAGAGAATGTAGACACATACAGGAACTAGACAACTCATGCCAGATCAAAGTGGCTGATAGAGACAAAACGACAACACTAGAGGAGCTGTAAATGTCCACACTTGGCAGTTTAAGATCTGTTAACATTCTGAGGTGAGGTAAATGCCGATGGCAGCAATGTTGATACTCACATTGCTGACTTGGTCCTGCGTTTTCTTGATTCTCTTCATTTCTGGTGTATCTGTGACCACACTGAAACCTTTCCCTTTATTCTTCTCAAAATCCTCCTTGTAGCGAACCTGCAGAGTGAGCAAAGTATTTTAGAGGGAATTATTTATAAAACACTTAAACAGTTTGATTTGTTTTTGTGAGTCAACAAGGAAAATCCAACAAATGTTATGTGAATTATTATTTATAGATGCTGCGACCTAGATTTCAACATACATATTTAAAAAACACAAAAGATGCCTTGATATTTTTCTGCTCAGTTGAAATGAATACAGAATTATATTCATGAATTATTAGTCCCAAGCTGGAATGAACTCGGCTTTGACTCAATATAACATTTTACACTGGAAGAACAAACATGAAAATGGCAGAGATTATCTTGGTATTTTTATTTTTTTTTTTAACCACCACATCATCATGTTAGGTTCATCATATTTCCTGCCCAAGAGTAGAAATTTCATCACGGCAAAGAAAACGTCTCAGACTTTGTTTCATAAGTTTGTACTGCTCCATCTTTGTGATAAAATCAGGGTGATGATGAGAATGTGACTGAATTAAGCATTATTACTGTTTTTTTGTGCTTCAGAGTTTGATTTTGTTTGACGCTTTCATCTGTTCTACTTTTAAGTCTTTCAGTTTGGCTTTTAGTTTAGTTTTATGCATCTGTAAACACTTTTAGTTTTACTTTCAATAAGAGGAATTGACTAGTTTAGTTTTTATTTAGTTTTTCCAGGTACATGAGGAAAGCCTTGATTTACAAAAAAATGAAAGAAGTAGGATGATGAACACATGGCTTCAAAATAATATTACAAACCATTATTTATTTATAACCATTTTTGTCTATAGCATGGTGAGCAAGTAACATTTGGGGAAAAGCAAAAAGTTATTCTATTTCATTTTAGTTCAAGTTCCATTGGAAATTGTCATTAAATTTTCCTTCCTATGCTTTTGAAAACATTTTATTTCCATTGTTTTTTTTTTTTAGTCTATGCTAGCTTTAGTCTAACTCGCCTAGTGTGTGTAATTTGTGCAAACAAAGTAAAGTTGGCTTTAACATACCCTTTATTCTTTTGCGGTGACATTCACTTCCTGTTTGCTGGGGAGCAAAAGCCTTAGGTTGAAGGCTAGTAACAACCATATATGGTCAGAATCAGAGGTAGTGTATGACAAATAGAGTCTGTGTGTATGTGTGTGTTTTTCTAGCCTTCCCACCCTATCCTGACCCTGAGGGCAGAGGAGGAAATGTCCAGCCCATGCAGCGTTAGATGAGTATCAGAAATTCCTCCCTCGATGCTGCCCTGTGGCTGATCTTAATACTCAAACCCACAACCACTTTACCAACCTGACACAGGAAGTCAGGTATTTTTAACTACCATGAAAGCCACACGTTCCAGTTTTTCTACATTTATGGTGACTGCACCAATTTACGGCACTAGTCAAAGAATGATGCATCAGGTATCTGCCCATTTTAAAGCCAATGACTTCAGACCTTTTCAATCTATTAAGCAAAAAATAGTGTTACTGCAGCCACAGCAATGGTAAACTGAACTAGAGTATCAGAAACACCAAGTGCACATTAGCTAAAATAACCACCTTGCCATTAACCAAAATAAAACAGTATACGCAGAAAACAAAAACCTACCACATTTAGCCAGGGCTAACCATGCATTCATGGCTTACAGCATTGTGCTCTTAAGTTTTTCTTTTAACATTGTGTTCTTATATTTATCCCACCACAGCCTTCAAAAAGGGCAATCTTCTTTGATGTTAAAATGTGATTATGATACTGACTCCATAAATCTTTCACTGACAGCTAAAAAAACAACATCAGTAGCAACAAACTAGATATCTCCCAGAGCCATGTAGGCTAACTTTCACTGTTGTCTTTCATCAAGTCATTTTATATTAATATACATATTAGGGCTGGACGATAAAACGATAACGATATATATCGCGATATAACATTCCTCGACAGAAATATGAGACATGCGCGATATAATTTCGATACAATTCATTTGTCTATGTTTTGACAGACATAAGAACAGCCAATCATAATTAAGTAGCGCCGCACAGAACCAATCACGCTAGAGCCACGGCAAGTTAGGTTGATGCCCACAGCACTGGCGTAAGAGCAGCCACAGCACACATGCTAATGTTTGGGCTAAAGCCAAAGGTAATGATTGTTCCCTCTGGAGAAAAGGAGACCAAGAACTGGAGTGACCAGGTTACTGAAAAGTAGGGTACAAACCATTTCGGTTCGGGCCTATCAGTACAATACGAAGATACATGTAGACTATATGAAGGACGCAAACACCACAGTAAAGTTGACCAGAGAGTCACAGACTCATACTTCACAGCTCAATAGATCCTCTGTCAGTAATCATTGAGACACAAATGACAGTTCTATGCAGCTTTGGTAGCACAAAGAGGAAACCACAACCCTGTTTTCAGCAAAACAAACGGTCCTTAACGATCAGTAGACGGCATTAACTCGAATGTGGAGCCCATTAGTGAGCGTGAGTTTAGGGACCGTCTGCAAAGGGCTAACCAGGAAATTTAAACATATTTAAAATTCAATAACTTTGCTTCTATTCAGTGAAATGGCACCAGATTAATCTGACACACCCATGAACCCCTTCTACACAGATTGGACAAATATCATACACAGATTAGACAAAATATGAGGTGTGTGTGTGTATATATATGTATATATATATATATACATATACATATACACACACACACTTATCCATTTTATTGCCTTTCCACATGAACCTTGAAGTGGAACGCACACAATATGTATCTGTTTTATTTATCTGAAACAGGTGTACAATGTTCTTCAGCACATCTCTCATGTTCAGCCTCTGACAGAAAATAAATCATATTTTAATCTAAAATAACCTTCTGATGTCTTCATAAATAACTTATGAGTAACAGAAAATTTAAGCTAGACACAAAATAGTGATTTGATTTATATCGTGATATATATTGATATCGGCTGATATGAAAAAAATTATCGTGATATGATTTTTTTTCCATATCGTCCAGCCTAAAAAGTAAACAAATTACATTTTATTTTTATTAAATTACTGTCACACTACTCTCTGACAAATAGCTCTTCTTCATCAGGCTCATATATATATATATAAACTGTCAGGCTTATATCATTCAAGTGGCAAAGGAAGAGAAAATAAGGACACATTGTTAATTGTAATCATTCATATAATTAATCATCAACCAGGCAACTTGTGACAGCCCTGATGAATGCTACATATTTAACAAATAGGTTTAGGAAGCACATTATGGATGCGCTCATTAAAAACAAAGCATAGTCAGATTAAATTTTAGGCTTACACTCCTACAATTCCAGACGTCTAAAGCTTGAACATGTAAGAGTTTTTCAGGATCCACAGTGACCCATGCTTCATCCCTCCATCCTCCACACCTCCCAACATCTACTCAATGTCTGAAATCCCTGCTGACCAATCATCCTCCTCTCACCTCCCAGTGTCTTGTGGTAACATGACGTGGATGTGATTCACAGCTGATGTGTGTGTGTGAAAGATCAAGCTCGATTTGTCCATATCTGCTGTCACCCCTAGCGTGACGTCCACTGAAAAATTAGGTGCAAACTATGGCGGCTCCTCATTGCACAGGAAATTATATGCGGTTGTTGAGCCTGTGCACAAAGATAAGTCACGAAGAAGATTAATGTGGCAGTGACCCATCTTTGTCCTTCATTCTCACTCTGCTCCCCTCAGCTAACATATGATCCTCCCCCTATTTTTATTTCTCAGTCTATCTCCTTTGTCTTTTTGAATCTATGGGCGAGTCTCCTCCAATCGTGCCTCTGCTTTCTTTCCCCACCCACACCCCCTTCTTCTCTGAGCTCCTTCTTCATTCATTCATATTTTACTGCCTCAACAGCAACAGACAGAATCGCTCTGTAGAGCTTGAGCTCTTCCTCATTATAATCTTTCTCACTGCCTCTATTTGCATTCCTCTAGCCTTCCTTCCTCTGGGGATTTTACTTTTATCTCTTCCTCTTTCACCCCACACTCCTCCCCTCTTTCTGCGTTGGTGCCTTCCTGTCTCTTCCTTTTTTCTCCTCGCTCATGTGCGCCTCATTGCTCTCCTTCTCCTCCTTCCCAATCCACTCTCTCCATTTTCTTTATTTCTCTTTCACTCTCTGTCTTGTTTCTTTCTGTTTCCCCTGCAAAGTCTTGTAATGAGGTGTGACAAACCTCTACCCTGCTGCCATAGCAATAGGGTTCCCGTAGCAACACAGCAGCGGCGGCAGCGAGGGGTTAGATGACCACAGTTCTCCACAAACGCCTTCAACTTCCTTACACTGACAAAAGTGCACAGCAAACAGCACACATCATAGTTCAAGAGGCTTTTAGACATTTCTGCGTCATCATACATACAATACATACGCTTACCGCATGAGAGCCTTTTACAATGGAACATGGGCAACGCTTCCACTTTGTCACATTTTTTCAGGAGACGAAGCTGTTTACTGTAAATGGTGACCTTTTGTTCTCATAAATCCCCCACAAATCATTGTAGATCACTATATTATACTGTCCTGTCCACTCTACTATGTCACAAAACTGGCAAAACAAGACAAGAGACAGTGAAAGAAAATCCTTTACTGTCACTTGTGTCCATCATTTATGGAGTCTTGCTATGATAAACCATCAATATAACGGTTGTTGTCGAGTGTTTTTGGGGGGCTGTTTGGAAATACAATCCATGTGGAAAAAACACCATCTGTCCCTCAATCCCTTCGCTCAGATATACCCCTCCCCATATTGCTGCTACCCCCACCCAAGTGATCCATAAAATCCCTTGTTTCATACACACACTAGTGTTTTATATTATCTGTAGTATTTGATATTCACAGTTAATAAAGAAATGTACCTTTTGAGCCATGTTTTAATAAAATTTTACAGTTAAATGTGAAGCATAAAAATATTTAAGTGCTTATATTTAAAACAAAGTTGTGGGGTTTAAATTGTGTGTTATTCTTCATTTACCTGACCTACATTCTGACCTGGAACATGCGTGATATCTTGTCATTGGTGGGGAGGGAGTTAAACTGGAGTGATGGCTTTTAGGTGGCAAAGAAAAGCCATTAATAGAGAATCAACCTCAAAAACGGAATTTTATAAAGAATCAGAGAAAGCAAAGTGAAAACACACACAAGATTTCATAGACAGGAACCCAGTGACTGGGTTTTGCTGGGATTTGTAAGTGTGGGGCCATTGTTCTCTTTATGAAATTAAAAATGTATGGTAGGTTGATTGAGGTGGATTTTCAGATATCAACTCGAGCTGCAGAATTCTTCATTTTAGGAACTGCTGCACTGGTGATTGCATACAAGCAACTTCCTAGAGTGCTAAGAAACATTGTTCAAGCACAGCATGAACAGAATCTTCACATGATGGCCTTCAAACTGTCAGTTGTTTGTTTATACTCTGTGTGAATTAAGCTTCTTTCAGCTACAGGCAGCTAAAGAAAACACTGTAAAAAAAAAAAAAAAAAAGTGAGGGTTAAGTACAAATCCGTCAGTCTCTATTAGAGCCATCTTTATTAAAGCAGTAACACATGACCTAGTTCAGATAGATATTTTTGTCGCATGGTTTTTTTTGATAGAGTTAGTTCTGTTATTTTAGGTTCAGTGGGAACAGTCATAGTAGTGTAGTGTTTTCCAGGCTTATAAATATACCCTAAATTGAGCATTCTTTGGAGAACGATTTCTCAGACTTACACACTTCCTTGTTAGTCAAAGTTCAGCCTAAGATAAAAAGTTGAAATTAAGTAGTGTAATGGCAATGAATGAAGTGATTAACAAAATTGGGAAATGCAGTGATAAAAGGTTCCGTCTCATAATTCTAGCCTGGATAAAAACAAAATTAACACACAAAAAAAAACATCTTTATAGGTTACTTGCATTGGTTTATAGAGTTTTACAGTGTATCCAAGGCATTTCTGCTGGACAGGACAATGAAAAGAAAATATGGATATCACTGAATAACAGCAACTGGCACCTTGTTCATCGTGGAAATGGGACCCAAAGCCTCTAGTGGTGTAAACTACGTATAAACACGTGTCTGGCTAGGAAAGTTTATTTTTTTAGCAGACATAACTTTTATCCCTTCATCTTCAGAACATTAAATAAATCATACCAGTCCATGGCCGAAGACCACCCTGCCTCTTACCTGTCAGCTGTGAATCAATTTCATGCTTCAGTTCCCAGGTCTGTCTTAATACTGAGGGTAAGAACTTATCTTGAACTGGGTCTAAATTAAAGAGTTATATAATGAGAAAGTTGGCTTCAAGAAAGTTCTCACTACCTAATTGATTTTTGTTTTTTTTAAATAGACTTTTTTTGTTTTTATTGACTTTTTGTGAAACAGTGCCAAAAATGTTTTACTAAATTTCACTGCTGTTTGGGTAGACCTTAAAATGCTACTATTAACTGGAGTTGAACCCAGTTAGTATGTAATAGCCACCTTATTCAGACAAAGCCAATCTGATCTAACCCCTTTCAGAAGGAATTTTCAACTGGGCTGAAAGGGTTTGGGCTAAACAATTTATAATCTGTTCAGTAAGAAAATATTAGAGTCTAATAATCATGTGAAAGCTTAACCTGATCATTTCTATCTCTGAATAAATGTATTCTTCCTGTACACGTTTGCTCCGTAAGGGATAAGATTAGGTGGTCTGATGAGTTTCCAGGAGGCAAAAAAAACCAAAAAAAAAAACCATGATGGTAGTGAAACTAAACTGGCATAACTTTCATGAGATTTTAAGTCTTTTAAGGATTGTTTAATGCTTGATGATCATGTGGGTCAAGACAAGGTAGTTGAAAAAATGAACAATTTATTTGATAATCATGCAAAAAACTAAGTTGGAACATTTTATCAGAATGATTAATTAGGCTGAAGACAATGAAGAGATATTATCCATGTAATCGCAGCTTATATTTGTGTTATAACATGAGTTTGTTTAAACCAAGAAATCTATGGGTAGTTACTGGTACAATGACTTACCTGGCTCTGTATCTCAGTCTGCTGTTTGAGGCGGAGGTTCTCTGGAGTGTCAACCACAGCCGTGAAGTTTGTCTTGGGGTAGTGTCTGTAAAATTAACACACAAAACAACCAAAATGTCAGTACACAGTGAACAAATAGCAACAGATGCCAGCAGATGCCAGCCTCTATTTCACTCAGGCTCCTACTGTGACGCCTAAAATCTGAGTAACTCAAGCAGTGTGCAGTCTGTGGCCCCACAGTGGGTGCATTTGTTATTCAAGGTGGTCCTGAGGTTGAGTTAGGAGCCCCTGTAGATAAAAAGCATGTCAGTATAACACACAATGCTTTGTCAGTGGGAGCCAAGGTACTCTGAAAAAGAGGAAGTGCAGGCAGGGGCTGTGTAGGGGGATGAGAGCCTCAAGGTTGCAGAGTTTTGGAGGAAAGCCATAGCAGGTGTGGAAAAAGCTTTGCAAGCTTACAAAACACAGGCACACACACAAAATTATGCACAACATGCACACACAGACATGGGTACAGCCCTATGGGGGATAACAGGAAGAGGAACTCCACACAACAGACACAGCAACGGGGTCAAAGAGACAGTGGGTGAGTGCGAATGATGTCATGGGCAGCCCCCTTCAGCAGAGCATGAAGGCGAGTCTCTTTTCTGAACGGACTCAGGGAATTTTCTTGACAGTCGTGGACCCATAACCCTTGGACCTCCTCCTGCTCAGGAGAAAATACTCTGCCTGAAACAAATCCAAACATAAATATACACAAGTAAGCATAAACATTCAGTCTCCACACAGACATGCATGCAGGCCGTACACCAAGAGTCCTTCCAACAGACTTTCACTGCACGCTTGCTTATTGATTTCTTAAACCGCTGTCACTGGCTTGTGTCTGCAAGACATTAGTCAATGTTTGAATACACTAGAGGTTTCTGTGCACTAGGAGCATTCTGATCCACAAATAATCACTGTTTCTGTGTGGTCCTTTTGCATTGAAAAATAACACACACAAAAAAAAGCAAAAATAACAGGGCTGAAATCGTGTAGGGAGAGGAATACCCTCTCAGCTTATCTAACAGCTCATATGGACTGCAGTTCAAGGCCGGCCTCAGGGTGCCGAGTGACCTCAAAAACTTCTAACCACTATCCATGCCTCTGGGTAACCCATATAGGCAATGTGTTTACCATTTCCTTGACAACATAGTCAACAAACCAAATTAGAATTTGTACCAATGTTAAAAAAAAAATAACAAAGGATTGCGGCTTAAGTATTTTACATAGAAAACTATAAAAAAGGATATATGAGCCACTTTAAAGCAACCCCAGAAAACGATGAAAGAGTGAACATGCAGTCAGATCTGAAAACGAGACAAGTTGCTTGAAGTGGGCATGTTAAACTTTGATATTCAACAAAACCCAGCATTTGATCCCTGCTTGCATTCATCAAAACACAGCAAACACATGCAGGTCAGTGCATGCTCACACTGAGCTTTTACAGCTCATTTTCGCAACACTGCACCTATCAGGAAAATACAAATATAGTGGTTTGTTCAGTTAGCAATTGAACATGCAAAGGTGCTTGCCTTTAAAGAAATGACACTTTCTTTTTTGTTTGTTTTTTAATTACAAGTATCTATGTGCCATGGGAAACTGCAGACATGTACAGTAGATCTTATGCTATTCTATATCTGGTACATTGTTATAATAGAAGTGTCACTAATGGTAATGTACAAGTGGAGACAATCTTAGCCAAGTACATAATAGGTTGATATTTTAAACATCAATGCCCTTTATAATATACATTTTGTACTTCCACAAGCCACTTTACCCAAAGTGCACATCTTTCTTGTGGAATGTTCTTTGATGGATGCTAGGAAATAATAATATCTGTCCATTTTGCCTTGGAGTTGGGTGTGTCTGGTTTGTGGTGGAGCACGTTTCCTTTTGCAGAGCATCACTGTGCTTGAAAACCCCTGCTTGTCTAAGGCAGGGGGTGTGTGTTCAAGCCACACACCCAACAACCGGCATCTGTTAACAGCGTTTATGTTGTATTGAATGTATCTTCAGAAACTGTCCTTGCACTTCAGGCTCAGTAAATGGCTCTCCAAATATACAACAGGCTTGCAGATATAGCCTTAGTGACTCAGTGGGTTCTTGTACTGTGTGTCTGTGTATGTGCAGTCATGCTTGCATTTTGTGCCTTTTGGTGGGGATGAGTGAGTCACAAGAACACTCATCCCTATCTGTCGGGCTGTATAACAAGGTAATGAGTCGCAGACGGGAGTGGTTGACACATGCACAAACTCAGCTCTGTGAACACTAAATAGAGAGTGATCAAAATGGAGGGGAGATATATTTGGATGGGGAGGTGTGAGGGGGCCATGCAATTGTAATCACACACACACAAAACACTCTACTGTCCAGGAGGAGAGACCTGTTGCTGAAGCCGACTTGACCCTGTGAGACCAAAAAAAGGATGTAATATATCATTCTTGAGCAACATTTTATCTCCATGTACACTGAACAGGTTCACTGACTGAAGAGCAGAGTAGAGTGAAGTCACAGGACATCTTTCACAGTAAATGAGGTAAATGCAGCATTAATCAAAGACAAACAGCTAGAACAACCAGAAAGTGTCCTATTAAGGATCTCATTCATAATGCTTCGGTGATCCATGGCAGTGACTGTAGAAGTCTGTTAAATCTACCTGATGGAGCCATTTCACCCCAAAGCTATCCTCCCGTTTCAGGTTTTGATCAGATCAGTGAACAGTGATACATCACATATTGGTCCATAATGTCTCCTATGTTTAGGACTGGGTATCAAACTTCTACCTTAACAATATTTTTTTTCATTAACAATTTCCTATTTTAACAAAAAAAAAAAAGCAACAGTATAAAACTTTTCAGTCACTTGACATTTCTGTTTATTTCCTCATAATCAAAGCTGTTCCACAACAAAATATATATTTATCAGAATATAGCACAAGGTGGTTAGTTTGTCTGTTTCAACTATTTATAAAAATCTTATTAAAGTTGTGCCAATTTGGCTGATGACAGTTTTCTTAAGACCAACTTTAAGGTACAGCGGGAATTTATAGTTTTGTGTTTTACAGTGATTTACTACACTTTTACTGTCCTTTACTGTTGCTCTCTGTGTTGACCCTTTATGCCACTTCATTTTTGTGAAGCACTTTGTGATTTTTATGTGTGAAAGGTACTACATAAATAGACTTTACTTTCTTTTGTGTTATGTTTCAGCTACCTGGCATTTTTCCACTCTAAAGTAGTTTTACAACATAAAATGTAAACCTAAAGACCACAAATTATTTCAGTTTCATTCAATGAAATTCATGTCATTTTGCATTATATCATTAATAAATGTTTATGGCCTCAAACAACCAGACATTTTTTTTTTTATTAATTTTGACTGGAGCCATAGAACTACATAGAACTATTGTAGTCCAGTACCCAGCCCCATGTAGTGGTTAATTTGGGTTGAGATCTGGTAACTATGAAGGACTCACATATGATTCACATAATTTTCATCAAACTATTCAGTGAGGCCTTGGAAGGGGAGTGGTGAGATTGCAAGAGACCACTCCCATGAGGTTACTTATTCTTCATCACCCATCTGTGATGAGTGCACATGACTAGCAGAATTATAGAAAGAAGCTCAAGTATTTCAGTTCATTTGATATTCTACTGATGAGGTTTCTCTGCTGGTGAGCTTCCAATGAGAGTAACTTTCTCAACTAAATGGAAAATGTAGCACAAACAAGCAAGCAGGCAAGCACTGTACAGAGGGCATTCAGCTTTACTGGTTATTAAAGAGCACATTTATGTAAAAAAAATAAATAAATAAATAAAAATTCACCCAAAACCCATGATTCAATGTAATGTTCTGTGAAGGGAAACTGCCTGGCATTGATTCAACTAAATGTGGACATTTATGACAAGTTTTAATCACACCACATTGATGTCAGTATTATTACTGAATACCAGCCATTAAGACATCATCTCACCAATGATTACTGCAGTCTCCAGGGGAAATTAAGAATTTTTCTGTCCACTTATCTACCCCTGTAAATCTTCCTGTGACTCTTGCGTCTAATCGAGGATGGGATTCTCAGGGAAGACATGGGAGGGGGTTACAGAGGAAACAAACAACGCCTATATCAGTTACTATGAACAAATATAGAAGAAGAGTAATGATAAAGTAGTTATCCCACAGTATAGTAACAGAGAATGTTGGGTGCATTCCTTTTCTGAAGCGGGAAGCTCTTCCACTGATGATGTTTACTCTAACAAGGCTTGTTTTAAACAAACGGAAAGAGGCATAATAAACATGCTCTGAAGAGCTTAGCTCCTGCTGGCGCGAGAAGCCGAGGAATCATCGGAAGCAGGAAAAGGCAAAAAAATAAGTCACTTCAGCATGTTGTAACAAAGTGATGGTGGGCTGACACCTGCTGTAGATGTAGAAGATGGGAGGTAGGGAACAGGTGTAAGGCCGTGGCTGCTGCATTTTTTTTCTTATTACAGATCAATCACCTGTCATTTTAATGATACAACTGATTCACTGCCTGGGCAATAAAATGTCAGGAAATGGGCAAAACTGCCTTTAAAACTTCCTCAAGCCAAAGGTTTTGTATTTTACTTGATTTAAGTTTGCTATACATGCCAATGCATCAAATTCTAATCTTTGACATGCATAGAGTCAAATGAATGATTATTAATAGATAACTGGATAACTGCTGCAAACAGGCATCTAGAAAACAAGTCCAGACAATATATTAATACTTTAACAACTACAGTAAAGCATGGAACTTTTGGGGGTTTATGCTAAAATTACTCCTCTTCCAATAAACCAACCACTAGATACATGCAAATAATTTCCAGGAGGTGAAAAACAATACATTTCTGTTTCTGGAGTATTAACTGTTCATGGCTGAACATCCACTCTTACATAACGTCATCTAACAAGACAGGAATTTGCACAAGTCACAGCAGGTAAAGAGAAAGGTGAAGTCAGAAATTAATATAAAAAAATCCCAAACACTTTCTGGGTCCTGATTTTGTTGTCTGTCTCGCTGTCACACAGCCTTATGCTACCAGGACACCTGAATAAGATGAAGTCATCATCATTTTCTGCTTCTGCTGTTGCTTGCTAAACTGTCCGAGTCTGTTGGATTACGTCATGTGAGGACAATGCACACGTTCAGCTGTGAGCAATGTGTAATCCAGCAACAGAAACACATTTGGTTAACACGGAAATTATTTGCATGTATCTTGTGTTTTGCGTATCACAACTAGAAAGTGGCTTTTTTCATTCTCTCATGTTAACTGCGACCATTCTTTGAACTAAGCATTTGTATTTACAGAAAAAAGTGTACAATTATAGTGCAATAGAGTCTGTTTTTTGATTATATGGAGTAGGGCGTGGTGGTTACAAAAAAATGTTTCAGTCAATATTGATAATTATAAGACCTGGACCTGCTTTGGAATTTAACTTGTGTTCTTTAATAAATAAAATAAATTAGAATGTACAGTAAAATACTGATCGGTGCCGTCGCATTACAGCATTTAGTTATGTTTACAGTCTGATATTTTTTTCTTTGTGAATGAAGCACGTGTCATTCAGGATTTGTATGTGCATTTAATCATATAGTTTTATCATTTGCTCAAGAAAGAGGCTGATAGTGTGTCAGACTTTTTCTTGGGTGGTGTTACATTTGGTTTAGTGTAGCTGCTGCCGTTTAACAGACCCGTGTGGCACTTATAAATGGTAATTCGTGTCGCTGCCATAGCCAACTTACCTATAACTTAGAGCCTGTTTGGATATTTTCCAGTTAAGATTACTTGTGCTGCACCTGTAAATTATTCTCACCAGAAAAGTGGTGCAACTGAACAACATGCTTGTTAAAATGACTGGTTGTGAATCACCTGAAGCACACTAAGTTATCGAGAGATGATTGTCTGTTTTCAAGGGAAGAGAACGGTTGGAGTTTAATTGTGGGTTTTTGTTTTGTTTTTTTTTTTTATGTTAAGTGACACTACAGAGCAATTTCCTTTTGCTATTGACATGTCTCTTGCTATCACATAACACTACTGTATCAGAAAATGTGCATTAAAAAGGGAAGCATCTTGTTTCTACATGTACAATCTCACATTAAACCTTAAATGTCTCTCTGGTGGTTTAGTTGAGGAAAAAATGTAAAGGAGCCTGTCGGAACATGAAGCGTTCCCTTTCATATGCACTCACTCTCCAACTCTCACACCGAAGGAGGAGGATAACAACTTTAAGTACAGATTGAGGGGGATCCTGTGGAATCCTGATGGGCCCTTAGTGAGTCAGTATGTGCTAAAGCGTGAGTGGACATGCTAGTTTTCAGTGTATCTGCCTGTGTCACTGTAGAGGAACTTGAGGAATTTCCTTTGTTGATGCCCCCCGCTTCCACTCCAAGAACAGGGAGGGAGGGAGGCATTTTCCCACACCACATATATAGGCCTTTTCTCTGAGGGGGGAGCTGGGATAGTCACAGATAAACAGCAAAGGAGGGAGAGAGGGGCCTTAGTTGGGTTGCAACATGCACACACAATCTGAGAGTCCTATTTCAGTCTGTGGACAGATTAAACCCTTGTGTCAGTGTTTTCTTGGACGCAGCCTGATGAGCCCTGCTTACTGATATGCACAAAATGATGACTTACGCATTGCAGTATGGTCTCTTCTCGAAGCCTTTGTAATTCTTCATGTTTAGAGTCATTTTGCAGACCTCGCAGCTGAAGCATGCTTTATGCCAGTACTGTCAAAGAGAGAGAAGAAAACATGTGAAATGTAGAAAGAGATTTGAGATGTTAGTTCACTTTTATCTCACCCTAAAGGAAAGCCTTCCACACATAAACAGACTAAAAACACCCAACAACTACCACAAGAAAGGCAACTAAATGATTACAGCTACTTTCTATTCCTGTGGGGTTTCACTGGGATGGACGCTGGGTGCAGACACAAAGAACAGGGACTGTTATTGACCGTTTAATTAAAACAAATGAAGCAATGTGGAAACAGTAGTTTTTGTACGCTTCCACTGAAGTGTTACAGGAGGCTAACTTCTCCTTTTGTCTGGTTACTATTTATATGCTCTGATGTGAGCTGTGAGGAAAAACTGTAAAGTTTGTGATTGATGACATGTATGTCTCCTGATGCTGTCTAATCTGTTGGTGTTAGTTTTCACACATTTTTTTTTAATAAATGTAGGCTAACAGTCTCTGATGTACTGCAATTTTCCCCACTATAGAAAAGGCAAGTGTTAATGTATAGTACTTTAAAAGGTAACATATGTAAAATGTGTATTATTTGCTTTTTTCCCCTGCTCCAGTCAATGAAGAGAAAACCTTAAATAAATTCTCAGTTGCCTACATCCATACATGAATGTTACATATTGTATATTCCATGACACACACATAAAAAGGTATTAAGGTAAACTATCACGATAAATCTGGCAGCTTTAAACACTGACAAAAATTATGAAGAAGTGTGTGGTTTGATTTCAGGAGGAAAAGGTGAACTACCAACTGGAATAACCCGTCATTCAACCTATTCGGAGAAGAGTTTGCGTGATTGGTGACAGATGCTCACTGCCAAGCTAATCATAAATGTGATGGTTATTTCTTTGTACTGTCAACTCATAAATAACAGCATTTCCAAAATGCAGATGAGACAGTCCTGTTAAAGTTAACTTTCAGTAGCAGATAAATTTTGATAGCAACCTGTAGGACCTATTCAGTTTTACTTCCCAAATCAATATGTAAATGATATTAAAATGAAAAATATCACCAGCTTTCTCTCATAAAGAAAAAGCACCTGAGCCTCTTGATATTCGAACAAAAACCCTGTTGCGTTAGATATTTTTTCCACATGTACAATACAGGTTGTTTACAGACTGAGCTGCAGGAATACTGCTTGGTTTCAAGGCCTCATCTTCACTCCTTCACACTGTCTGTCCATCTCTGCAGGCCAGTGTGTGTCTGTAACTTCTCTATCTACATGAGAGGCTGTTCCTCTATGTCCCTCACCACCTTTTTCCTCCTGTCCTCCCACCCAACTGCCCTCTCTCCTGGCACTGGCCTGAGGGTTCAAAGAGGTATCGAGAGAGCGAGAGAAGGGAGGGAGGGTTGGAGCAAAGTGGAAGGACAGAGGAAACATGAAAGGAAGGAGCTAGAGAAAGCAGGAGGAAGGGAGCGAAGCAGGGGAGGGGTGGGCAAGAGAGAGAAAACGCCAGAGAGTGAAGCAATGATCTGGCTGCTCCCACTATCGTCAAGGGAAGGGAGGGAGGAGTGCAGAGAGAGAGAGAGAGGAAAGGGAGTTAGAGAAAGAGGGAGTCCTTATTAACATGGCCTCAGGGTGTTCTGCCATCCCTCTCATTCTTTCTCCCACTCTTTATCACTTTCTACACCAATTGCCCACACACAAAACACAAATCCTCCAAACAAACAGCACAGAAGAGATGATTCAAAACATCAGGATAAAACATGACTTCTTTTCTGTTTTTTTCCCCACAAACACATGCACAATCCAAGTCTGAATCCCAGCAGTCCTTTCAGGATAAGAACCGGGCATTACTAACAGGAAAATCTATCATTTTCCTGTGTGCAGTGATACAGGCTGATACTGTAGCATATGTTAAAGCCCTGAACACAGCCAACAATAAATCACCACCTTCCTTAGGTTTACTGTCTGTGAAAGCTGCAGATGGATAGCAGGCATATCGTATAAGTGCTACACTAAATATAAAGCACAACCAATCACAAAGAACAGTTGATATTTCACTGTACACATTTCTGCTCTCCATTATCAGAAATAATCAGAAATGTATCTTCAGTCTGGACTCATCTGTCTGGGCAGAAATGTGATGGACCACCCAGTGTAGTATGTGATGACAACACATAAATTGTGTGTATGTGTGAGTGAGACATGGGTGTTTGTAGCTGTAGGCCAGCAATATTGCATTGAAGCAGACAAAAGCAGAGGCTCACAGTGGAGGCTGTGATCCACAGCCAAATGCACTGGGCCAAACCTTAGACGGTAACACCTTCTCCCAGTACAGCCCAATCAGGGCCTCTGGGAGTCGCAGATGGATGCATCTTGTTACTCTTTCAACTGCTTGCTCTTTCTCATCATTGATGTGGCTTGCAGTGCAATGGTAAATCCCCTTACAAACAACAGCATACTGCAGGAAGAGTCAATTTCCTTCTTCAACTTCAGCTGATGTGCAGCTGTGGTGGCTGCTATGTTTTCATTAACAAACATGCATATTCTATCCTATAATAGTAGGGGTGTGACAAGATTAAATCATGATGATATTTCTCGTTTAAGTGAAAAGCTATCTTGCGGGCACAGGACAGAGGCCTATCAGGCTGTGAGCTATCCAAACTTCTAGGTAGCAGGTAGGGAAGGTACATTGCAGAGAACCCCCCAGTCAACGAACTATTCACACCCCCCACACTGACAGACGCCTTTGCACCTAAACTCCCAGAGTCAAGCACCAGAGCCACAGCAATAACGAGAGACACTGGCATTTTCATTGCAGCTGATATGAAGCCATTTTACAAATTTTCACATATTGTTTGCACTTTAAATAAATAAATATTTAATTTTATTTGTGGAAAGAAGTTCAACAGTTAAAACCTTATGCTTAGGTCATGCATGGATGCAAGTTATAAACAAGTTAAACATTTCAAAATTCACCAACATTTTTTTGTAACTGTTAAATAAAAAAGTCTGTTTGTCCAGTCATATATTTTGGCATTTTAGTTTTCTTAAAAGTAATGTGAAATATCGCCTTGTCTTGTTCTTGTGAACCCAATATTGTCTATCACCTCGTCTTATGAGCTGAGTGCATTGTCACACCCCTAGATAATAGTATTCTATATACGTAGACGATTGTTTGGTAAATAAGAGTGACCACAGTAATTGCTGTTGCCAGTTCTTTGCAGAGTTAGCTACCTTATTGGCTTGTTTCAACTACCACCAAAGACTTTTTTTTGCTGCAAATCATTTGTAGTAAAATACATCACAGTAAGTCAAATGATGCACCTCCAGTGCACTGTTTTTGTCTAAATTCCCTGGGCTGTATCCATATTTAATTTACGTAAAATAAAAACTGTGGTCCACACTCCAGCAGAGCAGATGGTGGTAATGCATCTTAAATACTAGTCTTCAATTATACTGCATTATGCACTACATCATGCAGATGACTAAAGCTGTGCATGGTGAAATTTGGTTGGTGTGGTACGAGTGGTTCTCAAACTTTTTACAGTGGAGTACCCCCTGAAATATACTTTTTTAGCCAAATACCCCCAACTTGCACTTGAGCATTTTTGATATTTGCTCCTGTGCCAAAGGTATCTGTTTATATTTTCAAAACTCTATAAACGAACAACATATATTTAACTGTAACATATAAAGATAAAAATTGAAGTAAATATAAACTGAAAAGTGCCTTCTTTCATTGATAAGAAAAATAAATAAATTGGTCATTAATTAATAAAAGAACCTTTCCTCCACAAAATATAATTACTAAGCTACTCAAACACATTTTGAATAATATAAAATATAAATGTTCTTAAAATGTTACCAAAGCTTAAACAAGATGATTAACAATAAAACTATATATCAATGTATTTATTGTGTTTTATAGAGCATTTCAGCATTAATTCTCAATATGTATTTTGTATTCAGTACATGATAACTTATTTTATGGTCCCCCCCCCCCCGGGAACCCCTGGTGTAGTACATATATCTGGTAATCTACTGCATTCTGCAATTTTCACATGCTTTTGGTGAAGATCAGTATGCCACAAGCACATACAGTTCCTGCTCAACCTACATTTATGATGAGATAAAGCAACCCATGCTTTTGAAACAAATGTGAAGCTGAGCATGGACTTCGACACTCCTGTTGTTTCCCATGATAAATATTGACCTTGGGTCTACTCCAGAGCACAAGCATGCTGAACTCAACTGTTTAACAAACTACTCCTAAGCCTCACCCAACCTGCTAACCTACATTCCAACAGGAAAACCTGCATCAAGCTCAGACCTTCATGTGGATAATATGACCCTTTCAGATGAACAAAGACTTTGTTTACCCTCCTCAAACTAAAGTCCTCCTTGGAAGACTGATCACAAATAAACAACTTGAAGGTAGTCAGTTGGACTAAGGATGGACGGGGACACATTAGGAGGTGATGAGTCCTTTAACTGTCCAACTTTGTTGTAGGTGATGGATGTAAAAACCTCAATTACCATATTTTTCGGACTATAAGGCGCAATATCAATGAACGGGTCTATTTTCATACATAAGGCGCACCGGATTATAAGGCGC
>JAPQRP010000029.1:17681105-17707497 GCA_037367295.1 Apogon hyalosoma | reverse complement strand
TTTGACGGATTTTTGAGCGCCGTGTACCACATAAAATCAGTTCAAGGTCAGTAAGCACAACCAGAATTAATACATAAGGTGCACCGGATTATAAGGCACACTGTCAATTTTTGAGAAAATTAAAGGATTTTAAGTGAGCCTTATAGTCCGAAAAATACGGTATGCCCTGAGTGTCAATGTTGCATTTAGTATGCATTTATTCTTCAGCTGCTAGAGCTGAGCATATATTATTTTCTTTCTCATGAGCGGATGCTGTTTCCTGTATAAGATCAAATTAATGTACATGGTCACTTATAACACATTTAAGACACATAAGGCTGAACCATCACCACTCTAGACACATTGAAAAATACATTACATACCTCTGTAAATTACATGCCTGAAACAAAACCATTCTTCTTGAGGATTTTACCAAAATTTTGGTTTCTTGTATCTTTTATCAAAAACATTTATATATCTGAAATACAGAAATGCTTCAGTAAGTGGAGAAGGTAAGGAGTAAGGATATGAGGGGATGAAATGAGCATCCCCATTGTGTGTTGGAGAGGCCATCTAGCAGTTAGCCTTGTCCAGCTCCAGGAAAACCTGGCTCTTGGGTGCCGAGGCAGGATCTGGCAATCAGCTGGAAAATGAGGACACTGCAGAGATGGAGCCCTAGAAATAAAATACCCATAAAAAACAGCACTGTCTGCCTGCATCAGCGCTGCTCAAGGGCATGTGTGAATGTATTTCTATATTGTCTGTGTATCTGAATTGTGTGTACGAACATGCATGTAGTGCTGTATGTAGGTTATATGTCTTACTGAGTGAGATGCATGTGTGTCAGTAGGGACCGATGACTCCAGTCAAGAGAAAAAATGCTCAGTCAGCCTCATAGCTTCCTTGCAAATGGGCTGGACAAAAAGCCTGTAGCTACAATGGAGGCCAACACCATTTCAGACAACATGCATGCACTCACATCCGACAGAGGGATGATTAGCAAGAGCTTTAGGAGTGCATTCTCACATATTAACTACAGACTAACAGTGGACCAACAGCAGACTAACAGCAACAAATCCTGTGGGCCTGTTGTGTTCACCACGTGCTATTTCAGTACAGTGTAATCCAAACAAGGCTGATGACTCAAATCTTTTAGTTCACTTACAACTAAAGCAAGTTTGCCAAACTATCATGAGTGAATTCATTATGAAACTGATTAGATAGCTATATAGATTCAATTCAGTTAACCATCTCCAAATGCGGTTCAAGAAGTAAATGCTAATACAATATAAGCAACAAAGATATCAACCATTTCACACATCATACATACTGTCAGTGTGAGCAGCATTAATGCGGTAAGTCAACAGGCATAATATAAGCTACTCAAAACTGACTACTACCCTGACTATGTTAGGGTGTCACAGTGGTTAGCCACAAAAAGCTCCTGGTTAGATCTCATGGTGTGCCTTTCTGTGTGGAGTCTACATAGGTATTCCAGTTTCCTCCCATCATCCAAAGACAAGCACTTTAATAGGTCATTCTATATCACCAGGAGCTGTGAATGTAAGTGTGAATGGTTGTTCGCTGTGTATGCCAGCCCTGTGATAAACTGGTGACATGTCCAGGGCGTACCTGCCTTCACCTGCTGGTGACTGGGATAGGCTCCAGCGCCCCCGCAACCCTCTTGAGGATTAAGTGGTTCAGAAAATGAATGACCGGGACTATGTTCATATCACGGCAGCACACATTCACAAAAAAAAAAAAAAAGCCACGTAGTGATTCTATTGGACCATGCTGGGTTTTACACTTATGATCTGGATCCTTGTTTGGTAATCAAGGATAATGCAAAGATTATTGAACATTTTAAAGTGATTTTCCTTCCACACATATAAACTTTATCATAACTAATGTAAAATACCAACTTTTATTTTATTTTGCAAATTTTACCTACTATCTCTCTGCTCATTGTGACCAAATCTCAAATACTGCACTGCTTCATGTTGCTGTTGTAGGCTATTAAATATATAAATCGAGTTTACATGGATTATGGAGTATTCTGACTACACAATGTTCCTACTATGCTGTTTACATCAAATACTTCCCCTTTACATGCAGCTGTGTATACTCCAATTAATGCCTGGGATGATGTATATCCTATGGCTACACCCTTCAAATATCCAGGCACACATA
Source organism: Apogon hyalosoma (assembly GCA_037367295.1). NCBI lineage: Eukaryota > Metazoa > Chordata > Actinopteri > Kurtiformes > Apogonidae > Apogon > Apogon hyalosoma. The sequence continues at coordinate 17,705,328 of JAPQRP010000029.1, read as the reverse complement.
ATTAATTCCTTTTTGAGAATATTAGCATCGGGATGTGTGTTCATACCCCAAAACACTATTGATATCCAAGTCTTTCACAATATTTAATAGTAGGTGTGTTTTTCCTTCAGCCCAGAGATGTGTGCTTGTCTTTTGGGAATACATCTCAAACCCAGCTTTGCAAACTAGTTGCTGAAATAGACAAGAGACTGTGTGTTGCAAACTGCAATAAAAACCCCAACAGAGATGCATTTTCGGAATGCTTTTCACAAAGAATGTCCAAAGAATACTCCTAAAACAAGAATTTCACATTTAAAAAACAAACTGTTGCCTAATCATGAATAAGTAAATGAAATATGCGGTTAACATAACCTGTAATCACTTTGGTACATTACTGTACGTGTGAACATAATAAGTGGGTGGTTACCAATCAACTAACTTGCAGACAAAATTATCAGACAGTGTAAGATTGGCTGGTGTTATTTTCAATACAGACTGAACAAGGGTGTCTGATCGTTTTATTTTTAGACTTAAGAAAAAATATAATTAATCTCTGAACCATGGTGAATGGATTTGCATGGTCCAGCAGTCACTAAAGTAAGCATCAGAGGAATGCTACGCCTCACAACACTCAAGGACATCTCTTGGGACCTTGATGAAATGCTTCATAATTCTTGGTCAATCAGAAGCAATTAACTTCAATCTACAACACTTTGTTTTAGAGATTTTAGAGGCAGATTATGCCCAGAGTTAAAAAGCAGACTCAATACATAGCTGCTCTTTGGCTTTTAATCTAAATTAGGGGCTAAATGAAATAAAAACAAACAGATGAAAACAGGGTGGCCCCATTTCAACAGCTAATTTTGTATATGAGTAAATGTAAAAGACTATTCGAGCATGAGACAGTACATGCCTAAAGCCAAAATGTCCACATCTGGCTGGTACTAATAGAGGAAAACTCCAACTCACACTAGTTAATTATTGCCTCACCTGATGCAATTAATTCCTACCCCAGCCAAGGGCATTTTTCAGGCTGGTATGGAGACCTGAATTTGAACAGACATACTATCCTAGATTTTGCGCTTAATGCACTCCCAAGACTACTCCACAATGTCACAAGCACTGATCAGACACGCCTGCCTCGTCATTAATCATCTCATAAATTCACTTTACAAAAGTCAGTGGGTAAAATGTGTTCATTCCCTTCAAAAGCCAGTGCTACAGCAAGTCTTGCGTTTAAAAAAAATGAAGCTGTAGCCTAATACATTGGGAAAGCAAACAGAACATACTAGTTCCTTTTTCTGGTGATAAAATGCTCAAAGGAGAAGTACCTGGCTATTGCAAAGGTGATTCTGACTGTAATGTGTGTTTGTGCCTGTGAATCATTGCAGGGAGGTGACTGGACAGATTCCTCACCTCTTGTGGCTTTTGGACAACATGAATCAGCTCTCAAAATAACCTGTCTATACACAGACATGGCTGTCAAATTCCTATAACTAATAATACTGTGGTCAAAGGAAAAACGTTCACAGTGAATCATCAGAGGGCAAATGAAGACAAATCCTACCCATTTAAAAGCCAAAACTCACACAACTATCCAAATTCACAGAATTACTATATTTACATAAGACTGTAGGAATTTACTGAGCGCATGTACCAGTTTTCTAAGACTTATCTGCTCTTATCTAATGCATTCATGAACTGGCTTTCAACAAGACTAATTTGTTATTACACAGTTGATAGTGGAGAGAAAACAGGCCATAGAATGATGGGAGTGACAACAAAGGTCACCACATTCAAGCTGGGGACATCGTTGGCACTTGTAACAACATGACTATCTTGCCAAACTTATTATTAACAACCAAGAACAAATACATGATAGCAGAATCCTTGAGAGTTGGTGCCATTTGTTGTCTGTTGGTGCTGTAACACTGACGTGCTGATATTGACGAAACTACCACCCTACTGGCTTAAATCCAGCCATATTCCATCTGAATTTATTCTCTACCAAAGGATTGCTTTGTTTCGAGTGAGGCTGTGAGTTAATCTCTGAAAGAAGTTCCCATGTGTACGATCCTTTGTGGTGTCAAAAGTTGTACTGGAAGCATAAAAATAAGTTTTAACTTGGAAAAAAAGATGTAAATACTGTACACATTTATCATAATGTTCCCACATTGCTACTATAAGTTACAACCAAAACGCCTATTCAGAGCCAGCACAGCAGCTGTCGGAACACAAGTCAGCTTAACTCATTACTTATGGACATTAAACAGTAAATCCTACATTCACTGATATAATGGCAGATGTGGTATTATTACTTTTTAATTTACAATGCAGTGACACATACTGTGTGTCAGTTAACATAAATAATCATGTGACAGGAAGAAAAAGCTGGATCTGTAATTCATCCAAATGCAGACAGCCCATAGAGATGGTGAGTTCAGAGACACTCCAGCAGAGACAAGTGTTTCAGTGAGAGCAGCGCTTTAAGCCCAGCCACTCTGCACAGATCACCTAATTTATCTTGTAATACACACTTCTTGAGCATTGAAAATGGCTAGTAATCTCAAACTGACACACTTGCAAATCATTTCATTGCTACAGATATCTGCATAGTAACCTAAACGTAAATGTGCTGGTGAGATGCTGCATTACTTCCGTGTTACAAGTTTTATCAGCTCGCTTCCTTATCTTGAAAAAACAAAAAGCACCTCTGACAAATTAAACTCTAACACAAACGTGGGCATATATAAAGTGCCTTACTATCAGTGGGCGTTTTAAGTGGCAGAGGGAAAATAAGTGTGTAAAAATCCCTTCACGAACAAAAGCTCCACTAAAACTCACTTCCTGTCTTTACATGTGCTCGGCTGCTTGTTCCCTCTGCTAGACCCTACCCTGCTTTACAGGAATATAACTGACAGACAAACAAGCCTCTGTGGCAGACTCTCCACAGAGGACCAAAAAACAAGAACATGGACAGGTAAAGGTTTTCATCTGTGGCTGAGAATACCAATGTAGGCGTCACATAATCCCCTCAGCTCATATGCTTTCGACTGAGCTAGCCTAGCATATTCTCCTGCATATGTGACTGTCTTAAACCAACAAGAAAGGGCACTGTGGAAACTAGGAGGTTGTTTTGGCATGTCTGAAGAGGTGAGCGCTGATGCGGAATGGCAGCAAAGACAGACGGCAGGCTACTCTCCTGAGCTCGGTTCAGAGATGGGAGATGGCACAGCAGGCCTCTGACAGAGCACGTTTTATGGGAGTGTCTGTCTGCTGGAATGCACTCCACTTCAGACCAGATTCCAAAGCATATTCAGGCTGTACTTGTGGCAATTTGGTTTTTATCATTACTAGCCTTGTAACATGCAAACAAAGCTTGCATTTTTAGGCAAACAGCTTGAAAAGGATTTCTGAGGTAAATCAATCCCTGTCCTAAAGCACTTTGGGAAAACATTAGTCATGGTGCATTCAAGAATATATCCATGCAGCAGAGCAATAATGTGCCTAATCTAGTGCTGATGTTACTTTAGATAATGTGCTTTGTGTGCTCTTTCCCCACCTTTCTCATCTGTCAAACCCAACAGATAAGGAGGTCTTGACAGGGATTGATTTTCAATAGCCATTCAGACATCCATTAGACAAATTATCTACTTGCCCCGAGGCTATGCTTGGTATCCTTATATAAGAAAACAAAAATCGCCATTCTTATGCAATCCAAAGCAGACCCCACCCACATTATAAGTGTCAAAAAATGTGTGCTTTTCTTTGCAAGAAAGGGTAGGAAGTGGAAAGTTACAGTTGTATTTACCTACTAGAAGCACAAAAACATGCAGTTCTAATGTAAATATGTATAATATGGGTACTCTACAGTGAATTACAGACCTCAACATGAGTCAGTGGGTGTAAAATTGATTAGATTATCACCTTGACTCAGATTAGGCTGCTGCTTTTGAAAACTCATCGAGAGTGCAGGACTAATCATCCCTGACTGGATTAGCCAGGGAAACAGACATGTTAAAATAATAATAATGATAAAAAAAAAATAAAAAATACTCCACGCTGCCCTGAACGGAGATTGGACTGCTTTTAGTCAAAATACGCGAATTTCTATTCCACATGTATGCATTAGTAAGGTGAATCCCATCTGGAAGTTTTTTATTCCGGGAAAGGTTGGCTAGAGACATTAGCTAACGTTATCAATCAGTTTTCTTCAAATGCCAGAAGCAAGGCCCCGACCAGACACGACTCGGAGGCAATGTAAAGCTCCGGTTTGGGCTTTTTCACCGTCTTATCCTCACCCTATAGCTCGAATTAAACTCGTATAGGCTCGATTCGTTTAAAGAGACTATTTCTTATGGGTGTAATCTTGTTTCCAGTCCGCCCTGATGTGCAGACGTTGGCTAGCCGTTAGCATCGCTAGCTAGCGAAATACCTGTCCTGTTGGCTGCCCAATTCATTCACAAAAATCAGCGTAGGGTGTGATTTTAAAGGTGTAGAATTGAGTTTAGCGAGGAGGCAAAAGGGACCAGATTGTGGGGTGTTATTTTTAAGAGAACGCCGGGAAGGGAGAGAGTTTTGATATGCTCTTACCTTGTCCAGACAATTCAATTTTTCCACGGGGTAAACGACTTTATGACATCTGCTACACAACGGATTCATATTGGAGGGACGCTCTTCTAGCTAGTTAGCACGGAAACAGCCGTCGATACAGGTTAAATCTGCCTGCTGTCAAGTATTCACGGCAGAAACTAGCTACAGTTAACGATTATGATCAGTAGCAGACCGACACTAATCTAGTTGTATGTAGCAAATCCAAGAGGTTGTTGTTGTCGTTGTAGCCGCACAGCTGGCTGTCACTCCACTAACCAGACACGGAAAGCGCGCTCCCGCCGCCCCCCTCTCCTCGCCCTCGCTTCCTCCGAGTGCGCGCTCTCGTCTTGGAGAGTGTGGGAGGTTTGGCTTTTTCACCCTAGCAGAATATTTGGGTTATTATTTTACAGGCCTCGAATATGTACACGCCGCGCTGTGTGACTAAAACATCTATGCGTGTGCATGTTTTGCACAAAAGCTGCATGTTTCACTTCCGCGCACGCCAATCTAGGTCGACCCTCGTGCATGGCCAAAATAATCGCGCTCGCTGTCTTTCCAAATCGGTGCTTGCATAGCAAACTAGTGCGATCATATTTATTGTTCCAGTTTTTGGGAGCTTTACCAAGCCCATGATCTCAAATCACATTTTTACACATCCGCCACGTTCACCGCATGTCCTACTTGATGTGGATTTATTTGCCTATGGCGCCATCTGCTGGAGTAATGGTTGTCCTCTGTATTCACATGAGGGTTTGTTCTTGCTGATTGACACAGAATGCAGAAGTTTTCCAACTTTATGTAACGGATTTCATGAAACAAATTATGAAAAAAAATTCTGTTAAGTATACGAGGTCTTGTAAAAGCCTAAAAATCTATTCCAGGTACTCTTCTTTTTAGTGTTTTTGGACCCTGTAGCCAAATTTCACCACAAGTAGGTCAATGTGTATTTTAAGCCTCTGTTAGGCTCAAATTTGAACTGAAACCTAAGCATAGTGTCCAGCATAACATCATATCAAATGAATCAACTTAAATCACACACTAGCAGAACAAAAACATTTTTAACTGTTTTTGATATCTCAAACTTATTTGGCCCTGCATAAAAAATACAAATTTTTGCTAAATATATATTTGCAGCTGAAAAATCCACACTCTAAGAGTACATTTTTGACAGGATATTAATACTTATTGCATGTGCACTGTTGCCCATAAAGTTGGAATAAAATATTTTTACCTCTTCTCATGAAATGACTGTGATAGTGTGATTATTGTGTGTTATTCCTGATAAAGTGTAACTAGGACTCAGTATGTAATCATTGCAGCTGGTCAAAGGTGATTTGTAATGTGTATAAGTAGGAATAAACAGAGGTATGTGTCTGAAAACAAAATTATTCCAACTTTATGGCAGTGTATATAAACCATTATGACTTCTTAAATATTCAATTATTGTCTAAAAGTCCAATTTTACTCCAATGGGATAGTGCTTTAGGATTTTGTAAGACCTCATGACCTCAGTAAAAGTATTACATTTTTTACTTTCAAGAAATTTCATGACCTAGGTGAGTTACCAAGGGAATGACATCTTAAACCATAAAGACCCAAACAGCCACCGTCAACACAAACCATCTACAGATATAAACTGTTTAATACCTGTTGATCCACTAATCCTATCAATACATATAAATAACTGGTGTAAAATACAGTTTGTCATCTTTTCATGGTCATCAGATGTGACCCATTTGGATGTTCAGAGGCTCCGTAGTTACCGTGGAAACACTGTCATCTTCTACAACACTGATTCGCCACAAAAATCCAGAGTTGGATCAGTGACAGTGAATGGGGACAGCTGTTTTATGTTCAGTAATGATATGTTTTGATGAAAGTCACTTTTTCTTCAGTTTTCTCTGTTTTTGATCAAATAATCCTAAACTGTACTCTGAGCTTTAACATTTGCATGATCAGTGAATTAAATATGGGAAAATACATAATTTACACTGGAAAAAATGCAAAATACATAAGATAATATTATAACAAATGGTGATAAATCCCTTAAGAAAGGTTAAATATAGAGAAAACTTCATTTGGGAACTGTCATAAAAGTAGCAATGGGTCTGTATAGGTTAATATACCAATTTTGACATTCAATCCTAACTTCCACTCATTTTATGTATAAAAAGCTGCAGGGATCCCAAATAAAACATATCCAGATCTTTATTTGTATTATATGAAATAGAATCGCTGGTGTATTTTTCAAGGGCTGTTAAGCTGGTGGCATTCATTTCACAGTTGACTGTAGTCAAATTAGATAAAGCTTTTCAAAGTAACCACCATTATTGCTGTAGAGATACAAAATACAGATACAAAATTATTAACATCATTTAAAATTCATGGTTGTTCTACAGAATGATGAACAACCTTAAAAACATCACAATAATGTGCAAGTTAACTGGGTTGTGACTGTAAATGTTGGAATGTTTGGAGAAACGTAAATGTCTGAATGAAAATCAGTTCAATGCAAATCTTGCTCATCTTCGTCATCCAACTTTCCACTCATGGTTTCAACATGGCCCGGCCTCAACGATGCTGTCTTTCTCGTGATGTCCTTCACCTTCCACTTCTGTGTAACCCGGCTGTTGCTTCTGAAACTTCAAGGAGGGCCAATAGCTCTTGCGTCGCTGGAAAAAAAAATTACGCACAGACAATATGGACATTTTAGCAGACAAATAATAATACGCAGCATTGTGTAAAGCATATAACACTTGCAGAGCTCACCTGGATGAGGTAAAGTGGTGATGCAGCGTGGGGATGGCAGTTGATATAAAGAGCCACCAGTATCAGAGCCAGAAGCAGCACCAAAGCAGCCGCGATACCAGCAATCACTGCAGTATTCGGCAGCCCTTCATTCTTGATTGAAGGATCTGTTTTTACATCTGTAGGCAGAGAACAGAGGTGTCAAGTAACAAAGTACAAATACTTTGTTACCTTACTTAAGTAGAAATTGTGGTTATCTGTACTTTACTGGAGTAATTATTTTTTAGATGTATGTAGCCTAATATAATAACGATGGCAGAGACTCAATAGAACTCGAGTGAAATGCCCCAACCACTCTACTGTATATAGACAACCATACAAGGGTAATTGTTACTGAGCCTGCCCTGGGTACACCAATTTTCTCATCCAATTTTGTTCTCTTACATCCGTTACTCTCACAGATTCCTGCAGCTAAGCTTGGATGTACATTTAAATTCCAATAAAGGTTATTGATAACATGCTTTGGAAGTTTGACTTTTTGCACCATTATAATACTTATAGGCAACTAGGCATCATATCCTCCGCTCCATGAAACACATGTTAATGCTCAGTAGTACACATATATGGTTCTTTAATACATTTGCATTGGACTAAAATGCGTTAATTTCAATGGGCATGTATGCGGCTGCAACAGGTAGGCTAGTGCATCCCAAATTTTTCAACATTAACATTTTAATATAACATTATAGTCATTATGGCTTTTAGAAAAAAATTTTTTGGGGAGGTGGGGTAGTGCACAATAGGCCCCTGTGGTGTAGCCTAACCTTTGTCCTAATGGCATTTTTTTCTCCCTTACATTTCCATTTATACTTTAAGTAGTTTTGAAACCAGTACTTTTGTGCTCTTACTTGAGTAAAAAGCTTGAGTTGATACTTCAACTTCTATAGAAGTCTTTATAAACCCTAGTATCTATACTTCTACCTGAGTAATACTTTTGACACCTCTGGCAGGGAAAACGTATGTATTCACATGTTTGCAGATGATATGGTCATCTATTTATCTGGTAAAAGTTGTGATGCTGCACAAAAGTTAACAAATTTACAAAAAGTATTAGCTAGACTTGATAACTGCTGTCTGACTAACTACTAAGAAAAGAAAGTCAGTGTGTTTTTCTGCTGCAGATTCCTAATATATTAAAATTAAACGTGAACTTGTCAAAGTTAAGAGAGGAGAAAGATTAAGGTGCTACCTTATATTATCAGTTGTATTTTAAAGGCCGTGTTAAAGAGATCTGCAAGCCCATAAGACTGATTTAAACTGGCTTTAGGATGATCAGAAATTACCTGACATTTGACTGTGCCTTGCTATGTCTTAATTTAATGATATTTTCACATTTGTAATATGGTTTATCTGATCTAGGTCTAACTGGTCTGCACTCCATAGAATGTCTGTATAATGGGGCCATAAAAAAATTTTGGACAAAAAGCAAGTAAGTTCTTATCACTGCCACATTTTAAGCAAATATAAGATGTTAAGTTTTGTGAATTTTATTGATTTTAACTACATAAAGCCAGTATGTACATGCTTTAAATAGACTTGTTCCACACCATATATACTGCAAAACTACAGCAGAGCAGCTTCATGTGGATTGTGCCAACCTCCACTCTGTAAAATATCTGCTCAAAAATCACACTGAAATCTGCTACAGGCTTCACCACCTTCAAGAGAGCCACTAAATCCTAGTTTATTCAGCAACGAACCTGTGCTCATGTTGATTTTTAAATGTGATGTGAGATGTATAATGAGCATTACAATATTTTGTTGTATTTCTTACATTCTGTACTCTAGTAATACCTAATAATCCTACTTTTTTGAGTCTGTAAAAGCCTTTCTAGGGACAAGTGTTGCTAACTAGCATGTGCTACAAACACTGATACTTACATGTGATTGCTGTTCTCAGTTTATCTATGTAGATGTGTCAAATAAAACATAAATAGATACAGTAAACATGACAAATATCCTGTCACACAGTAGCATCATAATGATTGCAAGAATAAACTCACCACCGCCGGTTTTGAATATGTGATGTTTAGTCTCATCTGATGGAAATCAAAGAATAGTAATGTTAAGAGTAGACCTTATTTTATTATACATATGGAGTACATTACTGCGTGGATTGCTCCATATAAATATATATATATGTATCAGCCTCACCAACACTTTCACAGCCCTTTTGGCGAGGAATTAAAGAAGTCACGCCTTCAGTCTCTGGTGTGATAGAGGAGGTGTCATCCCTGGAATAATCTTCACAGGTTGCATTTTTGCTCTACCCATGTACAGAATAATAGATAGGTTTATTTAAATTATTACACATCATAAGCAATTAAAAAATACAGAGACCGCAATTAACCAGTTTCAACTGCTTTGCACTTCCATCTTCTAACATTTAGAATTAATTTTGAAGAAGGCCAGTAAAAGTACAATATATTATCCTTTATTTTTACCATAATAAGTGAAAATACAAGCTAATATTTTGTGCTGTTCCTTATATAAAAAGACCTTGAAGCCAGCTTTATTATCTGGTGGGTTGTGACAAAGAAGTGGGTCACAGAGTGGCCGTTCTGACCGGATTATGAAGTTTTTAACTCTCTGGTGTTGGACTTGGATTTTGACAGACATGCAGGCTGGGTGTTAGAAAAGTTACAGGTTCATGTTGTTGTTTGGAGGCAAGATATGTGCGAATATGACTCCAGATGTCTTTAATATGGATGTTGACAATAAAAAGGGAGGTTATGTAATATGTCAAAGCTGCAAATAATTTAACCAAGACAGTGAAAACAGCTGGTTTTATAGCATTTACTTAATTCATGTGCAAACACGATTGCATTATTATTATTATTGCATAATCTGGATGGACTGCACGGAAAAAAATGTGTGTATTTTATTATTATTTTTTCTTTGAAAGGCTGACAGTGACATTGCATATGTGGTTACTAAGACTAGATCTGAGCTACACATAATTTATGCTATTTTGTACTGTTTTTATGTTATTTCTGTATCAGTTTCATTTAAGTCATTTGGGGCATTCATTGTCCTTCTTGTAAAACACATCAAATTGCATTTCTTATAGGAAAGGTGGAATATAAATAAAGTTTATTATCATTATGCTTATTAATAACCCACTGAAGAGTATTCTTACCTCTTCTGAACAGGCATAGTCAAACCATTCCTGTCTGTGTCTATCCATGCCATCTGAGCACCTGAAAAACACAAAATATATGTATATTAAACAGATAAACTGGCACCTGTTACCAGTTCCATTGTGTTTTCTTTCATTTTCCTCTCTCTCTCTCTCTCTCTCTCTCTCTCTCTCTCTCTCTCTCTCACTCACACACACACAAACACACAGCAATGTATAATGATGGTATAAATTTTGGCGGTGGTGGTGGTGGGGGTCAGTAAAATTTCAGGAAATGTTGATACTGGCACAAGGAACAAATGATTACATTTTGGTGGTAATGGGGGGACAGATTTTCAGGAATTTTTCAGGAAATGTTCAGGAAATGTTGATACTGGCACAAGGAACAAATGATGCTGGTGGTGATGGGGGTGATCTGCCTTGGCAGGGTGCTATTCTAGTTAGTATCTGTTTTTGTTTTGACTTACTTGTTGTCATGTCTTTCACATGTTTTCTTATGTACTGCATCACTTAATTAAAAAAAAAACAACCCAGACAAACCTGCATTTGGGTGCGGTTCTCCACAGGTATGAAGTTCTACTCACCTCTGCAGTACATTACACCAGCTACACCCAGAGGTTTGGTTTGATGAGAGGCAGAGATTACAGCTGTCATGTTGTAAACAGGCTGAACAGGGCAAAGCAGATACATGTAAATACTATACGCAGTGAAAATACAGACTAATATACTGAATATTAAAATAATGCGTTTGATATTTTTGTCATAAACAGCATATGGTTACTTACTAGGTAGCGGGGTGAACTCAATAGCGGAATAGTTTGTGATCTTCGTAGTATTTATCTCAACTCGGTGATACTCATAAATTGTTTGCCGTTGTGTGTTGTCTGTAACAGACACAACCACAAACATCTATCAAGACTATCGGAAAAATTTACACAGTAGATAGTATTGTTTTACAGCTAGACATGATGGTTTTTTAAATTTATTTTACTGGAGCATTAGTATGTATTTAAGTTTTACTGCTGTAGATTTTTACAGTTGAGCTCATTTTAACTACTTTATATAATGTTGGTAGTTTGAGCTACAGTGATGCATCATATTCCATGAGATCATAATTTGTTTGCAACATCACTGTCTTGTGAGAACCATGAATCTGTAAAAAGTCAGTTTTTACGAGCTCAGAAAACCAGGCCAGCTTTTACGATGATGTATTCTCCAGTGAATCTAGCATGTTTTTCAGAGGGTTTATTTAACTTAAGGAGGAGGAGAATTTTTCAACCCGTAAAGGAGCAATTCATCACTTCAGTTTAACATTTGCAATCAGCACTTCTGGAGGTTTGTGATTTTCACTGACGGAGGGGGAAAGTAAAATTGCAATCTGAAATGGACGTAAAGCTGTCAGAAAAAGTTAATGAGTAACAAGTACATTTGCCTCTGAGATGTAAAGGACTAGAAGTAAACAGTGGCATGAAATATGTAAGTAAGTACTCAACTAATGTACAAGTATGTGAAATTAAAGCCTGAATGCTGTCTTTGGTTTGGACTGGTGTGGACAGTGGTTGCTCACCTGGTGATTGAGTCGAAGGTGAAGAAACAGTGAAGGCATCTGATAAACCTGCCTTCACTGGATGCTCTGCAGAACTGATCACATCTAATGACAGAGGTATCTGGTGAACACAAAAAAGACGAACAACGTATGTGTATAACGCAATAAGAAAGCAATTTCAGAAGGTTCAGTGACCACATAATAGAAGCATGACTCACATCTTTGTAGTTGAATGTGATGGTTCCTGATTTGTAAAGGGCAGCCTGAAATGTAAAGGCACCTTCTGATTCTTTACCCTGGAGTCTGACTCGCTCCCACTGGATTACAAACACCTCACCTGAACACCAGTAATGTGTTAAACAAATAGGAAGACAATTTAAATCTAGTGCATGTTTCCATAACATGTGAGATTTTACCATTATCCAGGTACTGCACAGTGGATTCTTTGGAAAAGCTGGGGTCAAAATTGGCCATTAGAGGGGCGATGTACTGTGTAGCAGTCAGCATACGGTGAGTTATGTCCCCGGTGAAGATAAACCCTGAAAACGTCCAGATGGACAAATGTATTATAATTTTATCATAAATTGTTGAATTGCAAAACACTACTTTCCTGTAAACAAACAGAAAAGGTCATGTGAACATCTGTTGGAAAATCAAGTGTACCTCCAGTTGCTATGGTAATCTGCCTCAGGAAATGTCCATAAAAAGGAAAGTCAAATGACAAGGCAACCCTCTGCAAAAAGAAAAAAAAAAAATATTGTAAAATACCAATATATATGTATGTGATCAAAGACTATGTGGCACTGATTATTATTTATATTTAGGAATCTTTTATGGCAACATCTATCTCATTCCTTCTGTCAATCACAAATATTACTTAATCTAGTACAGTCTTTTTTCATAAACCACTGAAGAAACACAATAGCCTAGCTAAATTAGGGGGCACCCGGATTTGAACCGAGGACCTCTTGATCTGCAGTCAAATGCTCTACCACTGAGCTATACCCCCACATGGGAGTTGGCAGGAAACACAAGGATTGGCTTCAGTCTCAGTGCACAGTTTGTCCTTAGTAAATATTTTCCTAATTCCAGTCTGATGTAACTGTTTTGCAATGACATGCTAAACATAGAGACACAGCTTCACTCTGTGGGAGGGGGTCATTGAGGTTATAAGGTGTGAACTTCCTGTTGAAATCCATAAGCAACACCAACATTTCTGTACAACACAGTAGAGGAAAAAAAATTCTGACACCCTAAAAAATTTACACAGTCTGGAATATTATCATGAAATTTTTGCAAATAAATATTTTTTGTGTTTCAAAAAGTGTGGCTGCATCAGATAGACTCAAACAAATACAAATATTTTTTTTTGTTTTTGCCCTGGATGTGATTCATTACTGAGAATGGCAAAAATACGGAGTTCAGTGACTTAAGAGTGATTCTTAATGCGATATATCACAAATTCATGAGGTGTCCAAACACTTTTTTCCACCACTGTAAGTTTGAAGAGCAACAAAAGACAGAAATATATTACAAATGAGTAGCGCTTGTATATTGTACTCCTTAACGACTGTTTTATCAGTTATGAAATAAAACCATGTTAACATGACATTCATTTTCACCATTTATCTCTTTTCCTATGGTTTGAGCTGAATGCATGTTATTTCCACCTGGTACATCTCTGTCTCATTGTCTTGGTTGCATTTTCAGCATATAGAAGTTTTCCCTGTCAGTGCCTGGCTAACCCAACAAATTGTCAAGTGAGCTGTCTGTATTATACAGGTGCCCAGTGTTGGACAATAAAGGTCAGGCCAGGACTAGACAGCTGCTGACAGCCTTATGGCACCTCTGTTGCTGCTGGTTTAACATTTCCCAGTCCTTCAGCTCCTCTTGAAGCAATGCATAAGGCCTTAAAACATGGAGACAATATTTATGTGTCTAGCTGAAGTATTTCACTCAAGCACTGGGTAGACATCTATTGTGTGAAACTGTCTGAAAAGAGAATAAATATTTGAAAGTACTGGTACAAATTCTAATGATGAAATGTTACAACCAGTTAGGCTTAGTGACTCTAACCTTAGAGTCCAAAGCCTTGTTTTAAGTTGTATAGCAACTACAGAACATATTTAAAATGGATGACAAACAAGGGGGCACCCAGAGTTGAACTGGGGACCTCTTGATCTGCAGTCAAATGCTCTACCACTGAGCTATACCCCCTGGATATATTAATTAAATGAGCTCTAAAAGTAATACAAGCATGTAAAAAACAAAATGATTCAAGTGGCAAATATTCATTCAAAGTAACAAATGTGTTCTTAAAAGCCACATAAGAGGTCAAATATAATGTATGGTGCCATATAAGACCTGAAAATAAATATAACAAAAATACATAAAGAGCAAAACTACTCATTACCCTGTGACATATGACCTTACACATTCACGTGTACTTGTAGTGCAGTACACACACACACACACACACACACACACCACTGAGCTCTACCACATGTTTTCACAATTAGTTAATTAATTATATTTTAGATCTAGTGATGGTTTATTCTGGCACACTGCATGTTACATGATGAATATTCAGGGATATTTTGATTGGTGAAGAGTGTACTGCAATGTTGACATCTGGGGTGCAGTTGGGGGGGGGGGTAAAAATGGCAAATTCATGGGGCCCAGTATTCCATGGGGGCCTTACAGCAGTGGAGTGGGCCCGGAGAGTTAGAGGAATACTAAAGCATCTTCAGTTTCACTTGGACTTTGTACCACTCCGACAATCACGGACCAGCCCCCACACCCCTATCCCCAGCTCTGACAGATTGTTTCCAGTGACTTTCTTGTAGCAAGGGCCCAACATGATTATGTTTCAGGGAGTCCAAAATTGGTAGCGGCGCCCCAGGTTGACATAACTGACATGTTTCACTTATACCTTAAAAGACTCTTTATGAACCGCTGCCGGTGTTCTACACACATTCTCAAACATCTCGCAGGTAACAGGCTTGAACTAGGGACCTCTTGACCTTCTCTCAAACACTTTATTCACTATCACTAAACTTGATCGCATTTATACACACATACACTACTATGACGGTTTTGGAAACAAAGCAACATGAATTTTGGAATCAGAGGACAATGTGTGATGCTTACCGCAGCCTGTTTGTGTGTATTTGACAGGATGCCATGCACTCTAACTTGTCCATGTCTTACATCACTCATGTCTACCCAAAGTTCCTTTGTGCGTTGGTCCTCAGGGCCATAGCTACGCCATGTGTAATACTTCCCAGAGTCCTCCTTCCAGACAGAAGACACAAAGGACCACAGGTTGTAATGGCTGATGATGGAGAGGATGTCATACAGGCATCAAAAGTTCACTATACACACAAGGAAATTACATGCTGTCATATGCTATCCAAATAAATGGAAAAGAGTAAACTTACTTTCCAAAAGAGGGCAGTGTTTAACTCCAATTCAAACAACTCAAACATATCAAAAGCCAAAAACGTAATTAATGCCACAAAAAATTACAGTCCTACAAAACACTGTGGTACAGATTTACTCACCACTACATGTGTCATGTTGTTTGGCCAAGTATCAATGGTGATTCCACCAACCAACACCGCCCTGTTTATCCTACTGTGGCCTGAAGATGAACTCCAGGCTGTGTGAGCTTGACTGTCGCCTCTAGTTGACTCTGCATGTTGCTCTGAGATCACAGTGTACAAATGATCTGCCAAGAACAATGCATCTCAGGTTAGTATGCTGTGCTGGATTTAATTTAAAACACGTTTCAAGTTCTAAAATACTGATTTCTACTGTTTCAATTTAATAATAATAAAAAAAAACAACCAAGAAAGTATGTGTTTTTTCAACACTGTAAGAAACATTTGAAATGACAGTTTTATTCAGCCTCTTAAGAAACATGTTTAATGTTGTGGCTCAGCACTCAGAGAAATTACAGTTTACTTTGGAAATAGTTTTGTTGGATAAAGCCATTGCTGAATGAACAGAAAACAATACCATGTCCTGCTGCTCAGACAGAACTGTCAGGATCTACAAACAAGGTAAACCATGCTTGGTAATCACACTGAGGTAGGTAGGTTTTGTTTTAAAGTTTGGGGTGTTTTAATTGATGATTTGTCCTCTGTTGAAACCACATGTTTAGATTCTAGGCCGTGCTCAGTTACTTCCTTGTTGATGTTAGGAGTTATTTTAGCACCGCACTGTGATTTTCTATGAGGTGTAAAAAGCATGTCTGCAGCCTCATTGAAAAAGTCAAGCCTTTTGATGGTATATAAAGTACTAGTAAGGCCTTTTAACCCTGAAAGAACTCAAACTATTTTTGTGGTGACTTTAAAATAAATTTTTCTCCACATCTAACCTTTGTTAAGTGATCTATCACCATTTATTACAATAGCATCCTATGCATTTTTCAGTGAAATGAAGGTATTTTCCTATATTTGATTTACTGACCATGTTCATAAAAGCTGTTAACTCATGGGTTGTTATTTTACCAACAGAAGAAAGTAGAAAACTTCTCAGCAAAATATATCATTTACTCAGTGTAAAAAGAAGGGTCTAAAACGACTGTCATTTGTCGAAGTACATAGGTTTTACTGATGAATCAATGTAGCACAAGATGACGGTGTTTCCATGTTTGCTACAGAGCCTCTGAGCGTCCAAATGGGCAATATCTGATGAAGCTGAAAAGTAGAAAAATGCATTTGTCTGAAATTATTTCAATTAACTAATAGATCAGTAGATGCTTTTGGTTCTGGCAGCGATTTAGGTCTTTAACGGTTAATCTTCAAAACATTTTATAAGGACTTTTTTTTTTTAGGTTTAGTCTGTAGAAATGTTCATTAACAGCAGTTTCATGAGAAAACTCATTTAAAAGTGCAGTTTTACAACATCAAAAATAACATGATCAATGAATGTATCAGTAATGCATCCTCTGGAAAAATATGTGACTGTCTCATCGTGCCAATGATACTCGAGGTTTTTCACAAAGTTGTCAACATTATACTTTTGTTTTAGCAGGCAGGGTTTGTGTTTTTCCACATGCATCCTGTATTTCCATAAGCTTTATAAAAAGCAGTCCTCGTAAGGTTTCCTAATAAGAGACAAATGCAATCTAAGTATTATATGTCTGCAGCAAGAACTATTTGTCAGAATTTATTAACTTAAAGGTTAGCGTTACTATGGCAGGTGACCTTATCTTGGAGGTAATTCAAAAGACACAGACAAATTGAACAACTTTCTGGACTGAGAAAATTCAGAACTATGTTAAATTACTCCCAAGTTTTTGGCAGCCTTTTACAACATATGTTGATTATCAGGATATGTTGAAAGTCTATTCAAAGCCTCTAAAATTTAGCATTTAGTATATTTAGATAAGCTATATATTTAGCACTTTCTTGTATCATGGGTAGGGGTAAACATCGTGTCGAGTCGAAGTTACTGACTGATTAGAGGATGAAAAGTAAATAAATATCATCCTTTCTATGCTTCACGGTGTTATAGTAATCTACCTTTTTCTTGGCGACATTTTCCATACATTTACGGCACATATCGGTGACGTAATGCAGAGTATATAAACCCTGGTAACGCTCACTCCTACTGGCGGAGTGTCTCATCTAACCCTAAATCAGAACCGTCTCCTGTACTTAACGTTTGCTGTTTTCTGTCTTTGGCTTTCAGTAAACTACAGGAGGCTTTTTCTTTGACGCCGGAAATATTAACGAAAAAAAAAAAAAAGCCAAGAAAATCACTCCGTCTCTCAGTTTCCCGTCAGAAACACCGTGAATATTCCGCCGTGGTCAGTTTGTCTGTCACGAAGAGTTGGTCTCTGTTGCTCCGGTGTTTTCATGTCGGGACTGTGGATAACTGAGCAGATTAAACTGAGCAGGGCTTATCTACCACATCTGACAGTGATCTGGTTAGGCTCCCACGCTCAAACACTCACAAACTGTCGATTTAAGGTTGTATGTCGAGCTAACCCGTGGTTTTGCTAGCTGTCAAGTTTAGCTAGCATAGCCACACAGCCCTTTCTGCTGCTAGAGTGGACTCCTTAAAAGTCCCATGTAGCAGCAACTAAGGTGTCAAGACCCCGGTGTAAATCACAGCAAAATGTCTCTACACGCCATTTTTGTGCTTAAATAAGTTTTAGTATTTTAGATCTGCATTAAGAGGATCTGCCTGAAAATATAACCTGCTTTCAGACTGAGTCAAGGGTCTTGCCTCATACTTAAATCCTGCACACATGATCTAAATTAGACATCAATACACTTAAAACGTCACTAACTCTTTTTCATTATATTCTGTCATGTTTAGCTTGGACTCTTAAGACTATGCACAGACTGAAAATGGTGTTCGTTCGTTAAAGAACTGGATACTGGGGTCTCCAAAGCCCGAGTTTGAAATCTGAGTAGAAAATGAAACTAGGTTGGAAGACATACAGTCCACCTCTGACAAAAGCAGAGTTAATGCACGGCAACAGACACTTGATCTAAGGATTTCTTACATAAGCCTAATTTTTAGTGATTCAGTCAGAGTGATCTGCTTTGTGACCTGTGTATTTAGAAACCAAAGTGAAATACTTAAAATTCAGATGAGTCCATTTGTTTTAAAGTGGTTTGTGAGGCTAAAACGCAACTTCCATTCCTATTACAAGGTCATCGTAAGGTCGGCTGGCGAAAAATAAACTACAGCTAGTTTTGCATGTGTTCATTGTTGTTTAAAAAGCAGCCTCGACTCAAGTGTCTCCACACAAAACTGGATAAATAACAAGAAAACAACACTGCAGTATATTACATGTGACATATTGAATTTGGAAATATTCCCTTGAGCTTCTCAACTGGGTGCTTTGGTTGCCAGCACCCCGATGTAGCTCCTCTTATGTCTGTAAAATTTAGTTGACGTTGGTTTGATGCCTGCATTTCTGTCCCGAGTGTGGGAGGGTAACACAGGCCTGTCAGCTCCACTATGCCCTATGCCAAACCCCCAGAGTCCAGACTATGTGGGACACTGGCTGGTGAGGTCTGCTCTAAACATCAGTCTGAATTCACACAATTATAACACTGATGTCTTCCACAGTCATGACAACTACAGCGTCACGGCTTTCTATAGTGGCAACCCATATAACCTCATAGGCGAATTATATTTGTACAAAAATGCTTCACTCCACCCTTTGATTCAATTAAACAGTACGTCAATGCATTCACGACAGCTATATTAAAACTCCAAGTGTGATTTTTGAGCTCCGGATCCACCCTCTTATGGCATCTATGAGGTAAGAGGAGAGGTTTGTACAGAATTGTTAAGATCTGCAGTACAGCTGATAAACATAGCCGGTTCATAACAGCTGGGAGGAGCGCAGATTAGTCTCAATATGAACTTTTAGTTTGTAGTGTCACCCAGTTAGTAGTCTTAAAATCACTGGCAGATCACCAAAATTGTGAGATGAGAGTCATATTGTCTAGGGAGTCCACCAGATACTGACAAAATTCACTTTTAAACAGTCCCAACTGAATTACTCACAGGATAATTCCATGCTCTGTTGGATATCTTATAACATTCCATTGCATTAAAACAGAATCTGATAGTATTTAATATGCATATTGAAACAGACTTTACTTAATAACATGGACTTAGAAGAATATATGACAAGTAATTATAAGATTTCATCTAGCATTCTCATGCACAGAAGCAGAAATTGTGTGTTTTTTCATCATTCGTATCAGTGATCTAATGTATATTACTCAAATTAATTAAGGCTGATTAAAATTACGGTCTGCACGTCTAAAATTAAAACTCACCATCATGTAATCTTGCATATGACCTACTTAGAGCCTTGATTCAGTAAAGTTTTTCCTGTCTTTTCATTCATACATGTATTTGTGATAAAACACCCTTCCAGTAATTTATTACATGCGTTATGAGAGAGGATTATCCCAGAATACTTATGTGGTGAATCAGCATCAGCCTTGATTTGGGTTTTGTACGACCGCTCTTCTATTTAGTAGAAGACGGGGTGGTGCCTCGGTGCGAAGATAATAGCTAAGAATAGATGATGATTTTGATAAATGTCCCTTTGTGTGCATAACATCCAGCCTGTATTTATGTGTGCCAGTGTTGGAATGTCGTTCATGAGTCAGAATGTGAGAAAAATGTCATTCAGTGAAAACCACCCTTGGTCACGACATGAGGTTTGAGCTAAATTCAGAAATATTTGAGAGAATGAGAGCAATAGGGTTGACAAATAAGACCTTCAGGCAGTATGATAAAACAACAACCATTCATCCAATGTCGCCAACAAATGGGCAGATGTCTTGGATAGAAAATGACCTCTGCCCACTCCTTTAGGAGCTACCAAACCACGACGTTTAGCTGCCTTTTTGAGCGAGCGGTCAACGGACTGAGAGGACACACCCTTCCTGAGCAGAGGCTGAAGGACGTGGCCCAGACTCCTTCACATCACCCACAATAAACATGTATAGTTCATTTCAGACCGTGTGGTAGGATTACATAGCTGAGTTTAAATCAGGAATACAATAAAACACTATGGTCTTGAGGGATTTATATATGAGACAAAAAGTGTAAATATTTGACTGAAATCTCCCACTTCCATTATTAAATGTTAACAAAGCTGATCAGGTGGCGCCACTCTCTGCATGTATTTTGGCCTCTATAATCTGCTGACATAATATGTGGTTTCTCTTCCTCTTTTGATGATAAATAAAAGGAAATTTAAATGACATTTACAATTTATAACATGCCTATTTTATAAAATTGATCAAATCAAGGGTGAAGACACGAGGGAGTAAACATGATGCACTGATTGCTTTTCTTCTCTTATGGTGAAACCCGATCACTCTATTGTCAGAGATCTGACATTATTCCTGCTTTTTATTGTCTGTTAAAAGGAATGAATGAGGGGACGAAAACTGAAAATGCTGAAATCATTTCCCATACCATTGCTGTTCCAAATTACAGCAGAAGTTGCTCAGTTGTTGGCAGATAACCATTTTCATTCCTGCCACATTATTTTTCTCAAAACAAAAGCGTGTTATGCTATAACACATCAAATTGCACATGACTTTTGCAAAATAAGAGTCTATTTCAAATCCACAGGCAATAACATCCTATCTATGATTCAATCTCCTTCAACAATGTTATCCGCTTTCTGTCTCATTCCTCCAGCTCAAGCTTCGCTCCAAAATGTCTGAATCTGCTTCAAGCTATTTGTTAAACAAACTTCTCAGCAGGACAGGAGACAAGAGGTCAAACACTCAGGCCAGTGCTTGGTACACAAATCATTTTCTATGCAGGAGTCTGTGTTTTTACAGTCTGATTCAGATGGTGTAGATGACTCTCTTGGGGCTAAAGTAATTTGTAAAGACTGATATGAAAACAGTATGTAATGGTAGACAATGACAAGACTGATAAGAACAAATTAAGCAAAAGAAAGGAGGACACGCAAGGTTAACAGTGACAACTGACCTGTTAGGTTGCAACACCTATCTGAGAACCTCCTGCGCAGTATACTGTTTCAACTGCACATTTCCATCTGCAGAAAAGCTCTCCTGGATAACATAACTTTCTGAAGGTGTTTTAACAGTGCTGCTAAATTTCATCAGCTTATAAACAAGAGAACATGAAATGAAGCGAGAAAAGCGGTAACTTACATTTAATAATGCAGACCACTATTTACAGATGTTGATTCAGGTGATAAATCGCAGATGGGAGTTGAGAACTGGAAATATATTAGGCTGTTTCAATCAGCACACCTCCAAAATACACACACTTTTTTTTTTTTATCAGTATCAATAAATACAAAACAACTGATAAATCTAAGTCTACTTTCTAAGAGTATAAAACCCCCCAAAGTTTGTGCAAGACTTGCTGAGAGGCAAGAAGAAAAACAAAGTCTAAATCTAATTTTAAACCTGAGACGGGCTGTTTGCGGGATGTTGTTTAGACTCAGTTGCATGCTTGTGGAAAAGGGTATTTTTATTGTACAATTTATGGTAAACTAGGTCATTCACTTTTGTGCATAAAACAAAAAGGGCATGGCATGCTCATTTGCTGCTCCATAAAGATTCCTACTAAAATTCTGCGGCTTACAGCAAGTTAAAATAGAAATAGTTGCACATGAACATGAAGCAGCGCCGTGTAAATTCATTAATAAAAAACTTCACTGTTCTTCCAACTTGAGGGATATTGCATGCAAAAGTTGATTCTCTACAGTATCAAAACACTCCATAAATCTAATCAGCTGCAAAAATTGTTGCACCTGTAATATAAACCTGAGAGGATGCAGTAAGTGTCAGCTCTGTTGGAAAGATTAGTGTTAACGAAGGAAAATGCAAACAGGCAGTAGCAGATGAGAAACTCACCTGTTTTTTGAGCCCAAACACTTGCAAGCTCTGTTTGGGAGAGACAGATAAGTAGCATCATCAAATGTAAAAACATGTTCGGCTGCAAAAGACAAAAAAATAATTCAAAAGCTGCCTAGTCTCAGCTCTCTCTTCCTCCTTTTCCTCTCTTTGCAATAACTCTAAATCCCTCTTCCTGCCTCCTCTGATTCTCGGTCTCTCCACTCACCACCCTGTTTCTAACTACACCCTTTCTCTCCTCCTCAGTGCTGTTCGTCCGTTGCCATGGCGATTACAAAGACACAAGAATCAGCTGAGGAGGCTGTGGAGCCAAGAGGAGTAAGTCAACTCTGCATACGTTAAATCCATTCAAAGTATTCTAGTTGTGTTTTATGAAAAAAAAAAAAAAACATATTCCTATTGATCTGTGGAATTGCAGCTAAAATCCGTCTCCCATCATTTTGAGCGATAAAAGTAAAAATAGGACCATCAAGTCTTACCGAGAAGCAGCTGTATGGCGCCTCCCTCTGTCCAAACCAGGATTGTGAAGTATGACATCTGAGATTAGACATGGAGATCATGATGCTAACAATGCCAGGCCTTCAAATCAGAGTCAGTCAATGTTACACATCTCACGTCAGGTCTGTATATGACTTTTCAAAACACTGTGTCTGTGTTCTAAAATCAACATCCTTCTGCGGCCTGTGTGGAACAAAAGTGTATTTGTTGCAGTTTAATTTCCAGCAGTGATGTAAAAGCCTGGTTTTTATGGCACGTAAAAAAACTGACAGAAGGCGAGGTTTACAAGCTCTGTGGCCGACTCCACCACCTCTCAAAGCCTCCACTTTGATCATTACTATCTGCTCTGAGTGCAAACATGGAATCCTTGGCAGAGAAAATGGTAGCTGAGCCTTGAGAGGATTCACAGATGGAAAGGTAATCAGTACCTAGTCCTGTACCAGCAGCCAACAGTGTCGACAGCAGCAGGTGTGAATGTTCAGACAGAGATGTCATACTAATTTTAATGTACTAAATATACTGTAAATACTGCATTTTCATTGAAGATACAGAAAAGAATGCATGCCACAAAATCATGTTGAATGTTTTGGTTAAACACACCCAAAACCACTAGAGCGATATGACTGTCATGACTTTATTTAACATTAAAGGTCCAAGATGTAAGCTATGGGAGGATCTAACTGTAGAAATGGAAAATAGTATTGATAACTACATCTTCATTAGTATATACTCAGATGAAAAAGGATCATGTTCATTATCTTAGAATGTCCTGGTTTTATCTACAGAGGGAGCACGTCACCTTTCACAAGAACTATGTTTCTACAAGAGTTTAGACCAGACTACTTCTTTTTCGGTTTTGTAAAGGTGATCTCACTATGTTATCCCCATAAAGAATTTTGGTCTCCGCATTTTACCCATCCTAATACTAATACACACAACACCTAGCATTAGCGTTAGCACATAAGCCACCATTGGCAGTGTCTGAGGACCAACTCCAGATCTTCATCCGCACCGTGGGAAAATTAACCTATTTGTACCTGTTTTTAATAGTGGGGGAAACCTTTTTGGTGTGGGATGAACAGGCAAACTTAAAACAGAAAGGCTCCAGATAGATGTGGAATCAACCTCAACCTCCTAGCTAAAATAGTGGGTAGCATCCAATGGGAAATTGTCATTGTCTATGTTTTAGTATACACTGCGTTCCAAATTATTATGCAAATTGTATTTAAGTGTCATAAAGATTAAATTTTGTGTTTTTCAGTT
>JAPQRP010000029.1:17641591-17670385 GCA_037367295.1 Apogon hyalosoma | reverse complement strand
CACACACACACACACACACACACACACACACACACACACACACACACACACACACACACACACAGAACTGCTGGCCACCAATATTTTCCTTGTAAAATTCTTTCGAAACCCAATTGCGGAGTTCGCAGCTGCGAATACTGGGAGCTCCTGAACGCACCACACGAGCCGGTGTTTCGTTATGTCACACCAGAGATCGGAGTGGAACGATGACGCAACACATGACACACATGGCCCGTCCATTTATGGAAAAGGAAGTAACAGTGGTTCCTCCTTTTTCTCTCTCTAATGTTTGCCTAAGGGAACATTTCACTGAACCGTAAAAGCACACGAAAGTAAAACCTTGTTAACTTGGAATCCCCTTAAATTTCCTTCAGTGTATTCTGGTATTTTCCAGGTACTTACCACATAAAAGTACTGTATAGCAATGTACTGATAAAGGGATCACTAACTGCAAGGGGTGTGATGTTTTTCAGGTTAAATAACAAAAGTAATGTCAATATTATCAATTAAAATATCTTCCCTTATTATTCCTTTATTATTATCCTTATTATTCCCTTATTATCTACTCCATTAATAAAAGCAAAAAGAGAGTTGTTCACCCTGGTGCACTCACAGCACTTGTCGTGTTATCTGTGGCTTATTTCAAAGGTTAAGATTGTTTTGGATAACCTTTGAACAACTTGGCAAAAACAAACCTACACAACATGTTCTGTCCCAGTGTGGTGTAGAAACAGCAGTTTTTTCCCCTAATAATCAGCATTTTGAACTCATATTCTAAATTTAGTCAAATGATATCATGAGCATGCTATAGAAGTTTCAATTGTTTTTACATATTTCAGTTTAGTTTATCTTTTTTATTCCATATTTTATCTTTTTGTGCAGGCATGTTGGTACTTTTAAGGATTTCACTATAATTCATACTTGTATTTGAGTGTTTTACTCCCTTAAAATCCTCAAAGACATAAACAGCCACTAGTAACAAAAAGCATCTGCTGATCTAAAATGTTTAATAACTACTGAACCACTAATCCTATTAATACACGTAAATAATCCAGGTAAAATGCAGATTCTCAGCTTTTCATCATCATCAGATTTGACCCATTTGGACGTTCAGAGGCTCCATAGTGAGCGCAGAAACACTGTCATCTTCTGCAACATTGATTCACCAGTAAAACTAATGTTTGGCAAATGACTGTAGTGGATGTAGATGTTTGGTTTTATGTTTAGTTAATGAGTAAGTCACTTATTTCTTCAGTTTTCTCTGTTTTGATATACTACCCTATAAATTAACTCTGAGCTTTTATTAACGTCTACATGATCAATAAATTAAATACGGGAAGATGCATTATTTTGACTGAAAAATGCAAAATACAGAGGATAATATTGTAATAGCAACTGTTAAATGTAGAGAAAAATGCATCTGAAAGTCACCATTAAAGTAGTTCTACGTCTTGAAGGGTCATTTAAAGTCTTCAGATAGAAACTTGTTGCTTGTGACATTTCCTCCGTTGCGGCATGTCAGAGCAGCTGCAAAGATGAGATAACAAAACAGAACCGAACGTGCAAAATAAAACCACATCCTGAGAACAGTTTGATCATTTACCGGAGTGTTTTTCTATTCACGTTTCCTCCAAAGACTGAAAGGCTTAGTAGGTGTGATCACATGTACTGTAACAGGAGGATGATGCCATATCAGAGCAATGTAGAGCATTTTTATAACACCTTTTTCTGAGTAATTGTCTCCATCTATGTTTTCAAGGAAGTAAACAATGTTAGTATTGTTTGTTTCTAGGTAAAGAGTCAGTCCTGCCCTGGATCTTGACTGAACAGGCTCTACAGGCAGCTGGTGCGAAGAAAAGTTTGTATCGTGTGGTTTTGGACAAAGAATCCCTGTGCCTTCAGGGAAATATAACACACCACAACAAATGAGCAAAGAGTATGCACATAAAGTGTTTAAAAAAAAGGTTAAAAGCCATTTTTGCCTACTTTGTATGTGCTCTTGAATATCTCACCATATCAATTAAGTCACACAATGGCATTTTCTGATTAAATTTTTAATTAAAATACGAATTTATCCACAGATTAAAAATGAAAGGCAGAAAAAGCAAAATGTAGCTACAATCAGGCACCAATGATACATGTTATTTCATATTTTTAACAATTGCGATAACGCAACAATAACATTATTTACTGATCATTATTTAATATTTATTTATTCAACCGAAGACAGGGTGGGCTAAAGCAGCCCGCCAAAGACATTCATGGATTCTCTGTTATAGATAACTGATTAAAGACCAAAGTTGATCCTACCCCCCCCTCCCCACTTGATCCTCCTCTTACTATCTCACAAGAACTGAAGATTAAAAAAAAAAATTGCAAATGTCCACAGGAAAAACAACACTAATTCAGTCAGAAATCAAGAGTAAGAAGAGAGTGGCGTTTAATATCAGACAAGCTAGCTGTTTGGGTGGAAGTTCGGAGTGAGTAGCCACACACACACAAATATTTTAATTCTTTTTTTTTTATGTAACCATTAGCCCTGAAAAAACAGACGACGAAGCTGGTGCAAAGAAAAGAGATGAGCGACGTGCTGGAGCGACGGTATGGGCTACGGTGCAGAGTAGCCACGAGACAGGAACAGACACACAAATGGTATGAAAACGAGTGTAACAAGAGTTAAGACATCCCACCGTGGCAATAGTGGACATGGCTTGGCGAGACATTCCGGCACTTGTGATTGAAGTTTTCTTGAAATTAAGGGGCTGTTTCAGGGTGGGAGTGACTAAGGCAGGACGTTTCATTCACACAACTACAACTGCAGTGCTGCTTTAGATCTGCACCACATTAAAAACAAGCAAATTCTCCAGGCGCTCTTAGCACCCACAAAGAAGAGGAAAAAACAGAAATGGGAGGACTGGGTTGGATGTTAATAGTCAGGGTGCAGTGGCTGAACCAGGTCAGGGAAGAAGTAAACATCTTTGGAGTGTAATCTTTGTTGTTTTCTGTTTTTTATGTTAAAATATGGCAACTCTCCACTGGCTTTTTTTAAGGTCTGGGTGATAAGAAAGTGGAGGTGAAAGACTTGGAGATCTCTTAAACGGGCAGAAAACCCTCCAATCCAAAAGCACTGAGTGAAATAAAGGTAACCCTGACACTGAACGTGGGGATGGTGACAGTAGACCCTGTTTAAGACCGCAGAGGACAGACGGGACAAACTACAGCTCTACCAGCCTTCACTCTCTACAACTGAAGGAGAGACTGAGTCGTACAAATCACAATCAGAGATTCACAATCGGAACAATTACTGTCCTCGTGCTGTCAGTATAGAAATCCATGATATTCATGCAGTATTAACATAGGAAACAAAAACAGACCAATATTATTTTTTCTAAACATAAATAAGTTGAATTGCAAGAAGAAGTGGATGAGAATGGCCTCTGGCAGTAGATGTATTTCTTTACATTGTACTGGGATGTAAACAGGTTAATTTGTCGGCCTGACTGGCGTGGCCCCAAACCCACACTTCAGTTCCTTCTGAACCCAAAACTGACCCCCCCCCCGTCGCCTTCTCCTTCTCCGTCCTCAGTCTGTCCAGTAGCTTCCTTCCTCGCCTCCGTGTTACGATGCATGTTCAGCGGATGTAGACGTCCCTCCCCCAGTCGTCTTGGTTCTTGTTGCGGCTCATGTTGGCCCCCGTGTCCCCAGGTTCCTGGCAGTAACGCTCCCTCAGCTTGGCACGTCCATGCGGCTGCATCTGGCTCGGCATCGGAGGGTGGTTCAGGTTCTCCTGGTCCGGCTCTGCGCCTTCGTCTTCCCAGGATGCTTGTCGGCCGTGATGCTGTGCCAGATGCAGGCGGCTCCCCCCGCCTCCTCGGTAGGGCTCGGGCTCTTCGTAGGGGTCGGTTTCAATGTCCATGCAGGAGTCGCCGGCCTCGGTGTAGGCAGAGTCCCGGCTGCCCTGGGTCTCCGAGTCGAAGGTGTCCTGCCGTGACAGACCCCGGCCACTCCCCCCTCGTAGTTGCCCGCGAGATGAGCGCAGGTACGACTGCTGCTGCTGCTGCTGAGGCTTCCCCACCAGGTCGCTCTGGTAGTCGTGCAGAGTGCTGCTTCCTCCGCATTCTGTCAGGGGCCCTTCATGCTTCTGCTCGCCATGCACCAGGTACGGCCCCTGCAGCGAGCCACAGCCATGCACCACAGCAACCATGCAGAGACACAAACAACAACAGCCGACCAGGAGTTAGTGCAGGGTTAGAATCAGTCAGTGCACACTAAACAAGGCTTCAATCAACACTGACACAACAAGAATCCCCTAAAGGAGATTGTGCAACACCTCATAGACGCACAACATTCAGAAACAGGTGTTAGCGGTCAAAGGTAGTGAGACATGGAACAGCTGCAAGAGGAGAATGTGCTACCTTCAATGCAGTCAAAACCCTTTTCAAACAATGGCTTAAGAGGAACCAGATCTGTGATGATTCATTTTATGACAATATGTGCAATATTTAACGTTGTATGTTATTAAAACCTCTTGAGATCCGGAAATGCATTTTCATCCTCTAGGGAAAAGAGTTTCAGAGCTATACTTGTCTTGTTTTTCTTCTGTTATGCTGTTTCTTCTGACCAGCCAGGGACCACATATGTAAAGTAGCAATTTGACTAATTTTGGCATTGATAGGTTCATCCATATGCACGGTCCCTTTTGAAATAAATAAAAAATAAACTGGTGTTGGAGTGCAGCTAAGCACAACTAAGTTTTCCCATTTCCATTTTTTTTTCTACTTTTTACCTCTCCATTTTGCTCCTATTCCACTTTAACATACAAAACACTGTTACAGATTAAACCAGTGACTTCCAATCCTATCTATCTTCTGATGTCTTATAAAAAATAGTGTTCTGTTGGCTCACATTTCAGATGAGTGTATGAACTGTCAACAACTCCACCAAATAGGGATTCTACCCAATCAACCTCACATATGGTTTCAGTTCAATAAATGGTCAAATCAAATCTAATATTTCACCCACAGCCAAAGATTAGAGGGAAATTCTAAAACAGAAAACAGATTTGTTTTTCTTCTAGAAAACGGAAATGAAGGGGTTGAAAGTACCTCCACCTCCAGCAGAAACAACATTAACATACTACAACAAGATTTCTGATATTTATTATCATATTAATAATCTAATGTCGAGCATAAAAACATATAAGCCAGAGCAAACAAAGAAGCACCTTTCACTAAATAATTTAACTATATTTCAGAGCTGATACTTTTACATGTAATGGAGTTTTTTTGTGCTTATGTAGAGTCTGAATACTTGCTCCACTACTGAATGTCTTGGTTTGTTTCAGTATAAAGGCATCTGAGTACAGGTCTGTTATAACACACATTTAGTTTGCACAATGCACATGCAGACATTAGTAATGAATAAATAATAAATATAAAAAAATTCACTAAATGATCATTCAACCTGCAACCAACAGTATTTACTACGTCTGTGGTGTACAGCACAACAGTGCCACCTTCTGGTTGGTTTGTCACTTGACTAAAATCACCTGCAACCACTGAAGGAGGGATTCAGACTTTATTATTTTATGTAACTTAATAAATACCAGTAGAGTCAACTAGTATTATGGGCTTTTAAACTGAAGAACAGAGCACATTACACCAGGTCTGTACACCTTTACATTGACCTCTGTATGATATAAAAGATTTTTAAGTGCTAATGCTAGTTGACAGATCTGAATGGTTCAGGTCTAGAGAACATTAGTGACATATTTAAGGAATCTAAACTATGTAGGACTTTTTAATCTAGTTGAGCCCAGAATCCAGGCTTAACATCAATAAGCAGCATTTAACTGCAAAAAAAAAAAAAAAAATGCATTAGAGCTTACATTTAGCCTAAATGTACCCCATGTTGAAAATATTTTTCTTTTCATTAACTTAATGAATGAACTCTATGACTTTCACTCTTTTCGTATTACACTGTAAGTCTTCATTAATTTGTATTGCTGTGTAAGTCTGGATGACTGTATATTCTTTTGATATCGATTCATTTTAATATAGATTTTATAAAGCTATTGTACTCTTTTCTATCATTGTCTTATGTATCCTGTATTCTCTTCTAATCACATCTTTAATATTCTGATCTGTAATTGAGGACTAAGCGGTTCAGAAAATGAATAATTAAATTGTGTAGCCCCTGGATGTCCACTGGATCACAAGTGACCCCTGTAGGCATGACCATAACCCCCCAAAAATGTTCATTAAGTCATAGACATATTACTTGTGCCAATATAGACATAATATAATTATTAGATGACTTAGATTCAGCATATTTTTGCTATTTGGGTATTTTTTATGAAAATCATGACCACTAAAGAACAATGCATCATAAAGTGAAAACATGTGTCGAGGATTATTTGTGTTCCTTTAGTCCAGGGGTTAATTATGATTTAAGGAGGCCCAGATGGAGAAAACTTTCTCATGTACAGGTCAGCTTCATCATCATTATAAGTTGCATTATCGTTTAGTTATACATTCATTTGAAGAAGTATTGTCATTGTATCATCATCTGTACGACATGAAGTCAACGACTAAAATCAAAAGAAGAAATCTATAATTCATTGCCATTTCAACAATATTTTTAGTGGAACTCTGGAGACTTAAAGCCAAAAGTTCTCTCCTTCTGCTCCTTACTTTGTATATATTTATAGTACTGTTCAGTTATTCTTCTTGTGATATTCTTCATTAGTATTTAGTTTTCTGATTGTTCGCTTCTTATTTACTTGAAACTAAAATATCACAAGATTCAATTCGAATGGTAGTAAATGTTTTCAGACATGAAGTATGCTTCAATCAAAAAGCAAAAATACTTCCCCCATCAACATGACTAAATTTGGGAGGAAGTACCCCGTGGTGTGAATTCTAAAGCGATTACACATCAAACTGGGCGGTGTTAGTAACAGCATTCACCAAACTAAGCGTTTCTGTCTGAAGAGGCGGACATGACTTGCTGTTTTCAGGGGCGGTACCATGGCAACGCAGAGGAGGAGGAGGACAGCAAACTGGATTCAGCCTCCCAGAGATGAAAAGTGCTGGAGAAAGGAGGCCACGGAGCATAGAGGGCAGGGAGGGGGCAGGAGATCTCGTTTTACTCTTAATTACAGTGAAATGTAAGGGGGCTCCAGGGGTAGAGGTGCCTTTCGGGTTATTCCATAAGTCCTGTGCAGTTTGGTTTGTGCTGCTACGTTTGTAAAAGTGCTTTAAGATGCTGATAATGTGAAAGAAATGACTGCATATTGTCGGTGTGTTTCCGTCTATCATAGCACACTCATCTACATGTGTTTTGTTTCTATATACAGCTTAAGTGACTGAGCGTATTGCACTCTTTCATCATGGTAAAGGGAAGGGAGATGGGTGGTGCATCTATGTGTGATCAGGGTGATGGGTTTGGGTGGAGTTTCCGGGTTAAAGTCCCCCCCCCTCCCTCCGCTGGACTTCAGAGAGCGTGTTCTTCCACTTTCCCCTCGGTGGGTATAGCCCCGTCCATGTCGGGCCATAGATCCATATTTCTACGCAGCGAGGTCAGCACTTGTACCTGCAGGTTGGAGACCGGCTCGGGGGAGGCGGCCAGGGCTGCCGTGGCCATGGTACGGTTGAGCAGAGGGTTGGGGGGGTTGCTGCTCGGGGGGTGTGTCGCCTTCCAATAGGCCTCCAGGTAGTCAGCCAGGTGCTCACAGGCGTCCTCCAGCTGGTTCTCATCCAGAATGATGTCAAACAACTCCTGAACGGAAACAGTTTGAGTATGAAGAGCCTTTTCTGTGACATTATTATAACCGAATTGCCTGTTTGTACTACTGTTTTAATAAGGTTAATGACGTCGGAACAAAAGAAAAAAGAAAAGCATAATTACGGTTTTAATAGTTATTGATGTTATCATTATTTTCTTTTCCCTTTTTCTCTTCTAATTTTTCTTATATCTGTACATATGGTGTTGTACTGCTAATGGAAGCTTAATTTCCCAGAAGGCTCTGCCCAAGGGATCAATAAAATTCTCTCAACTCTAATTTAATCAAAAAATTATGGATGGAATTTTACCATCACTTTATACATGTCAACACTACTGTGCCAAAGCCTTCATCCAACATTATGTTTGTTGGTTTAGTAAAGTTCTAATGTCCACACATATAGATTTCTCAGTCTCTGTATTAACCCTTAAAGACCCAAACATCCACCATCTACCAAAATCATCTACTGATTTAAATTGTTTAATCTCTGTTGAGCCACTAATCCATGTACATAAATGGTGTAAAATACAGTTTGTCATCTTTTCATGGCCATCAGATATGACCCATTTGAACATTCAGAGGCTCCACAGTTACCATGGAAACACCGCCATCTTCTACAACAGTGATTCACCAGTAAAACCAATGAAGTTGGATCAATGACAGTGGATGGAGACACTGGGTTTATGTTTAGTTACTGATAGATTTTGCTGAAAAAGTCACTTTTTCTTCAGTTTTCTCTATTTCTGATATAATAACCCTCAATTTTACTCTAAGCTTCAATGAACATCTACATCATTAGTGAATTAAATGTTGGAAAATACCTGATTTTCACAAAAAAAAAAAAAAACACAAAATACAGAAGATAATATTACAATAAATGGTGATAAACCACTTAAGGACAGTTAAATATAGAGGAAAAATTCATTTGGGAACTGCCACAAATGTCACACTGGGTCCTTATAGGTTAAGATCCAATCTGATATACAGGGTTATTGAAAAAGAATGAATCGATTTCATTACGCAATATTTTAATACGGAAAAGCAGTATAAAATTCCAGCCGAGTCACAAGTATTCTACTCACAATCAACTTTTATTTCCTGTCTTACAAGTGTTCAATGTGGCTACCACCTGCAGCACAGACAACAATAATGAGATAGGAGAATTCCTCCCAGACGCATATCAGCATATCACGATCCACTGAGTTGATCGCTGTTGTTATTTGATGTTTAAGGTCATCGAGGTTAGCCATTCAAAACTTAGAAAACTCCTCTTTCAAATGGTCACTGACTCATTCCATGACGACGCTTGAGAACTGAAGCAACGTGTCATGAAGTTGGTTCATTTGTTTTGAATAACCCTGTATATGAAGAATGTACATCAGTAAAAACAAAAGTTTCAGCGTAGAATCAGCTTCTATAAACCAAAGGGGTAGTATTTAATGTGTTCTCCCATTTTACTTAACATGTCTTTAACCTTTTTTTTTTTTCCAGACAACAGGAGATTTACTGCATTAATTTTCTGATGTTTTACACCAGGTTTCATTCAGTACGTGCCAGATACTTTTAACTGTTTGTGCTGCTTCTTGTCATGGGGTCAGAGGTCACACTAAATAATGACTTAAACCATTACAACCCATTTAATTCAGATTTCCGTGTGACTTTTAAGGCTGCGGACATATTTCCTGTATTTTCTTGTACTTCAACCCTGTGGAAACAACAAAACTAAAGGTGGCCTAAAACTTCTGCACAGTCCTTACATTTACTTTCTAAATTTGTCTTATGCACATTATCAAAAAGCCCATCCCTCTTTTATCCTAAAATAATTTTCTCTATATATTATGTATATTTTTGTATGACTGATCACATGATGTAATACCAAGGGATTTTGGGTATTTAAGATGGCTTCTCTATCTGATCTCTCTAGAGGTCTGAAAATGAGCAATTCTACTCGAAACGTTACAGCTGCACAGGAGCTACACTGGGGTGTGTATTTTTTGTTCTACTTTTCCACA
This sequence comes from Apogon hyalosoma, assembly GCA_037367295.1. Taxonomy (NCBI): domain Eukaryota; kingdom Metazoa; phylum Chordata; class Actinopteri; order Kurtiformes; family Apogonidae; genus Apogon; species Apogon hyalosoma. The sequence continues at coordinate 17,660,590 of JAPQRP010000029.1, read as the reverse complement.
AAAATAATTACTACAGATAGTACCACAGGATAAAGGTCAAATGCTGTTTTTGGATATATGTCAGGGGATTTTTTTACAAGGAAGAGAAGAAAGAAAACAAGAAAATAAGGGAATGGCATCCAGTGCTGTTGTGTAAAGCCTTGCAATAAATAAAAACAGTTGCTGGGAGACGTAAAGCCAATCAGTCGCTCTTTACCATGTCACTTTAATCGTGTTCATGAATGATTTGATTGGCTGATTTGAGTATTTTTGAAGTACAAAGATACACCTGATACACTTACTCTTTGCATAAAATACTTGCTTTATTTTATTTTACCTATTTATTTTTTCCTTGCTTAGTGTACAGTTTATTTCCTTTAGTTCCTTTTATTTTAGTTTAAACTGTTTTAATTGTACTGTTTATTTCCTTTATTCCATTTTAGGTCAATTTAATTGTTTATGTTAGTCATGTGAAGGGAACTCCCAAAGTAAGAATTCCATTGCTCAGTGCTGCTGTGTATATGACAAAAAAAACATCTTGAATCTTGAGTATAGAGCTGGTTGATATGGATGGAGAGTCTCATCTTTTTTCGATGTTATGGATGATTAATTCCATGAAATGACACAAAAATACTCTGTCCTTACTAAAATAATAGGGTCCGATCAAGTGAGAGTGAACATCAACATGAAAAAGTTAATTTGCACAAATCATTTATCAAGTGGGCTCATTTTTTAGCAAAACAATCTCTATTTTATGAAACTGTTATCCTTTTTAAAATACCACTTACACAGTACAGTTCCGAACCCACTGCTAGGCTGCATTAAATTAACAAAAAGACAAGCAAAAGACTGTCTATTACTTTGAGAAATTAAAATTCTGAATGATGAAGTTTGTGAATTCATAGACTGGTCACATTTAAAAAGACTATCTGTGAACTGTTACCGACATTATACTCTTTATTTGTAATTTACCTATATCAGTATGGACCACCACGAGTTGTAAATAACACTGTGTTAGTGTTAAATACATTAAATAAAGCATTGTGATTATATCTGGCTTGTTTAAAAAAATAAGTCAGCATTTTGGGTGATGCATACAACAGTAAAGAGTCATCCATGTGTTACTATGGCAACCTGTCCACGTTTTGCCACATTCTCATGTCAATAAACCAGAGACTTGGCAATATTTTACTCTAAAATGTATTTTCAGCATAATTGAACATACTATCTAAATGGTTTTGTCCTACTTGATATCAATTTCTGTCAAGAACCTCATGTTTTGAATATTTGTGTAAAGCTTAAAAATTTGATGTGTTTCACGTGTACCTTTTACCGAGCAGTAATTTGACATTTTTCACCTAAAAATTTGATCTCCCCAAATTTGGTTCTAGATAATGTTAAAGTGCTTATAAATACCTACTCAAATATGTCTAATACATGCATGTAAGTTACTCTGCTTACATGACAGAGACTGTTGAACATGAAATGTGTCCATGTGTTACCGCTTGATCGGACCCAATAGCTATATACGACTCAATTAATATATCATAAGAAGCAAACAGATTACATTTTGAGTCTGAACAAGAGGAATGATCTTGAATCATCATAATTTTGTGATTTGGGCATTTTTCACAATATCCATAAAGCAAGGCTCAGTTAATGGAATTAATTTGATAAATTACCCTATTGCTTTAGTGCAATATAATGGGCTCCACAACACAAATATACCTCCAGTGTTGCAAAAAGAAAACTTTACAAAACAAAGTCAGGCAGACTGTGATTGTGAATGAAGTCATTCATTGCAAATGAGGGAATTGACACAGATGGTCTGTAGTGATTTGGGGGGGGGGCGGGGGGGTATTTTTAAAGAAAATCCTTCATGGACATTCTCTCTCCAGAGACTTGGCAGGTTCCCCGTGTTCTGTCAGACAGATAAAAAGCTTTACAGATTCAAGAAAACCACAGATTGCCAAGCCTTTAAAGATTACTTTATTTATTTATCTTATATTTTCCACAGTTTTGGCTGTAGAATTTATAAATGATGTTTTGGATTCAGCTTTGTCACTATAGATATTTTATCAAACACAGCGATGCTCCTGTCCTGACACTCTAGTATTAAACTGGAATCTACTTTCATAGTTAGGGCCACGTGTTTCTCACATATTTTACTTGTATTTAGAGTTGAAAGCCCAACTGAGACTTCCTTTAATACTGGCAATTCACCTTAAAGAACATAGGAAACATCTTTTTTAGTACATATCCCCCTGGGACTAAAAGTTTTTGCTTTTTTACATTACGTACTTACTTTGATTAGAAACAGCATGATACAACCGTTTTTGCAGATACCTTTTTTTGAAGTGAAGCTGTGAAACTCTTGCCCACCAACAAAATTGCATTGCTGAGTCTCTGGAGGATATTTAACAATGTTCAACAGTATTAGGCCACCGTTAGCTTTGTTGCTTTTGCAGGATTTGCAGGATTCATATTTATTTCTCATTCTCTTTTCTTACAGGAAATATGCCCACAGGCTTAAAAGAAACACAAAAAACGGAACTAAAAGTGGTGTAAAGGTTAAAGGCACTATTTAGTGTGACCTCTGACCTCATGACAAGAAGCAGCACAAAAAATTTGAAACATCTGACGTGTGTTGAATGAAACCTGGTATAAAATATCTGAAAATATATGACATAAAGCTCATATTGTCTGAAGAAAAGGATTAAAGACATGTTAAGTGTAAAACCTAATGTTGTACTAGGACCTTTACACAGTACTGTATACTGGGGTTGTGCAATCAGTCAACTAATGTTTAACTGGAGTTTGAGGAGATTTATATTTCATTTCCTGAAGATGTGGAACTGATGTAAATGGGACTGTTTATGTGCTGCATCTTTGCTGTATTTTTTGTGTAGAGAACAGACAGAGCAGATGTCCACAAAATAAAGTGAGATATGGCATTATTATGCTCAATTGGACAGGATTTACATTTGTATACTTTCTACTAGAAGCATGTCAAGAAAAGTCTAAAACCATATTTACTAATCAACTTAAGCCTTAAAGCTACTTTTGTGGAGACTTTTAAATAAACTGTCACTACTTTTAACATTTTCTAAGAGGTATATCATCAAATATCAGATTTGTTATAATATTTTTCTCTGCATTTCACATTTTTTAATTAAAAAATCTGGTATTTTCCTATATTTAATTTACTGATCATGTAGATATTCATGAAAGCTCAAGAGTAAATTCAGAGGTCATTATATCAAAACAGAAAACATTTAAGAAAAAGTGGCTTTTTCGGCAAAATAAATCATTTAACTGATAAAAACAAGTGTCTGTTCGTCAAACTACATGGGTTTACTGGTTAAATCAGTGTCGCAGTGATGTTTCTGCATCAACTATGGAGCCTGTGAACGCCCAAATAGATCATATCTCATGATGCTGAAAAGCTGAGAAACTGCATTTTACCTGAATCATTTTGATTTTGATGTACTGATAGGATTACTCACAGGTGGGCATTGAGCTAACTTGTCTGCAGCCACCATCTGCACATTTAGATGCTTAGCCTGTGACTTTCCCCTGGATTTGATGAGCCTCTGCAGGACCTGGAGGGAGAAAACACCATTAGTTTTTGTACTTGAACATGCCGTTATAATTGGAAAATAGATGAATTCCTTGCTTTACCTTGGGCGAAGCTATTTTGATATAAACAATGATGGGAGCCAGGGAGGTCTTAGCCAGCTGAGAGGGATGGTTGATGGTGTCTGCATCCAGAGCGACCAGCTGGAGGGTTCGGGCCAGCTCAAAGATGCGTTCAATCTCACTCTGCACCTCCGCTAAAGGCCCAGGAAACAGAAAATATAATTAAAAAGGGAAGTAAAACAATGATATAGACCTCTTGTTAGCAGCTACAGTAGACAGATTCTCTTCACTTTGCAACAAGTATATCACCAGCGTGTTAGTACTCATCATGCATGTCAAATATCTGAAAATAAAAAACAGTTCCAAGCGCATGGATTAGATCATATCACAGTTTCAGTTCCATTTATGCACAGCTAAATGGAGCAGTGCAGCATCGTCATTCTGTTGCCACCTCCGTTCATTTATTGCACCCTTGTGTTATTCATAATTTTTTATTTATTTATTTATTTTTTTTACATCAAAGTGTGAAGGAAGGAGGCACTTAAGAATGAAATGCATTTGGCACTTGGAATAACTAATAATAAGGGCACACTTTCTCACCATGTAAACAAAACAAGACAAAAAAAACCCTAATCGAACAAATGGAGTGGAACATTAGTTTTTGTTAGCGCTAATAGGCACGGCAATAATTATTCAGGTGAATCACTCAAGTCTGTAAACTGCTTGGGCGTTTTGTTTTCATTGTTCCTCAATAACAGCCTACAAGTGGCTGTTTTTTAGAGTTTGGCGCGCCCCCACCTTTTTTTTTTTTTTTTTTTTTTTTTTGTAGCTTCTTGACGTGTGAGAGATTAAAACCACAACTAGAATGTTCCTCGTCAGTTTGGTCAAACCTCAGTTCCTCCAAGGTTGAGCGCCACCATTCCAGCAGTGGTGAGAGATAACAGGGGCAAAGCAATCTGCAGAGAGAGCAGGCCTGTGCACAGTTTAACAGCCTCCAGAGGATGGGAGGATAGAGAATTAAACGTGGAGGCAGGAAAACAGGGCCTCCGCAAAGTGATAAGAGACGGGAACTTTAACTCGTGAGAAGAAATAGTAGCTGAGGTTTCCATTTAACTCAATATAAGGTAAAAAAACGGGTTTTAACTGCAGCAAACACCTGACGAATTCTTCCAGACTTTACGGGGCTGAGGGCTTATGCACATATAGTGTAGCAAGGGATCACTGCAGGTCAGAATATAAGGGCAAGAGCAGTATGGAAGGTATCAGCTTCCCTCTCTGCTCGCAGTTATGGAGCTAGCGTCCGCCCTCCCACGGATCGGCTCCCACTTTGGTTTTGTAACGCTTTTCTTTTTGTTCCAGACTACAGGCTGTCACACAGAAGTATGAGGAACAGAGAAACTGACAGGCAAGCAGACAGGCAGACAAATGAAGTATGAGCAGATGATGAATATTGTGAGAAGAAAAAGGGGGAAGGAAGGAAGAAGGAGAGAGGTTTTCATTGTTTCTGTTGGAAGGAGAGCATACGTACCCAGTACGTCTGAATCAAAAAGAGGGTGGAAGAAGAAATGGGCGGTGGGAATAAGAGGGGGCGGGTGGGCGAAGGGCAGGAAAAGACAAGATGAAGAGAGAGAGGAGGCCAGATCAGACTCAGGAAGGAATAAAGCGCAGGAATAAACGGAAAAACCTGTCCATGTCTAGCAAGGAATTACAACATAGAAACAGAGTAATGCACAGGTTTAGCACATTAAAAATGCCAATCTGAACCTCAAATGATCATCTTTTCATGCTTTCCATACTACTTACATATTATTGTCTCAACTTCCTGACATTTACATTACATTTTCTTCTTATTTTAGGTATGAAAGTGTTTAATTTGATTTGCATATGGCTGTTACAACACACATTCTGTAAAAATGATATGAAACACAGTGATAGGGAAAGAGGTTAAATGGATGTCACATGATGAATATAAATGTATTTATCATAAACATATAACTATCTGAGATGTAATGTCGTATTAATAAAAATTAGGATGTGTGTGTGCTTTTGGAGGATTTTTAGGATCTCGGGCTATTTTTTGCAACCAATAAATTGAGCTTGATCTTAATCACTGCATTTGCAGGAATATTTTAACCAGTTTTTTAGAATTATAATTCACACCTTGTCCTTTCCCCTTGAGGACACATAAGGACAACAAAAGATTAAATGCTTACTTTACATGCTGGAATTAAATCCCCCTTTCAGTAACATGGATAGAGCTGTAGTTTTCTTGCTGAAATAGACTAAGCAGGCTTTCGGAAAACCTGTGATTGGATCAGGATGGTGTTTGTGGTGTCATTTCTATTGAGTGCTGACAGAGTCCAAGTCCATTTCTAAATTTATTGTTGTTTGCTCTATAGTCTGTCCTCATGTTGCTTTAAAAATATCTTTATGTTGGGTATTTTATATGGTCTACTGGTGAAGACGCATTAATCATTCTGAAGGGGAGGTCAATTTTGTCACCACTGGTGATAAAAATAATTCATCAGAGGCAGAAATATATAGACCAGAGGGGTGAAGTTCCCTAAAACACCCTTGGAAAATCACACTTAATGGTCTGAAATTCTCCTCATGGTGTTGGTGGTTTGTGAAGAGCCGAAGAAGCTGCTGCTGGTCTTACCCAGGCTGGAGCGAGTACTGGAGCGCTCGATGATGGTGTGTTTACTGGGGTTGTTGAGGACTGAACGTTTGGCCAGGGAGATGTCTGCTGTCACCCGTGTGATGGATATCCTGTAACAGAGCACCCGGCTTAGTGTATTAAAACAAGAGCTGACACAGTGTCTGGGAATAACAGATGCTCAGTTTTACCTGCCCTCGAACTTGTGTTTCAGAAAGTCAAACAGCGCCTTTTGCATCATATCTGTCACCTACAAACACAAACCACACACAATATTATTTATTCATTAGAATAAAAAGCTCTAAAGTTACGCCAAAGGGACCAGTGTATTGGAATGTAGAGATAGGTGCTTCTATGAAACTGGGTTTATTTTGGTATCTGGCACTTTGCCAGCTTTTTTAGACCCAATAATGAAAGAGAAATTTAGACATATCCCCCCAGATGTACCTAATAATAACCTCAGATAAATGCAAAAAATGTATACTCTTGCTCTGAGCCATCCCTAAATTAATGAAATTTTGATAAAATATTGGGGCCAAAAATAGGACCCAAATTGGGACAGGAAAAGCTGCCTAGGTGTTAGTGCATTTTATCTGGAAAATATTGCTTGAAATTATCTTATATAGTGCTGTAATTAAAGACACTGTGTTAAATTTGACAATCCTAGTGGTTTTTCTAATGCAGACATGCTGATTTTTCATGAATTGGCAGTCTCATTCCAGGTTTTACGTGGAACCCATGGTGTCCACTCGCGTTACATGTGGAACCTGCCCATTTAAACACAAATAAATCACAAGTGATTTTGCAACAGCGGTCATTTTTGTGAAACGCTCTGCCTTTCATAATTGGTTCGATTCCCAAAATGTACCTGTGAGAGAATAAAAAGATATTTGAAAAAATAGTAGTGTGTAATTTTCGTGTCCTTTTTACTGTGTTACATGTGGATTCTTGTATGAAAATATAAAAATGTGTTTTATCTGAAAAGTAGTTTCTCTTTTAGCTCAGTAAATATCTATTTTTTTAAAACAGACCCAAAGTGCTTCTAAACTTGCTTCATAACATTAGTCTACACCTAGTTTGGAATTTTAGCCCCAATGTCCTGTTTTTAGGCACCAGTTTCATAGAAGCACCCAGATATGAATAGAACTATGTTGTCCATAACATACTCCAAAAAGGGCTTTGAAAGAAAGCCAGCTGTTGAATATCAAACAAAAAGTCAGCCACGGTATAACACGGGTATTTTGTTTGGTTAAATTTCACATTAGAATAAAAGTTTACCCACTGAACAACCATATTTGGCCTTGCAATGAGAAAAATAAGGAAAAATGTGAACACGTTGTGCTTATTACACAGTTATTTATGATAAACTTAATTTTCTTAAACTGAAAACTTGTGCAAATGACTCTTAAAGGTGATATATGTAGTTTTACTCCCTTTAAATATTAAAAAATGACTTAAAATTATCAGTGTTTAAAATACAAAGCTATGAAGTGAATGTTTTGAATTGTAGAGACATGAACTGATTATATTTGCAGTATTTATTTACCACTGGACACAGCTCTAAATGAAAAGAATGGCGTTTGATGCTGAAATGGCCACGTTTCTTCTATATGAGTGAGTTTGATTATGAAGGATATGACGGTATAAAGTTATTATGGGATGTTATTATCTTTGCTAAGTTGCCGTTTGTTGATCCTCGGTTCAGACTAAACTGTGGCAATTCTGACCTTGTTTGGATGATTCCAAATAGATCTTTAGTGCACCTATTGACAAACTGTACAGAAAACAGATGTGATTTGTGGTTTTACTGTGGCTGTTTTCTGTCTAAAAACAGAGCTAAGCTAACAGAGCTATAATGTAAACTATCAGCTGATGCAGCACATGAAGATGATAAGACACACTGTTATTTTGATCGAATGTCAAAATTAGTGTCTGAGTTTTAGTTTGTAGAAGAAAACTTGATGATATCATGCTACAGATGTGTAAACAATGAGCTTTATTCTTTATTCAGTGAGTCTGTGGATACATAGCGTTGATTCATTGGTGGTTTTGGTCCTAATGTGTTCTGCTACGTACTAAATAGAACCACTTTAAAAGCTTAAAAGGGACAAATTAGCTACAGTTAGACGTCCTGTAAACATTGCCTACATTTGTATTAGTGGCACTGTGTAATATATTAAATTTGATGAATGGAGTCTTTTGCTTTTTTCACTGATGTGAAAAATGTCTAAATCATAAATTGGTTTAGTGCGTCCTGTTTGTTGTAATATACTCACTGTTAATATGGCTCGCCAGTCATTTCCAGCTTCAATAAATTTTAAACAATTGTAATTTATCCACAAATAATGCACAATGTTTGCACTTTTACTGTCCTCAAGCTGCTCTTATATTTATCTGTTATTTCTCACATCCCCGATCTTCCTGTTTACGCCATCTGCTGTGCATTTTGCATCTTTTAATCGTCTTGTTTTTAACTTTTAGATAAGTCATGCATCTTTCTGGCCATACCTGCTGTATGTTGTCACCTCTGAGTTTCCAGTTTTTGCTTTGAGTCTAAATTTGTTTTCACACAGGTGTCACACAGGCTAAAGAAAACAATATTTGAGTTTTATCTTAAGTAAAATTATGAATCAGCCAATTTTTTTAGAGCTCTACCTATATGTCAATATAATAGAATGTCATATGGGTGTATAATGAGGCACCAAACAGGCTCATGTCCTCATTTGTCTCCTTACCTCGTAGCCTTTGAGTGACGGCCCAACTAAGATGATGGGTCTCATGGACGGAACCACATCATACGGGGGGACATGTTCCATCTGAAAACAACCCAAACACCAGTGAGTCACGGTGTCGAAATGTATCCGAACAAACTCCACACACCATCACAGGATGAAAAAGACTCATGAATGTGCAGACATAGACTCAGACCTGTTCATCAATCAACATTAACTCAAATACAACCCCCCCCACCTCTCCAAACCCCTCCCCTCTGTCTCCTTCCTTGGTGTGAACGGTCAGATTGATAGATGGCGACGTTCAGACGCTGGAATCCATTTGTTTTATTGACTGCGTATGAATGTTCAGAAGCAGCGATCAATTCCTCAGCCCAAGCACTCTGTAGTTCTATTTCTAAGTCTGCAGTCGCACATAATTAAGGTGTCCATAATTAAAATAGATGCCGGAGTGTCGGGAGAGCTCTCGTGACTGTGATAACGCTCCAACACCAGCGTCATTCTTCGCACTTTCCTCTTTTTCTTTTTGCTTCAGCACCTTGTCTGCTATTTTCATTTATTCTCGAAACACATTCCTCATCCCAGATGGATCGATTTATGCTGATTATCTTAAACAAATGCAGTTTTCTGAAGGTGCTAATGCAAAAATCTGTGTTAGTTTGGTTTAATCCATTTTACGCTTTTAAATGATCTTAATAAATAAAAATAAATGTCTTTTTTTTTTTTTTTTTAATTCCTCGTGTTATTCTGAAGGAAGTGGTTGTCATCTTGGGCAGTAGTTATACTTTTTCACCTCTCCTGTTACTTGTGAGCTGAATATTTCTGTTAAAGAAAGGCCTTTTTCACAGCAGACAATAGACGGTTATCATTTTTATTATTAGAAATAGCTACAAGCCAGTAAGTTGTATACATTTCAGGACTTATAGAAGACAGAAGAAAAGAGGTGAGGCTTTTTGATGACAGATGGTGAGCTAGAGGTGTTTTGGAAATATAGATGTCTTATAGTAGCACAAAAAGACCAAACTGTGGTGGTTTTTGAGAAACACTGTCTATAACGGTGGAAAGTAGCTCTGTTACAATAAAATATATAACTTTCTGTTCTTGGATTTTTACAAACTGATTCAATAGATATGAACAACAGTAAAAAATGTCTATTACAAACCAAAGTGTGAGTTGTTGCAAAAAACAAATGTGGCCTCAGACCTGTATATACAGTACAACCAAAGCCCCGCCCCTTCACATGCCCCATGTGACCTATCTTCAGAAAAACATAAACAGTGGTCAGTGGTGAGAGACAGTTTTTTTGATCTCATCTCAGTTGTGTCACCATTTACACATGATTTTTGGGACAATTTTACAAGCCAAGAAAGTCATGATTTGTGTCAAATACTGTAAAGAAACATCTAGTCTTGTGTCGAACAGCTGAATGAACTGCATCTGTTGTTGCATGTGAAACATGTCAGCAACACCAAAACAACTGCTGCTTTGGCACATTTTATTTCCATCTTTGAGACTGAGGTGAGAAAGTATTAAAAAAGGTAAAAATCATTCCAGCCTCGTCAAGTTGAAGCTGCAGAGACAGCTTCAGACTCTGAGACAGTTATGATGATGACTTTGAGGTGTGTGATATTTCTATTTATGTATTTTCACGGTCTGTCCACAAACTGTGACTTTCACGACGTGTAAAACCACCTTTTAAATAGGCAAACATATGTGTAAATGATGCATAATTCATAAAGGATCAAAAAACAACTTGTCTGTCTCCTTTGACTGTAATGCTAATTTTTTTTCCCCAAAATAAAATCCCATGGGACACAACCAGAAGGGGCGGGACTTCGGCTTTGTATAGTCAAGCTTAAAAGCTGAACGTTCTTCATTAATAACATGATTATTAGACTTTAACAGCTGTAACAGAAGCTTAACGTACAAATACAAATGTCAGTATCATTGTTAAAATCTAAAATTAATCCTTTACATTTTCAATTTGATGATTACTTTACAAAAACTAACTTGCAAAACTAAATTAGAGTCCAGGGTTCATTCTATGTAGAGATTATTCTGATTTATAATGTGTTACAAAAGCATATTTCCAAAGAGAATTTAAAAAACAAAACAAAACAAAAACAAAAAATCCACTTCCAGTTTTACATTGAGGAATATTTTTTTCCACAATTTGCTGATGCAGTTTTTTCGCAGACTAGTGAACCTGTGATTCTTTACTTCTGAGACTCATTCTTTCACAGATGCTGTTTTTATTACTCACCAATTACAAATTAAGTGAATTAGTTGCAAAATGTTCCTCCATCTGTTTCTTTTAAGTAAAACGTACTTTTCCAGCCTTTTGTTGCCTCCACCCCAATGTCGCTGCCATCAAATTCAATATGTTCTTGTTTTTCTTTCCTAAAATTGTACATTTTCTCAGTTTAAACATGCTTTCTATGTCGTATTGTGAATAAAATATGGGTTTATGAAATTTGCAAGTCATTACTATTTGTTTTATTACATTTGGCACCAGCTTATTTGGAATTGGAGTTGTAAGGTGGCTGTGGTAACATCTTTAAAGACCATAATTCCTACTCTTTTACATCTAGGCCTGAATAGAACTGAACCATTGTTAATGATACACCTGTGTCTTCTGTGAAAAACATCTATTGTTCTCTGTGAAAAAAGATCAATTTTTGTTCTCAAAGTTGCTATGTAAGAGAATCTATCAAACTGCAGACTACTTTATGTCTTTGTGGACTTAAAATCTGAGAAAAGCTTACAGTACAAATAGTATAGTCTGCAGTTTTCCTCAGGGCCATTCATATATAAAAATGGATAAACCTATAGCTGACATGGTGACTTATACAGGACACCCACACAAACAATCCATACTGCACCGTGAACTTAGCTCTTATTCATCCATTATGAATCATGACAGGAATAATTTATCTATGACGACGCCATAAGCATCTGTTTTTCAGAGTGAACAGGGCGAAACAGTCACATGTCCTTTATCCTCTGAGCAAATTGGATGTGTTTTTTTTTTTCTTTATATATCTATAATCCAAGCACGCCCCCTCCTCTGTGAGCTGTGCCGCTCTTCAGGCAGGAGATAGTGCTGGAGTGCCCCGTTTTACTACATTACATTACATAAAGCAGAGCGGCTGAAGCTCATTTTACCTCATTTGTATTCACACAAGCTAAAAATACATATTACAAAAGTTTCCAAATGGCTCTTGTCTCTAAAGGGGCAGAACTGAGCACTGAGCATAACAATAGTTCTCATTGGTTTTGAATAACATTAGCAGAGTGTGGTGAGTAATCGGGACGGTAACATAGCGAAGTGCTGAATAATAGAAGAAAATTACTGTCGAATCCTGTATTAACCATAGCAAATAGTGTAGTAAATTATCTTAAATAGAGCTGAACTGCTTAAGAACATGCACAAATTTACATTTTTATTTTTATTTTCCTAGAATAGTCATGAAGCTGAAATTAGGTTTAACTCTTGAATGTAAATATAGCCATGCTGTTCATAACGTGCTGCAAAAACAGGCCTTGAAAGAAGTCATATTGTTGTTTATTAAGCGGAAAAATCATCCAATGGAGTAAACACATTTTGCTTGGTTAGATTTGATATTAGAATAAGAGCTTACCCACTGAAAAACCATAAACAGCCTTAAAATTTGAAAAAATATAAGGAAGTAGTGCTTATTACCAGCCCTGAAAACACAGATATTTATGATAAACATAATATGCTTGCTTGGAAAATTGTGCAATTGACTCTTAAAGGGGCTGTATGTAGTATTTCTACTTTCAAATATTAAAAACTGACAACAATTATTATGAGAGTGTTTAGAATAAAGAGTTCTGAAGTTCTAACTGAGATGCCAATGTACTGGATTATAAAGATATGAACTAATTTTATTTACACCAATGAGCTGAGGGATTTTTGTGACCACTAGAGGGAGTAGTGAGTTCTTCTCCTGGTCTCCCATGGTGAGGAAAACTAACATCATGGGGCCTTTGACCAAAGCATCAGAGATGGGGTGAGAACCACTACAAAACAACTTTTAGAGTCAAAGAAAATAAGTGATATGAAGTGAAGTTTGATTATGAGGCTTATGAAGGTATAAAATTATTATGGGATGTTATTATCTTTGCTAAGTTGCCGTTTGTTGATCCACGGTTCGGACTAAACTGTGACAGTTCTGACCTTGTTTGGACGATTCCACACAGATCTTTAGTGCAGTTACTGACAACACAAACTGCACAGAAAACAGATGTGATTTGTGGTTTTACTGTGACTGTTTTTAGTCAAAAAGCAGAGCTAAGCTAACAGAGCTAATGTAAACTATCAGCTTATGTAACACATGAAGATTATAAGATACAGTGCTATTTTGAGCAACCGTCATAATATGGGGCTATAACTTATATTTTGAGGGCGAAAACTTGATGATACCGTAATACAGATGTGAGTAAACAATGAGCTTTATACTTTATTCCATGAGTGATACAGTCTGTGGATACATAGCATTTATTCATTGGTGGTTCTGGTAGAACTAAGTATGTTCTGGTGCGTGATTTACTCCTGCTGGTGAGAGTTTGGAATATCCCTACTACATATAACCTCTTTAAAATAAGTGGTCTTCTGCTGGGATATTATGCAAATTGCTGTATAGCTCAATATTGGCTGAACAAAATGATAAAGATTACCGTAAACTTCTAATACATGATAACTCAAGGCTACTTTGCTGTTCTGTATTTCCCTTTTTGCAGTGCCCTGTGTAACGGCTGTCCTCACTCTGAGGTCTCACAGCCTTAACATGCGACTCAAATTGTGCTGACAAAGTGATTTGTGTGTCTCTGTAACAAATCAAACCAGCTGTCATAAATGGAAATGAAAGCACGTCAGAATGTGTTACTGTTCAACACAGACTAACAGGGTCTGGGCTGGATCTGCACCTGCATCTGCACAGTGACAGCTGTGATTCAAGCTCCACTGAAACCACAGAGGCATCGACGTGATATACAAATGATTCTGTGAAGATTTGGTTTAAAAAAAAAAAATCGTCAAGATGGGAAATTAAGCTGAAGACATTCAGCAGAGATAAACCGGGCTGATTTCTTATTACTGCGAGAAGGAAAGTGTAAGATAAGGAAACAGAGGATGGGGACACAGAGATAAAATGTTAGAGGTTAGTTTCGTTAGAAAACAAACAACACTCACCGACTTCTGTTTCTGTTTAGCTGGGCCACCTACGTTTTCATTCCACACAAAAGCAAGAGAAAAAGCACAAAAACACAAGAGCATGTTTAGTTATTGACAGTTTCGGGTTAGGGAGGGGATTGGGAGAGGAGCTGTTTATTGATTGAAACAGACTGAGTCCGCTGTGGCTTCATTTTAAAATAGATTTAGACTGATATGCAGCAGCAGCCATTTCAGAGTCTATCAGTTGCCTCGACGCCTCTCCTCGGCTGACAAGCACAGAAACAAACATCCAAACATATCCCGGCATAACCATTGTGAATGGAGCCTGAGGGGCCAAACAGTGTTAGACCTGGGGGCCACAGCAGCAGCAGGGATGTTTCAGTCGTGAAGTGGTTAGTTAAAGACAACAAAGAGTGAGCTTTTTTTGTAGTCAGGCACAGGAGGTATAGTACAGATATAATACAGAGCACTTGGTTTCACCTGTTTTTAACATAATGCATGCTTATAACAATATGGATAATTGAAACGGGAAAATACATGAAAAATAACTGCTAGCGTCCATCTTTCAGCATCAAGGAAGTGTGAAAAAAGAGAAAGGAATGGTGTATATGTTAGTAATAATAGCTTTATTACAGAAAGTATTTGACAATGAAAAACCTGTACTTGGTTTAACAGCAATAAACTTAAGTTATGCCATGACTTTTTGTTTGTGTATTATTTATCTCAATCAATTTCATTAACATAGTTTTATTTCAATTAAAATCACATTGCAATACATTTCTACATGTTATGTTGAAGCTGACTGTTACAAAAACAGCAACAGAGGAATATGGTGGTGTCATATATTTTTTTCTTTTCTTTTAGCAATAAAATAAAGTCAAGTTAAAGGACAAAGATGATGATGATTATGGTACTGGACCTCTTCCTCTTGGTTATGCAACAGTGAGGTACTGCATGTGCATCTATATCTGTTAAGACATTACTTAATTTTCCACCATTGTGTCACAGGAATAAGTTTGTATTTTGTACAGTTTGATGGTGGATTTTGGGAATAACTTTAAGAAATGGAATAAATCCATCAGTCTAAAGTACTGCGGTCCTGTGTATTTCCTGGAGAGTGAACCTTGTGTATCTGCTGCTAGTAGTCAAATCACTATTCTATTTTTAAGACTTACTGCAAATATGGATCATAATTTCTCTTGCATATTTTCTGTACTTATTAACACTGTTATTATTGAGTGCCACTTTATATATTTTCATATTTTGTATAGATTTTTATACAGTATGTATCAGGAATAATTTTTTTGAACCTGAGAGATGCAAAAACAGCTGCAGAGGAATAAGATGGTATCATGTATTTTTTTCTTTTCTGTTGGAAATAAATACCTGTCAAGTTAAGCCTGAGGCGCCGAACAGTGTTAGATCTGGGAGCAACAGTAGCGACAGGGAGGGTTGAGTCACGGGCAGTTAGTTTAAGACAAGAGCAAGTAGACGATCAGACCCAACCACGTGTTGGAGGAGAGGGGACGGATGCAGGGGGAAGAGGGAGGCTGGCGAGCTAAGCAGAGTCCTGGGCCCCTAATGTTACCTTCTTAAAGAAGGGCAGTCGGTGGGCGTTGGCCTGAGGGGATGTTACACTGCCTGACATGCCCTTGGAGGAGCGAGGGTCACCCTGCGACTCAGGGGGCTCCTCGGCATCCAGGTCGAGGGGGTCAACATCAAAGGCCCCTGTGGACGTGTCCACGTGAGCTGATGGGCGGCAGGGCGGGTGGTGCAGAGAGGGGATAAGAGAAGAAGAAGAAGAAGGAGAAGAAGAAGAAGAAGGAGCAAGACGAGGTGAAGGAGCAGAGGAGGGAAGTGAAACAGGAGAAAGAACATGAGATGCATCGACAAAGAGGCATGGAGGAAATTGCAGAAGATGGCACACAAACAACACAGCATACACTGAAACTGGAAAGGTGGAACACAGTAGCATGATATAAACTGGAAATGACACTGACAAGAGATTAAAAGAAACACTTGATCATCATGAAGAAGGAACAGGTTAAGGGTCGACCGACTGAATCATCATTTACTGTTTTATCTGAAATCCAAGTAAATAACTGCTTATGCAACTCTTTCTATCCGTCACCACCTGGGGCAACAAATCCACACTGAACTTTATTTCCTTTATAAAACTTTGAGGTGTTATTTCATCTATTTATATATTTCAAAAAAGGTCTCTCAACACTTGAATCAACAACAGGTGCGTTGGAGAAGAGATGCAAAAACACCTGCAGAATATTTGGCTTTATCAAAATACATTACACTGTGACATTTCAGTCAAACAACAGGTTTTTTTTTTTTGTCAGTTTCTGGGAACTCAGTGCACTTCTCTTTAAAGATACTAAACAAGTACCCAAGGTTTTTCAGTGATATTTTATTTTCAAAGACTACGTCAAATGCAAGTTCTGATTGTCCATGATTAGCTCTGGTGAAAATGCATCGGTCGACCCCTGCAGGAAATAAGAAAACAAACAGCAGAGGAGGTAGTGACTTTAGTGTCAAAAAAAGCAACAAAACTTCAAGTGTAGATGTGAAAAGCTCGAGTGGCTGTTGAGGAAACTGGGAAAAAAGAGTAGATAAAGTAGTAGGAAAGTAGTGGGAGGTTCAGGGCTAGGGTTAGGGTTCGTGGCAGGTTTGTTGTTTATGATGCAGGTGTACAGTAGTGGATACAAGGAGGGTATGAGACCTAGACTTCTGAGGAAGCTTTTCTGTGGTCCGACACAGGGGGTACAGCATTTACAGAGCACTTGATTTCACTTATTCTCATCATAATTCCTTCTCATTATAATATGGATAAAAAAAATGGGAAAGGAGCAGAAAAATAACTGCTAATATGCATCTTACAGCATCATGGTAGTGTGGAAAAAGATAAAGCAAGACTGTGTTTATGTTAGTAATAATAGCAATAAGCTTTATTACAGATATAAAATATGTTCATGTAAGTATTTGACAATGAAAAACCTGTCCTTGGTTTAACAACAATACACTTAATTTATGCCATAACTTTTTGTTTGTGTATTATTTATCTCATTTAATTCCATAAGCCCTTTATCGGGCAAGTGACTATTTTTGGTAATTTCCTCAAACATTAAATATGGGGCCAATCACGTGCCTCAGGGACATCCAGAAGCATGTTGGTTTTTATAACACGATACAGTGATTGAGAGAGATTTTATGGACATTTTGAAGCTATAAATAGTGAATATGAGTGATTTTTGTCTATGTATGACCTTATGACAGTTGTTTTATTGCATGCGTTTACTTTTTATCAAGTGCTGCTCAGATGTTGTAAGTCAAGAGGGGGTAGATGACGATGTCCAATAACACACTAAGGTTGAAATTTGGAATTTCAGAGTATTTCAATGAGTGCCCTATAGAGGGTTAACATAGTTTTAATTGCATTTAAATCACACAGGAATACGTTTTTTACATGTTACGCTGAAGCTGAGCGATGTAAAAACAGCAGCAGAGGAATCAGGTGGTGTCATTTACTTTTTTCTGTTCAATGAGCAATAAAATAACAGTTATGTTAAATGGCGATGATTATAGTACTGGACCTCTACCTCTTGATTATGCAGCCAGCGAGGTACAGTATGTGTGTTTACGTTTGTTACATAATTTTCCACCATTCTGTCACGGTAATAACTTTCTATTTTAATAACTTTAAGAAATTGAATAAATCCATCAGTTTAAAGTACTGTGGTCCTGTATATTTCCTGGGGGGGGGGGGTGAGACTTACGAATCTGCTGTTGAAAATCAAACCACTCTCCTATTTTTGTAAGACTTCTTGTAAATATGGATCATACTTTGCTCTTACATATTTTTTCTGTACTTATTCTGTTTTTATTGAGTGCTGCTTTATATATTTTAATGTTCTTATCTTATCCTATCTTATGTTATCTTAACTTCCCTCGTCATTTCTTTAATCACTGTTTTGACATCAGAAATAATACACACATTAATTAAGTATTTGATTTAACAGTGAGAATATGACTAATAACAATAAAAAATAAGCCTCCTCTTCTGTTTTGTTTCACAGCAGTTGATATCAAGTGTATTTATTTATTTATCTATGAATTAAAGAGATATAACTTAATGATGTTTCATTGCTATGCTTCGACGGTGATGACACAGATAGCATGTCGTCGTCTTTATTGAGTGAATTAGTGATGAATCAGTCTAATGCTTGAATCATACATTAGTAATAGCCTAATTTTACGCATGATACATGATGATGAAGATACAGAAAACTGAACAGATTATGTTTTCGGGGTGGGGGGGCAGCTAATGTCTTATTAAGGAGCTCATGTCCCCCCTCCCCAGTTCCCCTGTAGTTCACACTCTGGTTGTCTTTGTTGGGTAATGACTAGAAATCAGTCTGAGTGGGTTTTTCTGACGCTGGCGCTCCCCTCTCTGCTGCTGTCTGTGGATGCGGAGCCGCCGTCCGGTGATGTGCACACAAGCCAGACATACTTATCAAGTTTAATGAGCGAGGCCCATTCTCAGCTCTATTTCGGTGGCGTCCTGCGTACTAATGACAGACCTCCCAAGACCTCACTCGCTTCGCGCAGCAACCCGCTGAGACACGGCGTGATTCATCATCATGCCTGACTAACTAGCCAATTAAAATCTTCATCTAAATATCAGCCGCCTGTCTCATCTCGCTCATACTCGCACACAAACACCCACGTACATCCACTACGCTTCCTGTTGATGCGGTGACCCCCCCCCCCCCCCCCCCCCCCCCCCC
>JAPQRP010000029.1:17626338-17640621 GCA_037367295.1 Apogon hyalosoma | reverse complement strand
ATTTATATTGTTTACTTAACAGTAAGTAAATAAATAAAGCTGTCAGACAAATAATACAGTTGTAGTAATGTAGTAATATTAAAAAAAAATAAAAATGCTCAAGTAAAGTAAATAATTTGTTATATTAAAAACCCTAAAAAACCCTGCCAGTGACCAAAAGCATCTACTGATCTAAAATGTATAACTATTAAACCACTATTCCTCTCAATACATGTAATTCAGGTAAAATGGAAACAGTGTCATCTTCTGCAATATTGATTCACCAGTAAAACACAATAAAGTGTATAGTTTGATAAACAGACGCTTGTTTTTATGTTCAGTTAATGATGTATTTTGTTGAAAAAGTCACTTTTCTTCAGTTTTCTCTGTTTTAATATATTGATAACCTAAAATGCCAAGGATAACAATGCAAGTAATGGTGATAAACCACTTAGAAAAGATTAAATGAGGAACACTAGTTTGGAAATTGCCACAAAAATAACTTTAGGTAAAAGATGTTGACAAAAAATACTTAAAACAGTTATGATAAAAAGCTTGCTCAACATCAAAATATGCATTAATGAAATTAACTGAAACAACAACCTTTGAATTCTGCTTTTATGAACATCTGCATGATCAGTAAATTAAACATAGGAAAATACCACATTTTCACTGAATATGAATAGTGATAAATCTCTTTGTAAAAAATTAGATGTGGAGAAAAATTCATATGGAAAGCACCATAAAAATAGTCCTAGATTTTTAACATAAGTTTGTACCAACAGGAAAATGAAAGTACACGGTGTATGTGTACTGTACTGACTAAATAAGATCACCTAGATTTCAGTTTCAGTCCAGTATAAATAAAACTAAACACAAACTTAGACCAAAGAGCCCTATATATATACACACCGTCCTGTTCACAGTGGAGTACATTGACTCACTGTACTGTTCTCTTCTCTTTTAAGAGGTGGAACATGTTCTCGTGGGTGAGTCGTGACTCAAGTTTGACCTGTTTCTAAAGTGTGATTCTGTCGATGCGGGGTCCGTTCAGATTCACCTGGAGCTGAGTCGGTTCTGTCTCATCCTCTGCTCCTGCAGCAGACGGGTGTTCTCCAGTTTGACGGGGCTGGGGATGAAGCCCACCTCGCAGCCCTCCTTCACCAGACGCCCGATCCACCAGTCGTTGTTGTACTTCTGTTAACGGCACGAGAAACAAGCAAACTCTCATCACATGACTTCAAAGAGATACTGCAGTCCTTTTAATAGTAATTAGCTTTCAGTACATCGTAATTCAAGAGGTCTGGGTGGAAATCATAGGTGTTTCCAGACAGGTAGGGGTTTTAATGTGTGACTGGCAGCTGTAATTACCATTTAAGTCAGATGTAACTCTACTGCTCACTATCGAAGTGGTTTCGCCTTTCCATGACATCCGTAACGTCTGTTTATATGAAGTTTTTCATTTAGACAGAGTGAGGACAGCTGCAGAAGGAAGGTGTGTGTTCTTAAATTCTGCCTAAATCAGGGGAGTCAAACTCATTTTCTTTCAGGGGCCACATTCAGCCTGATTTAATCTCCAGTGGGCCCAACCAGTGAAATAATAGCATAAAAACCTAGAAATAATGAAAATGAAAACTTTTGTCTTTGTTTTAGAGTGAAAAACCCCCATTAAATTATGAAAATACTTACTTTTATAAACTATGCAAACAAAAATGATGCGAATAACCTGAAAAAAATGAAATTTCTCAAGAAAAATATGTGCAATTTTAACACTATTATGCCTCAGCTTATCATTTCTACATGTGCATTATGGATTGGATCTACAAAGACACTAAACACTTAGTAACAGGCAGAAAATTGTTCAAATTGTGCTTAATTTTCTTTAGACATTTCAAGTTGTTCATATTTGTTCAGGTTATTCACATTATGTTGGTACAGGATGGTTTGTAAATGTAAATATTTTCATAATTTAATGTTATTTGTTGCACTAAAACAATGGCAAAAATTTAAAGTTGTCATTATTTATAGGCATAGTGTAATATTTTTTTTCACATCAAACCGAGAAGAAAATATGGAGTCATTATTTTTTGTAGGTTTTTACACTATTATTTAGATCATATTAGTCTGTATGTGGAACCTGAACTAAAATGAGTTTGACAGCCTTGACTGTGGAATTTTTGCACTTTGCAAATTCATCCCACAGGCTGGATGTTTGAGACCCCTGGCCTAAATAAATAAGACTCTACTGTGACAAAACACATCAATTTTTGCTCTTAATATTGGTATTTCTTACCTCTGATATTTGATGTTGGTCAATCTTAATTTGCGTACTATCTACTTTTCTGAGGGATCGTGCATCATATAATTAAAAAAACAAATAACAGCAATGTCAAAACTGCTGCTAAGCTGAGGTTTGTTTCTAATGGCCTATTTATCAGTGTAATTACATTCTTTACAGAGAATGTTGCACTAATCTATGGGTCTGTAGCTTTACTGTCAGTTGGTCAGTGAGTTTATTTCAGTCTATTATAACAATGCTTTGATGTAATGTTAAGCTGCTGCAGAATAAATAATAACAATTACTGTAAGTCCATCAGCTGCAGGAACTCAGTGAGTCTGATTTACACAGATGCTTTAGAGTTAATTATTTGATTAATAAGTAAACTCCAGGGGACAAATTAGGGCTCCCACAATCTAGGTAAATGAATGGAAACACTGTCCTGTAAATACGGGAAAATATCCACTTTACTTCATGTAGATATAGTCAATATTATAATAACTTCAGGCCAAAATTATGCAAAAATACACAGATTCTAGTCCAATATGGCAACAAAAAAAACACCAAATACCACCTAAGCCTCCAGAATCCAAAGAAAACTAGAGAAAAGCTAAATATAGTTTGGTTATAACACATACTTACATATATACAAGATGATGGTGTGATTCAGATCATGGGCAAGGACTGTTTGGGACTTTTTTTTTGCCTCCATCACTTCCCACTTAGTATGTTTGTACTGACTCAACATTCACACAATTACAGATTTTTGTTAACTCTCTATTTAGGACTTCAGACTGTAGAGCAGGGGTGTCAAACATATGGCCCATGGGCCACAGTCGGCCCTCAAAAGGGTCCAATTTGAGCCAGAGGATGCATTTGCAAAAATCACATAGAAGACATTGACAGTCACGGGTGTCACTGAGTCCTGACATGTTGTTTTGATCTTAAAGTTAAATGCTATATTTTTCAATTCCGGACGCATGTTACTAATCATTTTGTGCCTTTGCAGATCCACTGTGATCCCTAAGTTATAATGTGCATGTATAAATGGTAAGCTAAAGCATAATATTGCTAAAATTGCACTTATTTTTCTTAAGAAATGTCAGGTTGTTTATGGTTGTTCAGGTTTTTTAGATTTTTTTTAAGGGATAGTTTGTAAATAGTTTGACTTTTTTCCCCATTAAAATAAGGAGACAAATTTGGAGTTGACATGATTTATAGGTTATTATGCTGTTATTTTACTGGTTTGGCTCACTTGAAACCAAATTGGACAGTATGTGGACCATGAACTAAAATTAATTTGAGATCCCTGCTGTAGAGATACTATTCCAGTGCCACATATCTCCCATAATTCCTTCAAAATTATAGAGTGTTTGGGGTAGAGATGCACTTTAATGCTAGAAAGTTAAAATTTCTCACTACTACAATCCACATTTGTGCCCCCTCTGCATTCCAACCTCTACTGTCTTTAAACTAAAAATATGTATTCATGTGTTTATTGTCTGTTTAGTGCATGTGGATTAATTGAGGAAGTCCGAACCTCTTTAATGTGCAAGAAGTCTTTGGCTTCAAAGGATATGGCCATGCCCTGCACAGGGACGTCATCGCTGGGGCCAGGGTTGTAACCAACATTTGTCCGCACAGCGAAAGCCACCGGTTTGGTCTGCAGCATTAATCAGAAAGACTAGATGTTAATATGCAGAAAACAAATCACCAGAAACACTGAACACAGGGATCGGAGACCTGCTGGCGTTAAAACATCGTAAAACTGACTATATAATGTGCATAAGAGATGACGGTGCATCAGCTGAGCTCCGACCTTTGCTTTCTCAAGCGTGGCAAGGGCCTGTCTGTCGGCCTCCTTCCTCAGAGCCTCGGGGTCCTCCTCCAGGGACACGTCGGAGTCTGACGGCCGGCTGGTGTAGGAGTCTGCAGAGCCCTGGAACACACAGAACACACATTAACAAGATGACATAAAGGTTAGAAACAGAGAACGAAGTGTAGACTGTGTCAGGTCTACAACAGATATTCACGGTACATTAACCATCAGAGAACACGTCACAGTTTCACAGTATCTTAGTGCATTATCAGTGGTGACTCCACATTGGTCTTGGTCTTGTCTCTGGAACAAGACCAAAGCATAGAGCTGGGCAATATATACAATCATTGCCTGTGGTGCAAAATCCAGATTATTCCTCTGGAGAACATTTTTGCTCAACAAAAATTCAACATTCAAAAGCAAAATTGTGGTTGTTGAATGTGAATGGATTTCTGGCCTTTTTCTTTCTTTAACTTCCTATTTTGTACAGTTTTATGGTATCTTTTGGGGATAGCTTTAAGAAACAGAATAAATCCATCGTTTTAAAGTACTGCAGTCCTGTATATTTCCTGGAGGGTGTGAGACTTGTATATCTGCTGTTGACAGTCTACAAATATGGGTCATACTTTGCTCTTACATATTTTTTTCTGTACTTATTAATACTGTTGTTATTGAGTGCTATTTTATATAATGTCATATATTGTCACTGTCAGGGGGAACCTTGTAAGTCCATTTTTGGTGTTTTTCTTTTTTTTGTCATAAAACAATTCTATTGGTCAGTCTTCATGCTGGCCTGATGGTTTTAGAACAATTTAACCAATGTAAAGTGTTGGAAATGGCTTGTAACTACATCTCTTAACTCCATTAATTTATTTAGAATATACATTGTTTTTCCAGTTCCCTTAAAAATAACAGTTTTGGACATAAGAGGTTTCCACCCGGCAGCGACAATATGTTTTATATTCATCCTCCAGTCAAATATTGCATCTAGTTCAACTAAAAACACTATTTTTAAAGTCATGTTTTGTCTACAGTTTATGTAGCCATAAAGCCATAACAGTCCGTAACACTGGGAACAATCCGGATTTAATATTTTAGCTGTTTATCCAAATCTACCACAGCTGTAGTTTTTGGTACTTTTTTTAAATTTAATTTTTAACATCATTATTGGAAGCTGAGAAACATTTGGCCAGTTATTGATTCGATCTCATTCTGCTTCTCACAGTCAAAGGTGATCATCTCACCCCTTAATGCCACGTTGTTCACACTAAAGGGAATATTTTGCAAAACAGACATTTTACTCTGTCTGGGCCTCTAGTCTACAGGTAAAGGGCAATTTAGGATGCAAAAAAATATATATTTTTAAAAATGTTTTCCAAAGTGTAGATTATTTACAATTCTGAAGCCATTTGATGCATGTCATCCCCATAGTGTCTCTCCACTTAAATCAACAAATGAAGCCAAAATACCCCAAAATAAATGTTTGAAAAGAAAACAAAGAAATCACACTCCAATTTACACATCTGTTGTTGACATGACAGATTAAGCCTCTGCATCTGATACTTTTCCATTATTACTCATGGTGTCCACCAAAAGTTGTCCAAAAAACAGAAACAATTATTTGCACAAGTTAGTAGTCATTTTCGTGCTGTAAACTGACTGAATTGTTCTAAAAAAAAGAGAAGTAATGTATCCGTATGGCAAAATATTATCGATAGTGCGGATGGGTCATCAATCATATGAATCTATAATGTCTGAAAAACTTCATTCCCATAATGCCATTGCTGTGTTCCTAGTCTGGTCTTGGTCTTGACCCCTCAAAGTCATGGTCTTGTTGTTCTTGATAAACTCTGTCATACCTACATCTCACTTTAGATGGTCTACTTGAACAAATGGTTTATTATGATTGGGAAAAAAAAAAAAAAACATCCATAGATAATCCTACTTAAACAAAAAGGGAAAAGGAGCAGTACCCTTAAAGAGAAATTTATTTTTAGAAGTAAATAAACTACACTTTACTACCTGTCAGAGAATGTAAATGGGAGAGAAAAAGTGCAGTTGCAGGTGAGTTTCTATGACCATTTGCACCTTTTTCAATGAGTAAAAGTGCATGGAATGGCAGCTGTCAGCTTTTATACCTTAAGGCGTTATATTACTACAGCCCAGTGTTCATAAATCAGATGTCACCAGTTATGATAAAGAGTGAGTGGATAAAAAAATGATAAATTCAATAAGTGAAAACCTGTTTGTGTTTATGCTCCGGTGCATAACCTATATAACAGCTTTGGCCTTCATAGCGCCTGAAAGCTGACTCTACTGTATGTAACTGGAGGTGGAGAGGATGCATAACAGCCACGCTGCGTTTCCACCGCAGATCCAAGAGGCCGAGGCGCTAAATCTTTTTGCACAGGTAGAACAAATTCAGCGAGTGGGTGTGTCAAGTAGCGACGGAAAGAGGTAGAGAGGAAAAAGCGGCCTGAGGACTTTTTATAATATCTGCAGGGATATAAATTTCTCATGAAGTGGCTTCAGTTTCCAACACATCCACCACTCATGCATGGTAACCTGACTCTCTGTGGCTGACCCTAATCTAGACTCCCATACCACAATAAAAAAGCAGCCTCCTGGAAGCCTGCAGCCCACGGTACTGTTCACTGAGGGAGGCAGCCTGAACTTCAGAAGTGTTCGAGTGTCTAATTTATATAACAATCCCACTTGTTCTCTTCTTGCTGTATTTTATTTTAATTTTAACTTTTATTTAAATTTTTCTTTTTTTTTTTTTTTTTGAGTTGACAGGCTGCCTGGCGCTTTGTAGGAGGTGCTGACAAGAATGCGGACAGCTGAATGTGCCAAGCAGAAGAAGTGAGTCACTAGGTGTGGGTTTTTAAAATAGAGGTGAGAATGCACAAAGATGACATCTAACATATGCGGTAATGATGAAAAATTCCCTCAGAGAAAGTCTGCACGCGTGTAGTGAGACAGCAGAGAGAGTACGCTCACTGTGAACACCTGATATCACTGATCTAGGGTCAGATATGAACGCTGAGTTTCCATCTGAACGCCACATTAGCAGAAATATAAACATGCTCCTCTGTCACAGTCCATATGACTGTGGAGATGCTGAAGGAAACATCTCAAATGCTGCAAAAAAAAAAAAGGGGATGGGAAAAAAGGCAAATTACATGAGTTTGGAATGAATAAACTGGGCTGTCTGGTGTGGAAAAGAACACAGCAGTTAATAGCCACCTGCCAAAAAATCTTGAAGGAGAAGAAACAAACAAACAAAACTGATCGTCTTGGACATCGACAAGACAGAAAAGCTTGGATTTTGACACAAAGAGTTTCTTCTTTTTCTTTTTCTTAAAGCATAAGTTCCATAATCCCGTTTTAGAACTTATTCAGCAAAGGTGTTACCAGTAAATTAACACTGTTCTGATAAGATATATTGGTTTTTCTTTTTTTTTTTTCAATTTTGTTGTTTCCATAACATTTTCCTGAGGTTAGGTCTCAAAAATCTGCCTAAAAATCTGATACAGATCAGAAAAACAGAACTTCAAAAAAGTTCCCGTAAAATTGGAATAAAATATTCTTACCTCTTCTCATGATATGTTTGTGACAATATGATTTATTCTTCATATATAAAGAGTAACTGGGACTCCAATCATTACACCAGGTCAAGGGTGATTACTGCTGTGTATAAAAAGGAATGAAAAGAGGAATGTGGCCTAAAACAAAATTATTCCAACTTTATGGGCAACAGTGAAGATAGGAATACAGGTGTGAGAAAAGAATACAAAGCTGCTGTTTGTTACATGCCAAAAAATCTTGATGAAAGCTGTTTCTGTCACCCTTTCATAACATTATTTTCCAAAATGCATGTAAATATATCATAAGAACACGTCTAAAGATAAATAAAGAACTTGACTAAATGTATATTGCTAAAACATCATGAAGAAACAAAAAATGAACACATTCACCATCTACGAGAAAAACGGTATTTTTTCCTGATACCAAAAAGCTTCAATGACTTTGTTCCACTAATCCTGTCACTACATGTAAATAATTCAGGTGAAATGCTGTTTGTCATCAGACAGGCCTATGACCCATTTGGACATCTATCTTCACTCCACATTTTACTTTTTTTACTCCCTTGAAACCCTCAAAGAACTAAACAACACCCAGCGACACAAAACATCTACTTATCTAAAATGTTTCATAACTTCTGTAATGAACTTGGAAACACCATTCTTCTGCAACATTGATTCACCAATATAGTCTAAGCAGTTTGACAAATGACAGTGGTTGGAGATTGATTTTATGTTCACTTAGTGATATGTTTTGCAAAAAAGTCACTTTTTCCTGTTTCCTCTATTATCATATAATTACCTTTCATTTACGCTGAGCTTTTTACCTGTTTTTCACTGAAAAATGCCAAAATCAGAGGATAATATTATAATAAATCACGTAGGAAAGGTTAAATTGATGTTTTATATGTGTGTTCTCAGTTTAAGTGATTTATATATGGTTTTAGAACTGACTTTTATAGTGTTTTATGTACATTTTTAGTGTGGATGTATGGCGTATGTAAGATTTAATATATGGCAATGACTTCTATTTTGTGTAACTTCTGCTGCTGCTGTCTTGGCCATAACACTCTTGAAAAAGATATTTTTAATCTCAAGGAGCTTTTTCCTGATTAGATAAAGGTTAAATTAAAAAATAAATAAATAAACAAATAAATAATGCAAGTTGCACCAAAAATAGTTCTATGTCTTTAATGGTTAAAAAATCCCACATTTTAGAGAGGTGTAAATAGGTGTAAATATGCCAGGAGAGAATCCCGGTTCAGTATCAGCAAATCCATATGCATTTACCTGTTATTAATACTCCTCTACACCTTTGATTACATGGCTGCATCTCTGTTAGATGTGAAATGAAATGACAAACACCAATGTTGATTCTAGCTCAGCCACCTGTCGTACCGAGGCGCTTTGTAACTTGGCAACAGCAAACAAGTGCAGACACTCCCTGTTGTCACGACAATGCCTGGCTACTCCTCGTGTCCTCGGGCATCCACACGCCATCCCTACTTCCTGTTTCATTTACTCAAACACTCACAGCAAAGCGCCCACATCCCGCTCAAGTAGGTGAAACGATGCTGTGAGTGGCATACCTCCTAATGAGGACAATAACAACCACCCACTTACCAGCTCTGACTCATCTCCTAAACCGTACAGGTGCATCCCAACACGGCGCACCGACTAAGACAAGGTTAACACTCGCTGACGGGGGGAACCCACGGGAATCTTTTCAGAAAGGAGCCGAAATGACGTGTGGAATAACCTGGGACCAGCCGTCTCGATACAACGAGTCAGTGATGCAGCAAAATGTGGAGAGTGGGAGGGATAGGTGGTGACTCTGAGTGTGCGTCTGCGGTTGTGTGTTGACAAACGGTTGTGTGTCTGAGCCACTCATCCAGCTGATTCACATCACACACACCCAGAGAATGAAAACGACAGGCGAGGAAACAGGAGACGGATACATGGACAGATGGATGTGCACGGTTATAAAGGTCAATACATGTGAATCCAGGGCTGGGAGACTTATTTATAAAAATCATTACAGAATATGCGGCCTTAAAGTGTAATTTCTACCATATCTCATGTATGATTATTGACAGTAAGTAATTTGGATTAGCCTACATGTGACAGAATGACTGGGGCATCACATGACTATTACACTACTATTTATTGCAGGGATGCAAATAAGATCAGATGATAAGACTGTCATAATTTCTCTCATTATAACAGTCTTTAGAGTTGATTTTTATTTTCATCGTCATCTAAAACACATATTTTAATACATTTTACTTACGTACATGGACTTTTTCTTCACAGTAGTTTTGAATGTTGTAACTGTTCATCATGATCTGTCCATAAACATGAATTTCAACTGCCTTTGAAAGGTCTAAATGTGGTATTTTCACATGAATTTATTAAAAAACTTCAATTTTCTTTAGTTTTTTTTCAATAAAGAGCTCTGAAGTTCCATCATAGATGCCAAAATATTGGATTGGACTAAATATTGGACTAAACTGTGACAGTTCTGATCTTGTTTGGGCGATTCCAAACAGATCTTTAGTTCAGCTCCTGACAACACAAAATGTACAGAAAACGGAGTGAATAGTGGTTTTACAGTGGCTGTTTTCTGTCTAAAAACAGAGTTAAGCTAACAGAGCTGTAATGTAAACTATCAGCTGATGGAGTATGAGAAGATTATAAGACACAGTGTTCTTTTATTGTAAAAAGAATCAACTATGAATTTTAGTTTGAAGAAGAAAACTTGATGATACTGTAATACAGATGTGTGTAAACAATGATCTTTATACTTTATTCAGTGACTGATACAGTCTGTGGATGCATGGTGTTGATTTTGTTGGTTTTGGTCCTAAATGTATTCTGGTATGTGATTTCTCCCTACTGTTGTGAGTTGGGAATATCAATACTACATAGAACAGCTTTCAACTCAAAAGAAATAACGATTTGACATTTACTATTCTGATTATCATGATCAACTGATGCGACATTTCCCAACCTTCCAAGATATAAGTTTGTGGAAACAGAAAAGCAGTACTAGTAGCTGTACTATTTTGTGGCTTTTGTTCAGCATCGACTTAGAATGAAAACCACAAAAATATGTGACATTACAGTTGCATAGAGGAACATTTTACTTTCACTTTGTTTCTGAAGTGTATTTTTTTGCAACAAAGTTTTCTGATTCTAGCTCTCAAGATCTTAATATTTTCAGGTTTATTTCTTCCTCAGTGACACTAAACTGAATACTTTTGGTTGATGACTGAATCAAGACATAGGTCTACATTTGGGAAAACTTTGGGAAACCCTGATTGATATTTTTCTCAGTGTTTTACTATATTTCATTTAGTGGCCATACAGATATTGGTAAAAAAATAAATGGTGATCAAAGGATATTATTGTATTAAATTAGAAAACTAAAAAAAAACTGACTTTTTCAGCAAAATATATCAATAATTGCATTTGTCAAATTACATGGGGGTTTTATTGATGAATCAGTCTTGCAGATGATGATATTTCCGTGTTTTCCGTTTCTGATTCTAGCTTTTAAAATCTTTCTATTTTATTTTCAGGTTTTTCTTTCTTCCTCTATGATAGTAACTATATGGGACACGAAATATGAAGCAACATTGTGTAAGAACAAACCTTAAAAAGATGTGAATTTCATATGGTGGAGTGGTTTTGTGGTACAGAAGGAAAT
This sequence comes from Apogon hyalosoma, assembly GCA_037367295.1. Classification (NCBI taxonomy): domain Eukaryota; kingdom Metazoa; phylum Chordata; class Actinopteri; order Kurtiformes; family Apogonidae; genus Apogon; species Apogon hyalosoma. The sequence continues at coordinate 17,629,252 of JAPQRP010000029.1, read as the reverse complement.
AGAAACAGAGTAAAAATATCAATCAATTTATGAAGAAGAAAATTTTATTTTTCAGAAGTATAGTAACCGGGGACAGGAGTTGAGAACTAGTACAAGCTATAAACTCTATATGTATTACATCAGCTGCAAACTTGTAACTATGTTTGGCCACATTGTCCCTGTCAAATACATAAATAAATAAAATAATGAAGGAAAAGAGTGTAGCAGTAACTGATGGTAAGGGCCTTATAAGTCTGCTGTGCTTTGTTTTCTTTCTTTGGGGACTGAAAACTTACCTAATTTGTGTAATATATTCACACATTGATTAGTCAAGTAACATAACACTGGTTTGGGACAAGATAAACTCTGCTTCTTCCTACTCCGTCTTGAACATTAAGTGCTATAAATGTGCTAAATTAAAACAATTGTACATTTTGTTTTGGGCATTTTATTTTGTTCTGGCTTACTGTTGAAATTTATATTTTTTTCTTTCCCTTTTGTTTCCCTGAATGATTTTGTTCTTTCTTGTATTCGAAAATAAAGTTTATCATTATCATCTTTTGGGTGATGAACGACAAAAGATGTATTTGAGAAATCACTGAGGGCTTTGGGAAACACTGCTTAAAATTATCCACTATTTTCTGACATTTTAAACATTAACTAATCACTTAATCAAGAACATAAGGGACAGGTTATTCAATGAATGAACTGATTGTTAGTTGCAGCCCTGTAATCTGCTGATTTTAAGACAGTCGCTGCACTTTAAGCAGTATTTAAAGTGCATGTTTCTTCCCATCGCCGCCATCACCAAATATCAGTCGAACGAGGGTTAAGACGAAACAGGGACTAATTTCAACCTTTTCCTCTTTGTCCACGAGTTGACAAAGCCTGACAATCTTTCTCCTTTTCATTCCTGACACTCCTTCCCTCTCCTCCTCCTACTCGTCTTCATCTTCTTCTCTCATGTCAATGGGTTGTGTCTTTAATTTAGTTGCTTGCTTCACTTCACATACAGCTCCCGTTGAAAATAGCTACAGGCCACCTGATGTTGGAGCTGCGTTCCTATTGGCGGCACCCAACGAGAGACCCCAGCAGTGTCATAGTAACCAACTCTGCAGGTTATTACAGGCAGCCAGCAAGAACTGCATCAGGACAGAGATAAAGACCAACATATAGGGATCGATAGTGAATAAAATACCCTGGAGGGAAATCAGCGGCGGGAAATTGCATAAAAGCTTTTTTTAGCAGGTGATCAATGAGCTATTTTGTTGAAGCATGTGGATTAGCAATGCCAGTAGAGAATGGAGAATAACATCAACATCAAAAGAAAACATTACGGTCTGATTTTGGAAGGGAAATGCTGATGTTTTTTTGCTCAAATGATTGTTTTTTCCGACAAAAAGTGTCTAGACTGGTTTCCAAAAACATCTCCGAGAAGGTGCGAGACATGAGAGTTAGTCATGAGGACAAAAATGAACTGACTGTGAACAGTGTCTTCCACAGTTATAGGCTACATCTTCAGCACTGATACTGAAAAAAAAAAAATGAGAGGGGGTGGAGGGCATATAGGGAGGGTGGGGGTAATGGAATAAGAGGCGAGGGCGGGACGGCAAAAGACACGCTTTGAATAATGAGAGTTGAAAAGAGTCAGCCTGCAGCAAGGAAATGAGTTAACATTGTTTCTTCTGATGCCCTGGTTCCTTTGTAAATGGTTTCAATAGAAAGGGAAATTGGAAATGAGTTGTTGGTTGGATACAGCGGCGTAGATTTTGCCTCTAGAGTCGACATAAAGCTCACGAGAGGCAACATCTGTTTAGCATTGACACTGCTGCAGTTTTGTTGCGATTGCATGTTGTTAAAATGTCCAGGAAATGATCGATGCTGTGCTTTCTGTGAGATGACAGGTCAAAGATTTGGATCTCACAGAGAACAGCAACAGCAGCAGGTGTCATGACTAAGAAGTGATAACTATCTGAGTGCTAACACATGCTGCAAACCCCTGCCCTGATAATTAAACAGATAAAAATACCTTCATACTTATCAGTTCTGTTCAAGTGAAAATTAAAAAAAAAAAAAAAACAAGGCAAGGCTACAACATTAAATATCCCTTTCATATTTGCTTTATCTCAGACTCTTTTAGGACCCCGGTCACCACAGCATACCATCTCATCTGAGGTAACTGAGAGCCGAATTGAATTCATTAACAGTCAAAACCGAGAGCCACTGAGTATTCACGTCACATCGGGATAGAGATTAACTCAAAGGATCGGCACAGGACCAGAAAAACGCAGATAAAAGTGAGATTGGAGGGGAAAAGGTGTCTCGTACAGCATAGATACACAAACAGAGGAATCACATAGGACTGATTTCCTGTCTGAAAGTCAGGGCCAGTGGCTGTAAATGGCAATATTCTTTTTTTTTTTTTTTCTTCCTGTCAGAGCAGCAGCAGCAGCGTCATGGCAACCGGCTGGACGAACGCAGTATCGCCAGGACCAGGGTGAGGACTAGAAAGATGAGTCACAGACTGAACTCACTAGAAATCCCCATTTTTACAAACAAAGGGACTCTGAAGGGAAAACGCACTGTCCTTAGAGATAAGAAACGTAAATGTGATCATATGCACATGAATAGGGCTTTAATTTTATCCCGCAGTTTTTCATGCTTTCATTCTAAGCTCAAACTCTTACAAAATTACTGATCTGAAAGTTTTAGTTTTACTTACTGTGCAGAAAAGGCTTATGATGGCATCATTTGTATCTTTAGGGCACAATCAAATGTTTAATTTCACTATATTTAATAATAACTGCTCTTGTTTCCAATAGTTCATATTTTATTTGGTTTTATGTTTTACTGATTTGTCATTCATTGCTAGCTTTTACTTTTGTCACTATTGATTATCCATGTTCTGAATGTAACTCCTTTTAAGTTATATATA
>JAPQRP010000029.1:17606193-17626238 GCA_037367295.1 Apogon hyalosoma | reverse complement strand
CCTGTGTTTTCTCAATTATACAACAAATGAGGCCTTCACCTAAATATATTTTGAGATTAAATAAAGGTATTAAGGATAAGAATAAGAATACACCAAAGTTTAGGTTTGTTTTTGTCTTGTTGCATCTTTATACTGTGAACTTCTTGTTTTTCTAACATTTTTCGTTATATCTTTTACAAATACCTTGATAAACATAAAATGACTTTTATTGTGTTAGTATCAGTACCAACCACTATCACATTTAATCTCATTACAAATAGTCTCATAAATTGTGTTTCAGTTTTGGAAACATGCAAAGAATTTATCTATGTTTTTAATCTGGTCTGAAAGTCATGACAATAAATAAAATCTATGATTTTAAAGAATATTTAGCTTTATTTATCTCCTTTTTTAGGTAGCGCATCTTAAGTTCTAGTTATTTCATATGCATATAAAGCTAAAATACTGCAAATATTCAATATTCTTTACATTGTTATTGCTGCTGTTTGACAAAATGTTCTTTTGACAAAGCCTGTAGATCCCAAAAACTATAAAACTCTAATAACAAAAATATAAAAATACACACACGGGTACAAATTAAAACAGATAAGCATATTTACTCATATAAACAGTAGTGATAGGAAAAAAGTACTGTTACTTGGAGAAGGTGAAGGAAGGGGGAAATAAATGAATGCTCTTGTGGGGTGGGGTAAAGTCAGTTACATGAAAACAGTCCCAGTAAGTAGTAAAAGGCAGTATTTATTTGTAATCACATGATCCCTGCAGTCATCAACATTTTAAGACCTAGAACTAATTTTGTGCCAACTTCCAAATTAATTTTCCTCCACATTTAACCTTTCCTGAGTGATTTATCACCATCTATTATAATATTATCCTCTGTTTTTTGCACTGTTAGTAAAATAAACAGGTATTTTATGATATTTCATGAGTGACCATGTAGGTGTTCATAAATTCAAAGGTTATTATGATATTAAAGCAGAAAACTGAAGAAAAGTTACTTCAAACTACATGGGCTTAATTGGTGAACTAATGTTTCAGAAGATGTTCAATACAGAGTCTTTGAACATCCAAATGGGCCACATCTGATACTGCTGAAAATATGAAAAACTGAATAATCTGATAAGATCAGTGGTTCAGAAGTTATTAAGTGTTTTAAATAAGTAGTTGCTTTCATCCCTGGTGGCTGTTTTTGAAGATTAAACTAACTATTAAACTTAAAAAAAAGTTAATAATCATGCAAAAAGCCTACGCCCAGGCCTGATTCAAACAGGGGCACTTGCGGTGATAAAAGCCCCCCGAAAAGGCCACAGCACTGGGGCAGGCAATACACATAGCAGTGGAGGCGACCGGTGGGACTGGAAGTCTAATTAAAAACACAGCGCCTTTCCAGCAGCTGTGGCCCGGCCCAAAATGGAATCGCAAGGCAGGAGAAGAGGGGGAGCAGAGAAAGACGTAGACCGGGAGGTGCAATGCTATCAGCACTTGAGCAACAAGTTAGATTTTCCAGTCATATCTGAAGGCCAGCAGTGCTTTTACTACATTTCTACAATTCAATCCTGATACAGACAAACGCATTCTTCTAGCAACAGTCGGGCAAAGCAAAATCCAGATCCTTCTTACCATGACGGGCCTCTGAATCCTCTCAGTCCTCTCCATACCTCGTTTGCCACGCTCGCCACACCACGGCAAACCAAGGGGGCAACGCCGGAGTCCACAGACAGAGTACCGAGTGTATATGTGTGTGACAACTAGTGTGAGTATCCGTCTGTTAGTATGACAAGTGCATGAGTGTTACATGAGTGTGTGTTAGTGCTTGTGTGTGTGTGTGTGTGTGTGTGTGTGTGTATGTGTGTGAGATAAGAGAGAAAGCCAGAAAAGAGTGTCGCATGTGTGAGAATAGGCAAGCGCTCCCTTAACCTCCAACCCCTTCACACACACACACACACACACACACACACCCACGCCCACCCCCCTGCTACACAACCCGGAGGAACGTGAACCTTGTGTAGAGGAAGGGAGCTGGAGCTGGCTGGGGGTCGGGTTGCAGGACTTGTGCTACATTTGCAAACTGGGGAAATATATTTAGCCCTGGCCAGGCAGAAACAGGGTCGTGAACACACTGAGACCCAGAAGGAGGCTTGGTATGCAGCCGTCAGCCATTCAATGCTCTGACTGACGTGAGAGAAGGCTGGGGCAGTGCCCAGGGAAACCCCCTCCCCCCCTCATCCCCCCGTTTCCCCTCTTTTGCTCCATTCCTCCTGTCCTCTGTTCTGATCTCATTATTCCCAACCCCTCGCTCTTTTGCTTTGTTTCTCTGTCTGTTCGTCTATCTGCCTGAACGAGGGTATCAGACGCAGGATTAATATGGATATGAGGGGAGGGTAAAAACAGCAGCAAGGTGGTGGTGGTGGTGGTGGTGAGGGGGGGGCTAGTAGGTTCAATGCAACGGCAGTAAATTGAGGACATGAAGAGCAATGATCTGGGCTGTAACGCTTTGAAGCAACTGGCACTTGACCATTCAGGCCTTTAAAGTAAATGTTCAATAGTTACTGTTAAAAATCCATGTACCTAGTGAATATGAAACAGTCCAAAAAATCAGAAATGTTATTATTAAGTGCAAAACACTGAAAGCATAACCAATCCAGAACATATTTTGCATTGCTGGCATGCAGGATTAAACCAGGCCTTGGGTTTGGAGGTGCTGTTCAAATGGTTAAAGGAGTGTGATACAGTAATTACTCTTAAGGGGGTGTGTGACACATTCCTGGTTTGTCCACTAGAGGGCGGCCTCTGACACCATGGTGTCATGGGCTTTTCCGCGGACGTAACTGTCTTTTCTAACTCGCATTGCTAGCTGATGACAGCCCGGTCAGCTGGGGTTTGACAAAATGGAGAGCTGCTAACAGAGCCACCAGCTGCCTGTTCATGCAGTCACACACAGCAGCAACTGGGGCTTCTGGGAATCACATGCCTGGGCTGACGAGAGCTCTGCATGTTTCTCCAGCATCTAAACCAACTAAATCTGTCACACATGGAAAACCCAAGACAATGTGATGCAGAAAATTTGAAACAAAAGATGGCTTTAGATCAGGGCTGTCAAACATACAGCTCGTGGGCCAAAACTGTCTCGCCAAAGGGTCCAAATTTGCCTTATGTATGTTTTTTCATAAGGATGCATCTTTATGATTTAATGTGTTATTGAGCTGAATCTGCAGCATTTATCGAGACTTATAGATAATTTAACCTTGTCAATCAAAATGCTCACTTACTCGAAGTCAGGAGTGTCAAACATGCAGCCTGCAGGCCAAAACCAACCCGTGAAAGGGTTCAATTCAGCCCGTGGGATGGATTTATGAAAAGCAAAAATTACACTGAAGATACTGACAATCAAGTTCAACTCATTTTAGTTCAGGGGCCACATTCAAACAAATGTGATCTCAAGTGGATCAGACAGGTAAAATAATAGCATAATAACCTAAAAATGAAAACAACTCCAAATTTTTCACTTTTTTTTGTTTTTGTGTGAAAAAAGTAAAATTAGGCTACATAATGAAAATGTTCATATTTAATCTAAACAACCATGAACAACCATGATTTTTTTAAAGAAAAATTTGTGCAATTTTGACAATTTTCTGCCTGTTACTAAATGTTTTGTGTCTTTGTAGATCCACTGTGATCTGTAAGTTGTAATGCACCTGTAAATGAGAAGCCGAGGCATAATATTATTGAAACTGAAACAGAGAAACATTCAGAATTATTATTTATAGGTTAGTGTGCTATTATTTTACTGATCTGGCCCACTTGGGATTAAATATTATTATATACTGGGCTGTATGTGGCCCTTGAACTGAAAATGAGTTTGACACCCCTGCTCTAGATGATACAAATCAAGCAGAATTTTCAATAATACATGTATTTTTGGTCTAATTAGTCTATCTTACATTTAACAGCCTGACTCCACATGCATAAAGAGACACGCAACTTATTCCCACAGACTCCACCATAGAAGCAGTTCACTGAGTTTAACTGAGTGATGGTTAAAATCTGTAATTATACAATATAGCCTTGATCGACAGGAAATAATGATCAACTTTAACTGCTTTTCATGCTATTATGCAGCGTTCTGATTGATGGTAGAGCTGGGTGATATGGGAATAAATTAAACTAAAATTCCTATTTTAATACAGTGTTTTCTGACTACAAGAACTAGCAACACAGCTTGATTAATTTAGTTTTTTTACTAAAACAATATGCCATATAGATATATAACAGTGGAACATTACATTCTTTCTTACATTTTCTAAATTTATGAATAACCTCCAGGCTGTATGGGAAGTTTCTAGTCTACTTTTCTTTCCCACCACAATATTTTTCATTTTGATTCTTAATAAATGGAACTTCTACATAATATTGACATTGCTACACATCTCTCCACTAAATCTCACATTTATTAGCTATATAAATAAACATATGTATCAAGCAACACATCCAGGGTAACCTTTTTCTTTATTAGTTGCCAGGAGACTGGACGTACCATCACTTGTGTTCTTTGTCGTCTAGACCATGTCATTTAGAAGAGGAGTAGGCTGAGCTCGGCCTTCAGGACCCGAAGGACTCAGACCACAAAGCTGGGTCCTTCAGACACTAAACTGGGAAGCAGCTGTTACGTGTTCATCATCACAGCACTTCTGATTTCATGCTTATGTTATAACACTGCCATGATGTGGATGTGTGTGTGTGTGTGTCTGTGTATGTGTGTTTTCTTTCTGCTAATGGTAAAAGACACAACTGCTGAAGTGCTTTAAATATCTGCAGTTTCCCAAAAAAAATCTCGAAACAAGACATTTTCCATTGATCATCTGGAACAGGAGCAGACATGTTGCTGATTCCACGCCGCGCAGACAGACTCTGCTCGTCTCTGCACACCTGAAGACGGAGTGTTTTCGTTGAACTCGACGTATAAACCAACATGTAGGCAGCACCCACTCACGAACACACGCACGCACAAACACAAACCCATCTTAACATCCTCTCCTTCGCCTCTCCATCCCACTGTGCCTGCACACAGAGGGAGATTCAGTGGCCCGGTTGCCACGGAAACCAGGCCGAGTGTACCAGCAAGCTCCACCGTTGGCTGATTGTGGCTCTCGTGTATTTGTGTATGTGGTGAGTGTGCACTTGCGTAGGTGTGTGTGAGACTGTAAAGCCTATACAGGGCTGTGCTTTGAGTTGTTCAAGCAGAGGCAAAAATAGGCTATATGTATGTATAAGAAGCCTGTATGCCTTTTTTTTTAATACAAACCTAAGCCTGTCTATTCAATCTTAACATGTGCAGAAAGATTTAAAAATACTGAAAACATGAAAGGACTGAGTTTCTAAATCAATTTTTCGATTATGTGAGGCATTTTTACTTCCACTGCTGGCCTACATGAGTGAAATTCTGTGCAACAGTATGAGAAAGGGGAGGATATTCTTCTCAGGAAGCATTAAATCATCCTTACTGTGGGTAATGAATTCCTTTTACAGTGTGAGTGATTACGAACACCCCCTGCACGTGGTCGTTCTCCACGCCAAGGACAAGACAGTGGGATGTGAGGATGAGGCTAACCTTTAGAAACCACAGGAGGCTCACTGTCATCACTACCAAGGGATTGTTTTCTTCTTGTTTTTTTTTTTTTTTTTTTTTTCTTCAGAAACGCAAGGACTGAACAGGTAAATGTCATTCAGCACAGGGCAAATCATTTCCTCTCATAAACGAAGAGGTCAGATAGAAAAAGGGGACTCATTTAAGTGTGACACAGCGTGGCTTTGAGAAATGTCACGACCAGACAAGGAGCGCCGAACCTTAACCCCACCTCTGAAACTCCACAGAGGTTATACAGATGTATTCTTGACCGAGTTTCAGCAGGAAAATGAGTGTCTGCAGCTTGATGAGTGGCAGGTTTTACTGAATGCCCCTGACAAACCGATCAATTTACACATGAGGGCAGGGGGTCAGGAGGAGAGGGGATAGATGATCACCGCAAGAGCTTTCACTCTACAGGTGTGTGTCGCTGTAGTCACGGGGGGTTTGCTGTTGTTACTGCAGTGCTATCAAAGCCATTTCAAAGTGTGAGATACAGTAGAGTATGTGGGCTGAGACAGACAGAAACAACAGACTTTAGTTTTTTCAGAAATCTGCAAAGAGCAGCAGCTGATGAAATATGATCCAGCTGAAACAAAACAAGGGCGCACTTTGAAGAGATAGTTTCTTTTAGCTTAAGAAAAACACTCCTGTGTGCTAGCGTTAGAGCATTCAAAATTGGATTTGGACCTCCATGAAGGTCTGGAGCATGGCTTGGTCTTGAGCACATCTGAGTGGATGGGGTTTTATTTTAAGATTTGTTTTTGATTTACTTATTAACATAATTACTGAGGTGTGATTCCAACATTTGAGTATCTGGAGAATCTCCTCGGTTGCCTTTGCTGTAATGGTAACATTACATGACGCTTGTAGCAATGTACACATGCTATACATCCACAAAACCAGAACATCAGCTAAAAGCTCAACAAAACTAAAAAGTCCGGAAATAGGACACAGTCCAAACAACAAGCATGTAAATGGACAAATATCTAAAATAAACAAACGGTCTTAGACCAGCATATGCCATGAATAATTTCATAAATCATTAAACCAATGAGACAAAGTTAGCAAACTTAAACAAACTTAGCTTAGCAGCGCTAAACTAACACTAAGTAGATTCTATAGTACAAGTATTATTTCTCTACTTCGAAAACTTACTGAAAGACAAAGATCAAAAGTAAAGGTTGCATTATGAAGCAATTATAATGAATTGTGTCTTACCTTTGCTGTTTTCTGATCATAACTTGGTTTTATATGAGTGAAGCTTCTGTTATTGGCTAATCCATTGTTTGTTACGTCAAAATGAGTCGGACTAGAAACAAATGGCCCAGAATTTAAACATTAAGGTGGAAAATATTTAGTCACATCCTGATTTGTCTTTCCACAGGCTCCTCATTCTGCTGCTCATTGGTAACAGGTTTCATCTCACCCCTCACTCCATATCAGTTTAATATGTGAAATACTTGGTTGCTGTATACTGTTCTTATCTAGACCGGTCTCACTCTGCCTTGGTCTTGGTGACACTCTTGACTACAACACAACCGTGTACACTTACTTATAATTATGAACCTCACGTTCACTTGGCAATTTTACAAGTAAACTGATATAGTATACATGTAAAGAATACAAATATTGGTGTTAAACTCTACAAATTACAAACTCCAGCAGAAAACTTGGAAAGCCTTCAGGCAAAATGACTGATTAAAAGTGAATGTTTTGACAAGATCTTTAAAAAACAGGGAGCTCCCAGTGGTATTTATCATAAAGTGAACTAAAAACAAAGAAAGACAAACAAACGGAGGCTTATGGATCCAAATATTTTAGAAAGAAGCATAGAAGCACAGACGCGTAGATGTGTCCTAACCATCACATCATCCAGTGGAAATAAGTCTCAGTTACTGGAAGTAAGTTAATAAACAAAACTGTTAAACATAAAAATAAATAACACAAGTTGTATTTAGTACTGAGTGTAAATCAGTCCCAATTGAGATGACGATCAGACTACAACTGGATTAGAACTTAAGAGGAATATGTTTTAATTCATGGATATATGGAATTGGCAACACATCCAGGGTGTACCCCATGACACTCCAGAAGATGAAGTGGTTTGGAAAATAAATAAATGAATAAAAGAAAATTAGATATTGGATGAAAACATAATTATACAAATAATGGCAAAAATACTCAATGTCCGGTCCATTGTGTCGACTGAAAGTGAAATAGCTTTTAGTCTGTCACATCAGCTACATGGAATACATTAGGTTAAATGTCTAGAAATCAAAAATATTTGTACATTTTAAATCAAATTATTCAGTTAAAGAGGAGGCGAGCTGTAGCGGAGTAGGGTGCCCTATCCTCTTGGCCTCTAAAAAAACTAACAAGTGGTACATGTTACTGTTAGCAGAGAAAGATCTTTTAGAAAATGGCATCTTATATCAATAACATAGATAGAAAAAACTCAATTGCCACGAAGCTGAAACCAACTGGAAGCAAACAGACGAGATAGATATTGAACAGAATAGCAAAAGACATGACTGTTAATATACATAAAACCAAAAAATGAAGCGAGTTTAGTAGAAAAATATTGAAAATGTCTGCTGTATTAGAAAGAAATCAAAATACTTGGGAGGAAAAAATATAATTTGAAATAGTGAAAGGTTTATGACCTGTAGTAATATGACGTAATATTGTTAACTATCCCATTTTTGGGTCATGAATGTAAACTTCACACATGTTTGTTGATCACCCACAGGCTGTGCACAAAATATAAGACATGTCTGCAAATGATGCTACGGACTACTAATAGTTTTACATTTGCACTTACTTCCAGCTTTATAACTGAATATGCTTGATTCAAAAGAACAATCAAACCACTAATTCTAGTAAAAAACTGAAGTTGCAGTGAGATACAACTGATTTTGAGGGAGGCAGATGTTATTATTAATGACAAATGAATTCCAGTCCTGGGTTCAAATTCATTAACTTTCCTTTAGATTGTTCCTTAAATAAAAAAGCTGAGGCCCAGTCTATCACCTGGATTAGCGGTCTGCAGAGAGGATTAAGGGTGAAACGCTACCTGTCGGACAAAGCTGTTGGAGGTGGTATCGGAGGAGGTGCTTCCATCTGAGCGCTTAAACCGACTCTTCCTCTTGCCGTACTTTCCCTGAAGAAAACAAGGTTGGAGGGCAGAGACAGAAAAGAAAAAGAAATGAGAATTGCATGAAAACTTTGATTGTATCACCGCACAATAACATTTCTTAGAAAACCTCGTTTCCAGGGGCATACGAGACATTAACATTTATAAAAGCCTCTGACTAAACCGCAGAGGAAGTCCAGCAGAGACCACGTTTCCTGGTCCCATACTACTGTGTCCATTAACAGCCTCTATGACTTGTCATTTTTCATGTTTTGATGCAAACTGGGACCCTGTAATCTGATTGGCAGACCCCTGGTAAATGGCCTATCCGGGTTGGGCAGAGGCCACACATTGCATTACGAGCCCAAATCACCATGGTTACACAAAGCAGAGTAATTGCATTTGTTAACAATCAGGAGGCCGGCTGCATTTTCCCAGTGCGTAACTGCTGGTTAAGATAAAGCTCAGAAATACACATTCACATAAAGTTTGTACATGTTAAGCCACTTATAGACTGTTTAACAATTTACCAAATTAAAACACATGGGGATCATTGCATTACACATCCATAAGGGGGTATAGCTCAGTGGTAGAGCATTTGACTGCAGATCAAGAGGTTTCCAAATCAACTCCGGATGCCCCCTGCTTAAGAGCAAAAAGATCTTCTAGCTCCGTAATCACACTCAGTTTAGTTCAATGATCTCAAGTGGTACATGATAACCGCCTTCATATCCTAAAATGGTGAAAATTCCACTTTGTTTTGCAGTGAAAAAAGTAAAATTACATAATGAAAATGTTTACAACAGACTATACTTTTTTTTTTTTTTTTTAAAAGGTGAATAACATGAATAGCCATGAACAACCTGAAATTTCATAAGTAAAATACAGTGCTCAGCATAAGTGAGTACACCCTAACAGATTTGTCACAAAACCTTTCGTTTTCTTTGAGAATCAACATTTTCTATGGGACACTATGCAACAAAATGCTCCCACAAATGTTGGCCATTGATTACAAACAAGATATGTTAATTTGCACACACAAAAAGTAATTTTCCTAATAAATTCATTCAAGACCATGTTGCAAAAATGAGTACACCCCAATGAAAGTCTGAGGAGCAAAGCTAGATTTTAAGCTCCAAAATTATAATGAACAGGAATTCAGTCACAGGTGAGTGCAATTATTCATCAAACAGGTGTCCAACAGACAGCTGACTATATTTTTGCATCACCTAATTTGAGTAAAACTGTAGATTTTGTCACCTAAGTTATACAATCAGCATTACTATTATGTTCTGAGTTAAGGAAATGTTCTGTGAACCTCAGTTTTGTCCAGATTTTTGAAGTTGTTGTTGTGTTCTTTGAGATATTGATTAAAATCTTACTTCTTTTCAAAGGGGGTGTACTCATTTCTGCTGAGCACTGTAAGTGGAATTTTATCAATAATATGCCTCAACTTACCATTTATACATATGTATTACAGTTTACAGTGGATCTACAAATGCGCGAAACACAAGTAAACATCTGGTCTCTTCAATTCTCACTCAGGAAGAAAAATCTGCTTTGTAATCGCACATGCACGAGTACTGATTTAGCCATTTTACTTGTCTTCTCCAGAAATCAGCTGCACGACTTCTAACCAGGACAAAGAAATATAATCATCACACACCTGGTTTAGCTTCACATCCACTGCTATGTTTTATCATTATGTATTTTGTAAAGCATTTTGTACTTTATTTGAAAGGTGCTCTACAAATAAAGATTCTTTTTCTTATTATCGTCATTACATATTATCCTAATATTTTAAATCAACAGCTTTGGGAGGTCCCAAATGCTACAGAAGTAATGTGCCTCAATATTTTGTTCATGTATATAGTATTGACTGATGCTATTTACACTATACAGTGTTTTATGATATTTTCTTTTGTCAGCAGTTTTATTAATGTATTGTATTAATGTAGCCCTGTTGGTTGAACTCTTTAATAGACACTGTCTCTATCAAATAAAGCACTAATTAAAAAAATAAATTTCTGGAGCATTTTTCCATTAAAACATGAGGGACACATGGATATTATTCAGATTTTATTAGCATTCTTTGAACTTGTTTACGCAACAAAACTGTCTAGACTTTAATGAGTATTCAAAAAATGTCTGACTACTGTCTATTGGCATCAGTATCAGCGATGGAAGTGGCTAATATTCATCTATTGAATGAGGTTTTTTCATACATTTTATGATTTGGTTTGTTCTCATTCAAACATAATGTAATGAATGTTTTTAAAACTGTTAAGTTCACCAATTTGTCTGTGTCATGCAGCTTTCCTTGGCACAGATGGAGGATGAACAACCTAAAAAACAGAGAGTAACATTACTTTGGGCACTGGTTATTGATAAAATGGTCATTTTTAACATTGTATTAGCCATGAATTTTGCAATCAGTGCATCCCTATTTAACACTGGATCTCAAAATTTAAACAGCTCAGTAGCTTTGAGATCAATAAACAAACAAGCTGAAACAGAGGTAGGTAGGCAAAGATGGGAAATTGGCATCAATATTAGTACTGATATTGACATTTTTCTAATAATACCCAATTCTATGTAAACAGCATATTCAGACCAACAAACCATCTGTTTTTCAGGATGATGTAGAGATGAATACCTGAAAGAAAACACATATTTCCCCTCAGAAGGAGATACACTCCTACTTCTAAACATCACCACAGATTTGGACACCAATAGGTTTTTGGATATGAGTTAATACTGCAACAAAGACCTTTTTAAGAAGGTGGTTGAAGGAATAAAATATGAGGGAATATTTAAAGGGCGTAGCTGAAGGACGCTGTACGGAGCATTTTATGTTGATCAGAGTCTGCACGCCTGCATGTAAATGAGAATATTAGTGGAATATTAAATTACATTAGCCATGTCAACAGCTTAATAAGAAAATTGTCTTTTTTAGAATGAAGGCAAAAAACTGAATATATCGTGTGAATAAAGTCTATCTCTGACTTGTCCTCAAAGATTTGTTCTAACAATAACCTACAGCAGATTGCATTTTATGCAGCGCTGGAAAACCTTTCCATTTAAGGAGGCTGCATCGATTGAGTCACAACAGAATGATAGTGTACGACAAAAATGAAGCTGTGTGCGTGTGAGGTGATGGATCATGAGTGAACTATACTTAACTGTAACTTTTCCTTGGCGTTTATTATAAAAAAAGACAAAGTATCAAGAGTTAGAATGAAATGCGTGACCCGATACTTAGTTATTTTAACAGCTGATTTTATACATCAGGGGTTCTTTAACTCCCCAGGTCCCACGTCTATAAATTACATTTACATTTTTATTGACTTTTACCCCATCAATATACTGTTGAATAAATGCATTTTTCTGCATAATCAAAATGGAATGGGATGGAAAGTTCATCACAGCTAGTAATAATACCAACTAGTGTGTGTGTGTGTGTGTGTGTGTGTGTGTGTGTGTGTGTGTGTGTGTATATATATATATATATATATATATAAATAAGACAATGAATAAAATTGTTCTCCATGAATCATTAAAATCATGCATAAAAACACACAAAACTGATTCATGAGTGTGTCACTGGTTCTGTTTGACTCTGTGTCTCTACTCTGTCTATGTCTTTTATGTATCTTAGTCTTTCAAATCCTTTTCCATTTTAGTGTATTTTTGTATTTTATTGCTTTTATGTATTTTATTGATTTTTGTAAAGCACTGTAGTCAACTATGTTGTCTTTAAATGTACGCTATAAATAAATTAAGATTAGATTGGAAAAATCACAAAATATAGGTTATTTCTTCCTCTGGAGACTTTTCTTGCTCAATAAAGACTCAGTTGCAACCTATTTATTTGTTGTAATACATTCAAAATGGGTGTTTCTCACTTAATTAGTATTTTATTTCATCACTTCCCTAATGTTGCTGTTGTTTATTGATATTGCACATATATGGTAGTTTTAGTCAAGGAAGCAATGGTTGTTTTTTGCATTCTTGTAGATCGAAAATCGATTAAAACTGTGAATCATCTATTACATTGGAAAACAAATCAGGCTTTCATGGACAAACTATAGAAGGGTAACATCACAGAGAGTTTGATTTAAGTATCTTATAATGAATGACACAAATGAGAATATTACTGAGGAGACATAGATGGTACAGTGTAGGTTAAATATTTGTGGCAGCTTGATTCAATGCCTTCAAAACTGTGAGAAATGTTACGCATGAAATCATTTGGCAGATTAATGACTTGTCCAGCCTAATGTTTACTATAACAGGTTTGCAGTTTCAGTTGTAGACATGTCACTGAAGCTTCTGATCTGCCTTCTGTTTAAATCATGTTTTTTTGTTATGATGCTGCTGTTATATTCTATGTACTATCTGAACTGTGCTTCATCTGCATCACATCTTTGAGTAGCAAACACCTTCACATATCTGTATTTAATGAAAAATATAGTGTTAAATACTTACATCACGTCCGAGTTCTCCTCTTGGACCTCTTAAACCAGGTTCACCCTGAGATCCTGGCTCACCCTATTGTCAGAGGTAAAACATCAGAGATGTGCAACTCCAGCTGTTCCTAACTGTGTTATTTTCAGACTGTGAGGAGTTACTTACATCTTCTCCTGGAGGTCCTTTATCTCCAGGGTCACCCTTTGACCCACAGTCTCCTCTGCTGCCGCGAGGTCCACGGTTTCCCTTCTCTCCTCTCTCACCCTGAAGAACCACAAACAGAACATTTCATCAGTGAAGAGTGGTACTGAGGCCGCTAAATGTGACAGGATAAATATAAGCCTTTATTACCGAAGGTCCTCTTGGTCCAGGATAACTAAAACCGGGTCTTCCAGTATCTCCCTGAACAGAGATGTAAGAAACAGTCAAAGAACTGCAGAATGATGCTGGACACAAAGCTACAGAAACAGAAACACACAAAAACAAAAACAGACTTACTTTTGGTCCACCTGGTCCAGGTTCTCCTCTTGGTCCAGCATCACCAGGGTCACCTCTTGTACCCTACGACACAATTAAGTACTAGAGGTCAGTCAATCAAAACACCTAACCTGTTTACATGCACATAAAAACTCGGATCATTAAACTCTGATCACGTTTGATTTCTGGAGTTATTCTTCAAGTGGTCATGTAAACAGCCTAATCTGATATGCTGAGAAATCAGATTAACACCTGGATTTCTCCCTAACACTTCAATGTCTTCTGATTTATTTAGTTCTCTTACATCTGTGCATGTGTAAAGAGAAATAAATTGTATAAAACAGAGGTGACATAGTCAAACATAAGCGGAAACTTATTACTTAAAAATAGGAAGTTTGAATTGATCATCACTATGTACATGCATACTCTGAAAGGAATCCGATAATGGACTGAAACCAGAATTTATCAATTAACACATTTCTGAAGTGCTTGTAAACCCATCAGATCCGATTATTAGAATTATCTGATTAGTCCCAGTCATCAGATTGTTATTGTCATGTAAACAGGCTCCATAACAGAGATGCAATAAATATGACGCCATTGACAGGTGACGAAATGAAATGGGCTGCTACACTGAATAAAATTACAATAAGTGAATACGTAAAGAGAAATAAACCAGTCAACAAACAATACGCATCAGGCCTCTTCATTTTTAAGCAATTTAAAGCAGAAATATTACAGATTATAGCTTTAATACGGATGAACAGTGCAGTGAGTCTTCCGTGTATGTTTTTATTTAATGATTACGAGTGACCTACGTTTCTTCCAGCCTCTCCTGGGGATCCTGGGGGTCCTCTGGGTCCTGGAAGACCGCTGTCTCCCTGTCCACAGAGGAGACAGGTGAACATAGATGCAAGAGGTAAGAGTTTGTTGAAAAGGGTTTAAGATTCTGTGCAGTTGTCGTGTGACTATGGGACAGGAACGTCAAACTCATTTTAGCTCAGGTACTGGTAAAATAATAGTATAACAACTTAGAACCAAGTGGTGCCAGGTACAACAAACCCCGCCCCTCGCACGTATTGTAGCTTATTTTGGCATCGATCCAGCTGATGTAAGCATAGGCAAAGACAGCACAGACACATTTCACCCATTATAAGTAAATAGGAAAAAAAAAGATTTGAAAAATTCATAAAAAATTTTAACTTTGACCTACTTTTCCCAAAATGTAACCACATCTATTCTGGGGCACTGGCAACCTATAAACCTAATTTGGTATGAATTCAACCAACAGTTTTACTGCTAAAGTGTTAACAAACAAAGAAACAAACCAAACTAAAAACAATACCCCTTGCCTCCCCATCAGGGGGTGGGGCAATAATGACCCCGCCCCCTGTTTTAGTATAAATAAGTACTACATTTACAAACTATCCTTCAACAAAAAATGTGAAAAACCTGAACTTCCATGAATAACCTGAAGTTTATTAAGAAAAATAATTGCAATTTTAACCATATTATGCCACAGCTTATTCTTTACTCTGGTGCATTACAACTTACAGATCACAGTGGATCTACAAATACACAAAACATTTATTAATAGGCATCTGGAACGGAAAAATTTAGAATTTAGCTTTGTGATCGATACAACTTGATTGTCATTGACAGCGAGAGTCAATTGGACAGTGCCTGTGTTTTTAAATTGCTGTGACCGCTACAAAAATGTTTGCACTTTAAAAAATTGTCTAACTTTTCTGTTATTACAATATTATTACTGTTTGTTTTAATTTATTGTTACCAACCTGTCTGTAAAACCTGTCTTCTTTCTTGGTGTGTGCTACTGACCTCTTGGCCAGATCACCCTTGTAAAAGAAATCTCGATCTCAATGGGATTTTATCTGGTTAAATAAAGGTCTAATAAAATAATTTTAAAAAAAATCCTGCGTGCCAGATTGAATCCTTCAGAGAATCGGTTTTGTTGTTTGACACCTGTGCTATTGGGACACAATGAAGACATAAGAGCGTCCTCCTCACCTTCCCTCCTTTGTTTCCTGATTCACCTGGGAGTCCCCTCGTCCCCTCAGGCCCCATTTCACCCTGAAACACAAAATCAGCACTGAGACCCCCTAGTGGCGCAAAACAGCATCACAATAAAAAAAAGAAAAAACGGGCTAAAACTTATAATAATACATGCATACGTAATAAAACATTGATCATATATGTTCAGTGTGTGTGAATTCCTACCTTTTCTCCTTTATCTCCGTCTGGGCCTTGGGCACCTTTCGCTCCGTAGTCTCCTCTTCTTCCCTACAACACAACAACCGTCAGAGAACAACAGGAGACAACAGGAGAACGTACAGGAGAGCAGGAGGTAGTTGCTGATTGTTCTTACTGGTTCTCCTCTTAGTCCTGGTCTTCCAGCTGTACCCTATGAAAAAAAAACAAAAAACAAAAAGTCAGACATTTAATTCAAGAATAGATTAAATAATTTCCATCTGTGGTAACACACCCACGGTTAGAAGAGTTATGTTTTATTCTCATATTTCAGTTTAGTTTTGTTCTTTCATTCCTTTCATTCCTTGTAAAGTGTGTTTGCCTGGGTAAGGTGGTGTTTATTTATTGAAAATGGTAAGTTTTTAGCTTAGAACAGATGAACAAACATTCACAAAAGACAACAATAAAACCTGTCAATCAGTGTATTTGACTAAACTTGTTAATAATAAATAAATGGTTGTGGACAAAAAAAATCATACATATTCTCTCTAACTCTAGTTTTCTTTAGGTAGTTTTATCAAATATAATGTAGTTTAATTTGTCTTGTTTTTATTTGAACTTTATTTTCCCACCTAACTTATTTTCTTTACTGTCTTACTATTTTTTTTCTGTAATGATGAGACTTACCGGGCTTCCTTTTTGTCCAGGGAGGCCAGGTGATCCAGGACTTCCGCGCTCACCCTGCAGAGGAAACACCACAGTTTAGTATTTTACCAGAACACGTTCTCAGTGACTGAACATCGACTCGGTGTCACAGATAGAACAGAAGAGACAGGAAGTGTGCTTTCATCGTACTTATAGTCAGAATGATCCTTCAATGTATAACAGCAACATGTCACATAGAACAAACTGGAAACAGGACTGTAAATTAACCTTCCACACATAATATCAATATACTGTATTTGACTCATCACATATGGGAACATTTTGACACTGAGTTCTGAATTCTGTTTCAATCTTCCCAAATTGAATGAATGAATAGAATCTACACAACACAATTCCAGTTTGCTAATTTAGATTTTTTTTTGTCTTTTGGGTTTCTATGTTTTAACTGACACTTTTTTCACAACAGTCCAGATCATTTACATTTGATTTTTCTTTTTCAGTGCTAGAAATAATCAATTTCATTTCACCTCTGCATTATTCTGTGCCAAAAAAAAACCCCAGATTAATAATAACCTGATGGAATCTAAATCAAAATACTAACATTTTACAAAAAATAGAACAGAAAACTATAATATCAACTCAAATGTTTGCACTAGTAACATAAGTCTCCAGTTTTTTTTCCTTAAAAAAACTGTTGCTAGTCTTATAATTGTCCTATTACTTAAAAATTTGACAGTGACAGAGCTCATGCATTCATATCTCAGGGATTAAGATGATGGTACATTTTATTTCATGTCTCCTCTTTTATATCTATGCTCTATTAGAGTAAAGAGCACAGACTACAGTGCCCTCTATGTCCTAAACTGATCAGCGTTCACCTTTGGTCCAGCTTCTCCACTTGGTCCAGGAGGTCCAGGTCTTCCAGGCCGACCAGGATCTCCCTAAAGACACCAAAACACACAGTCAGACAGAGTTCCACCACAGTGGACGGTGTTCAAAGACAGACTTTGTACCTTCTCTCCATCAGTTCCAGGGGTACCTCGTTCACCGACGTCTCCGGGGTGACCATCAGGACCCTGTAAACCACCAAACGTTCAACGTAAACAAACCGAAACATTACCGATCATACATGGACTTATCATGTTAATGTCTTACTCTGTCGCCTGGGTCTCCTTTGCAGCCGGGAGCACCGATCCGTCCGATTTTACCCTAAAGAAAAAGACCAAAAGTCATTAATTAACCTAAAAATGTCTGAAACAAAAAACAGTTAAGCTACATTTTATTTTGTGAAAACAATGTTGAAACCACAGATTTTATATTTTGGTCATATTGTTTAGAACGTTCATATTTTGGCAAAAAAAAAAAAAAAAAAAAAAAAGTCGCATTTATAGCCTCTATATTCAGAGCAGTGGTTCCCAAAAATTTTCAGCTTGAGACCCAAAAAAACTAACATCTCTCTGGACCCAGACTTATTTATTTATTTATTTGTATTTATTTATATAGACAGGGACAATGCACAATATACATTAACCACATTAACAGGAGAGGTGTAGTGTGCCAGGTCACAGCACTAGTGCTAATTTCCACCTGTAACTTACAAAAATATGCCATAAATTTCTTTCAACTTCCATTTCCAGTTTCTCTCTCTTAGTGTGCGTGAACATTTACACGTACACTAATATTCCACTGTTATTCTGCATAAGACATTTTTCATCTAAACAGCTTATATATGCTGAATTAGACCTTTTTTTTTGGGAATTTCACACATGTGGAATTTACTGATTTTATTATGGATTTATAAGAATATACATTAAAATAAAATAAGACAAAGAATAAAAAAAATAAGTATTGGATTGGCAGTGAATCAGAAAAATGAAACAGTATGTCTTATGGGGTACACTTTTATAACACACTAATAAACATTCACACACTGTTACACAATCTCTAGGTTACACTGACTAACACTGATCGTAGGTCAGCTGACACAGGAAGTAAACTAAGCTATGTACATTTTGGTAATGTCGTCAATATGTTCATTATTTCTAAATTAATCATAATATGAATGCATTAATTTTGATAGCACTATTAATGTGCATCTATTGAAGACAATATTATGAGGTATAGAAATTGTCAAAAACTTGCTTTTCTTATACTTTATTAATAAGGCATACTGTGAATTGAGAACATTTGGGAAACACTGCTCTAGAGACAATATAACACTTGTATTAATCTTAAAAAACAAAAAAAGTTATCATATAATTTCATGTCAATACCCAAAACACCCTGAAAATATGCCCCAAATGTATTCTTTTTCTTGAATAAATTGAATTGCAGCCAGTTTAATTTCTTTAAAACTAGTAAAATGATACACATTTCAGGTAAAACTAGATCTTCCCATTTGTGTTTGGTTCTTTTTTTTCCTCCCATGTTTCACATACTTTTCATTAAAGGTCAGCTGAAGTTGAGATAGTCATGTTTATTTTATCTAATTTATATTATTGTTTTTCACACATCCCCTGGTTGAGATGCACTAAACTATGGCTTTATTTTCGTATCTGGTGTTAAATATTTCATGTTTTTCAATGACAGTAGCTGGAGTTTCACTTCCTAAACTGATAATAAAGTGGTTTCTACCTTCTGTCCATCAGTTCCGTCACGTCCTGGGATCCCACCTGAACCCTGAGGTCAAAGAGACACGACGTTGAATGAAGTAAAATCACATCCTGAAGGAACATAATTAAGAAAGTATGTAAAATGATAAATCAGGAGGAGACAAAGACCTACCTTCTTCCCCTGAGTTCCTATCTCTCCCTGAAAACAGACACAAGACTCACAGTTATTTCAGTCACAAGTTTAATATTTAAGTAATTGAATTATTGTCTTAGACAGTCATTCCCAACATTTTTGTCTCAGAGAAAAATCCGATCATCTCACTCCTTTACTAACGCAATTTTAAATTAAAGACTCTACTCATATGGACTGTGACGTCCACACTTTTACAGCCACACATTCGTTATCTAGATTATTTACTTTAGCTCACATCCTAAATAAACTTCTATATGATTTGATTTTTTTCCCCTTTAGTTTCTTCTGCTTTGTTTTTTGACATCACAGATTTGATCTCCCCCACTCCAATTTCATACTATTGTGCAACATTTTTTTTTTTACTTTAGCTTGTCATGTGTGTATGTTTATCATGTATATTTTCCTTTTTTTGTGGTAGCTTGTGGTTGGTGCTTTCTTGTCATACTCTGAAAGCTATGAACACACAAATTGTTCTTAAACAAATGGCAAATACATGTCATGCATATACTTTTGTGCAGAGCATGTAGCCTGTTTTTTGTTTCATTGGAAGTAAAATAAAGAATTAAAATAAGAAGCAACGTTGTGTTTGATAGATAGATAGATAGATAGATAGATAGATAGATAGATAGATAGATAGATAGATAGATAGATAGATAGATA
>JAPQRP010000029.1:17557114-17571653 GCA_037367295.1 Apogon hyalosoma | reverse complement strand
TGAATGTATGATTTCTGTACAAAAGTATATCACACATTACCAACAAATATTCTGACAGCTGTTGAAGGGAAATGTGTGGCACTCACAATGGTTTAACAAGGCATTATAGTAAAGTAAAGGAATACAATTATGGCAGTATTGTAATCTCAGACCATGCCCCAAATTTGGTTTATGTAGATTCAGGTCTGGTACAAGATCCACCTAATGGAAATTTCAGCAAATATGGCTGAAGGACTTAGGTTTAATAGCATACCTTGAAACCCAAATAGTTGACTATTTCACATTCAATACTTCTGAAACATCTGCATCCATTAGATGAGAAGCATTCAAAGCCTTTCTCAGAGGGCAAATAATTTCACAAGTTCAGTTCAAAGGAAGGCCAAACAAAAGCTGAGAACATTGGAGTCAAAAATTAAAAATACAGAAAATATGTACTTCAGAAATCTCTGTCCCAAGCTACATCAAAAGCTGTCGTCACTAAGATCACAATGCAATGAAATTTCATTTTCAAAAGCCACCGCTAACATGCTAAAACTTAAGCAATCAATCTTTGACCAAGGGGAAAAAATCTGAGAAAACCCTGGTTTGGCGCATTAAACAATCCCAATTAGAAAGATCGATCACTGAATTAAAAACTGATAGAGGGGAAACGATCTTTGACCCCGTGGCAATAAATGGCTCCTTTTAAGGCTTATTATGAAAGCCTATATAGTCCCAAAATTGCCCCTGGAAAACTAGACCCAAACCCTTTCTCATTTCTGGACAATATAAACATTCCTAAAATACAAGAAGAGAATAGCAAGAGACTGGGAGCAAATCTGACCTTGAAAGAGATCTCAGAGGCAATAGAGAGTATGAAATATGGAAAAGCTGCAGGGTCAGATGGTCTGCCGATTTGATATTTATAAGAAATTTGTATTGAAACTTAGGAAACCGTTCTTGGAAATGTGCACCGAATGTACTCAAAGGGATACTTCACCCTACTTTAAGGGGGGCCCTAATTACACTTCTCCCAGAACCTGGAAAATCAGCTGATAGGTGTGAAAACTGGAGAGCAATTAGCCACTTAAATTCTGTTTTAAAGATACCATATAAAATTATAGCAAAGCGATTGGACAGCCTTCTGCCAGATCTTAAGGAAGATCAAAATGGGTTCATAGTGGGATGTCAGAGATTTTACAAAGCAAGAAGGGTTTTAAATATTTTGTATGAACAGGGGGGGTGTCAGATACAGCTTTCTTGGCATTAGATGCCAAGTAGAGTGGCCTTTTTTAAATGAACTCCTCGGACGTTTCGGCTTGGGGCAGGGATTTTGCAATTGGATTAAGTTTGTGTATAATAATCCTTATGCAGAAATAATTACCAGTAGCAGTATCTCAAAACCAGTAAAGGTTGGGATAGGCTGCAGACAAGGCTGCCCTTTGTCCCCTCTGTTATTTATATTAGCAATTGAACCTCTTGTCATTGCTGTAAGGGACCACATCATGTTCACCAGTATAAATCTTGGAGGGTTTGACCATCGAATAGCTCTTTATGCTGATGACATGATTCTTTTTCTAAAAAATTTAGGAACATCATTTCAGGCTCTTTTAGTCTTAAGAAATTTGGATGTGTATCTGGCTACAAAATGAATAATTCTAAGTCATCCATAATGATTTTTGAATTCCGAAAGGAAAAATCCACTTGAATTTTCATTTATCTTGGAATTCAACTTGTTCCAAAGCTGGAAGAAGTGGTTGAATATAATTATTATGCAATTATGGCCATCATTTTTAAATCAGTGGAAAGATGGGTGAGTCTTCAAATTTCATTAATTGGCAGAATAAATATACTCAAAATCAATATTCCACCCCCATCAGATGTTTTCTTTAAAATTAAAAAACTCTTTAACCAATTTCTATGGAACAATAGGCGTCCCAGACTCCATTTGTCCCACTTATATTTGGCCTTTGACAGAGGATGCCTGCAGTGCCCTAATATGCTATGGTACTCCTGGGCAGCCCAATGTTTTACTATGCTACAGATAATTCCCTCGCATGGGGAAATATTGAATCACTGTCTCTTAAATTACTTCTTTTTAACTATATTTACTCTGACAAATACAACAAACTCAAAAAGATTACACTTAATCCAATGGTGAAAAATATGATCTGTGTTTTGCAGGCTACCCAAAGATACCTAAATGAAACCTCCCCCCTTTCCATATTCAGCCCAATTTGGGGCAACAATAACTTTGATCCAGGCAGAAATGATGTGGGATTTAAAATGTGGGCAGACAGGGGGCGGGACTAGTGAAGGATGTCTATGGAAAGGATGAAAGACTTCTAGCTTTTGAACAACTGGTGACTAAATTCAATATCCCCCATAAATATTTTTTACAAATATTTGCAGCTAAGGGGTTTTATCGGGTCTTATCAAAGCAATTTTACAAAAATTCCTTCTACGTTCGTCTTAAAACAAATTCTAACCAAAAATCCTTATTGCAAAGGTATGACTTCCGAAATGTATGATTTGCTTATGTCATCTTCTTCTGAATCTTGTTTCTAAACTTAATGCTTGGAAAACTGATTTTAACTATGGAACAATGGAGGAAAGCCTGTGAGTTAGCCCAAACAAAGACAGGCAATACACATGTAAAACTGCTGCAATTCAACCGGCTAATGAGACTGTATTTTACACCAGAAAAACTTAACAAATTCAACATACAGATCCCAGATCTCTGTAATAGATGCAGAGAACATAAGGGCACTTTGATCCATTGTCTATGGTTATGTCTAAAAATCTAGGAATTTTGGGGAGAAGTTAGAGATATGTTACAGGAGATTTTATCGGTGAAACTAGGGCTTGAACCCAAGTTTTTTTTTTAATATAAGGATTATACCCTGAAGAAATTCACATAAATCACTATGAGAAAATCCTCACAAACCTGGGAATATTACAAGCTGAGTAAATGCTCTGTCATGGAAAGAAACGGGCAAAGCAGCTCAAAGAATGGTCAGTGTTTACCACTTGAAAAAAATCACAGACACTTTAAAAGGCAAACAAGACACTTTTGAAAAAGTGTGGGGCCATTTCATTAATTATATTAAGAGCAAAGATTTGACTCATCTGTTGTATCTGGTATCTGGGACATAATTATTCTCAGTACAGGTCCACAATCATATGCTGTATTCTGACAATACTGCTGATCATCTGGTAGGACTCATGGATTCAAGTGTTGATTTTAAATGTGCCTGTTTGTTTGTTTGTTTGTTTGTTTGTTTGTTTGTTGTTGGTTGATTGATTATGTTTCTATTTTGTGTATATATAGCCTGTAAAATTCTCAATTAATGTTTTATTGGAAAAAATCCCCAAGGCATTACAGTTTATTTAATGACAAAATTAAATAGGATGAACAAAGGTTATTTCAACATTTTTCTGATACCTTTTTACAACAGGATATGATACAGACATGTGGTAAACAGAGGCTGATTTCACACAGACAGACTCTGAATGTGGCTACAGATGGATATGAACATTTTTTTGTTGTACATACAGTAGCTGTTTAGTTCTTTACATCTTAAAAAATACTAGGCAGACTACTATAGTCTCTAAAATTCATTCCTTTCTGACTTTTTACTCCACAATATCATCATTTGAAAACAATCATGACCCATGTGTTTCTATTTACCATCAGCCAGTTTCACTTTATCAAGTCCTGGTTTTACAAAGTCAAGGCTTAGACCATTAGATCTTCATTCCACTCAGCTCAGTTTAACAGTTATGAGATATTTTACTGGGAATGTTCAGGGAGTAGTGAGTCATTCTGCCAGTCTACCTTTGGCCAAAGCATCAGAAAGTGACTAGGTGGGATAGAAACAACCAAGAAACAACTTTATGAGTCAAAAAAAGTGACAAAGTAATAAAAACTAAAAGCACTGATGTTTTCTCCACTGGACACAGCTCTACATGAAAAGAACGGAGTTTAATGCTGAAATAGCAGTGTTTCTTCTACACAGATGAGTTTGATTATGAGGCTTATGAAGGTCTAAAGTTATCATGGGATGTTATTATTCTTTGCTAAGTTGCAAATAATTCTTTAGTGCAGCCACTGACAACACAAACTGTACAGAAAATGGAGGTGATTTGTAGTTTTACTGTGGCTGCTTTCTGTCTTAAAACAGAGCTAAGCTAACAGAGCTATAATGTAAACTGTCAGCTGATGAAACACATGAAGACACTGTTATTTTGAGAAACTGTAAAAATTTTGTGGCTATGACGTAGTTTGAAGAAGAAAACTGGATGGATGGATGGATGGATGGATGGATGGATGGATGGATGGATGGATGGATGGATGGATGCTGTGTAATTCTCAAACCCCACACTTGTTACATCTTCATAATTTTTAACTTCAGTAAACACCAGTTTTATCCTGGACTGTTCCTGTCTCTCTTTACTGCATCTCAATTTAGTTTATTCTGACAATAATCAGATAGAGAAACCAAGATGTTTTGTCATTTCACATTAAATTCAGTCTGAATTCTGTCTTTGTATCATGTCGTCCTCTTCCTCTGCCAACAAGCTTCATCTTGTTTTCCGTGGAAAAACATTCATTTGATGGTCAGAGTTATCTTCAGTCCTCTGATTTCAGGCCAGTTGTGATTAATTTTATTTCCTGCAGTTTAATTAGTTTAATTTGATCTCAGTTCTACCCAGATACTAACTGACCTCTAATGACCTGTGTACCAAATCTACAGCTTTCACGTGAGATGTTTAACTTTTCAAACATTTCTCCTCTATGCATTTTAAGAAAAACCTGTAAATTACTTAAAAAAAAAAAAAAAAAAGTCTCAGAAAATGAATAAATGAATTAAAAAAAACTTTGTCTCCCTCTAGTGGTCATATGTGATGTGACAACCAAATGTTTTATTTGACTTTATGAACATTGTGGGTCATTTATGTCCAAACAACTGACTGGGCAGCTTTGTATCAGAAATAATAAAAGCAAAATGAAATAATCAAACAAAAGGACTTCTTTGGAACACAGAGGATATAAATATTTTTCACTTTGACGTGTTATCCTTCAGATTGTCATGATAGCCAATAAATAAATGAATAAATGAATAAATAAAAAAACTGGGGGGAGATCTAATAAGCCCCTTGAAAGAAAAAAAGGCCCTTCAACTTGCAATGAAAAAAAAAGGGAAAAAATGTATATACTGTATGTATTTATTAATTCTGAGCATTATAGTGAGTCAAACACTCTGATGTCATCCATATGTGTTGGTCTGTTTGTTTGATCAGTCTCATACAGTAATATATTTTTTCACTGTAAGATGGAGTACAATAGTTGTTTCCCTCTGAGAATCTGACAGAACTTACTGGACCCCCTTTGTTTTTCTGTTCCTGTAATACCAGTACTGACACTGACATGTTTCCTCTGTTTGA
This sequence comes from Apogon hyalosoma, assembly GCA_037367295.1. Taxonomy (NCBI): domain Eukaryota; kingdom Metazoa; phylum Chordata; class Actinopteri; order Kurtiformes; family Apogonidae; genus Apogon; species Apogon hyalosoma. The sequence goes on along the minus strand of JAPQRP010000029.1, from coordinate 17,566,226 downwards.
TTTGATTTTAAAGTATTTTGGTTTTGCAGCTGATAAAGTTCTTCTTGTTCATACTGCCCTTTTTTTGGTGGGATCTCTGAAAATTCTGATCCCAAGTCAGCTGTCAGCTGCCCATTTATGTTTTTTTGTGGGTGTGGTCACATATGCTAATTGCACACAATCAATCACACTTTTTTCATTTACAAACAGGTGATATTCAGTATCCATCACACTTGTGGAAGAACAGATCTGGATGGTAAGAACTTTAGGTGCATCCAGAGTTGATAAGTTGTGAAATTATAAGATACATTTGAGAGAATGTTGCTGTATGAGGCCCATTGTGCAGGAAAAAATACGTGAACCTTTGTTTGGCATACTTTTTGTTGCCATTATATCTCCTCTGAGATGCTTGATTATCTTTCCAACATAACATTAGAACATTCATCTGGAAGTGGTGGTAAAAATGGTGAGGAACATTCACATAAATTCACTTTTTTGGGAATGATTTGTTTTTCTTGATTTATGAGACCAAAAAATGAGTGTGGTTTTAACAGTTTCTCAGTTTTTTACCATCCTAGATGATTTTCCAGAACAACTATGTGATTTTTCAACAGCTGCCTCTTGGTTTAAATCAATATGCACTATACTTTGACTCTAGAAGTTGTCCTGTACTTGGGAAATACTTTTCTAGTATCAAGTGACTTCATTGTCATTTCAGCCATGTAACACACTGACATGAAATGACTTTCCTCTAGGATTTTGTTGCAGCATTAAGGCATAAAAACATAAAACCACATGACTACATAAAATTAACTACATAAGATTAAAACAAAACAATGAGGCCAGTGTCAGAGATGAGCACAAATATGTCAAACTGTATTTTACAATAAAATAACAAACTGAGATCCTCATTGTAATGGCCTCATAAATATTAATAACTCTTAATTACTCATAGTGGTCTCATAATCTGATCTTTTCAATGCTCAGTCACATTTTATTTAGAGCTGTCAAAATTAATGCAGATTAATCCATCATCATGATTAATCTGATTTAAAAATTTTAACGCAATTAACCCATCTGCTTAGCAGAATGACTCTGAACGTCTCTGCCAACGCATTTTGGGGCAGTTTGTCCAAGTAGAGTTAGCATCACACATGCGCAAATGGGCAGTTTGGCTGGTAGTGACAGGCAGCAGAACCATCCCATAAAGATGGAAGACGATAAACAGCATGTTGGCCTCTGGATGGAAATATGAGGACAAAAAAAACCCAAGACGGAACAGTCAACTGACATAAAGTATTACACACTCTGCAGGAAAAAGTTTCCTTTCCACCAAAGCACTTCCAGCTTAAAATACCACATTAACATGAAGCATATGTTAGTTGGGGATTCTGCTAGTGCTTCAGCTAACACATTGCCCAGCTTGTGACAAACACATTGAGTGCATACATATATTTACTCCGCCCCCCAAAGGGGAGGCGAGGGTACTGTTTTTGGTTCAGTTTTTTTGTCTGTGTTTGTTTGTTTGCCAGCAACTTTATGCCAAAACTACTGGACCAAGAGCCTCTGTACGTCCAAATGGGTCATATCTGATGACCGTGAAAAGACAAATAACTGTATTTTACATCAATTATTTACACGGATTGATAGGATTAGTAGATCAAGAGGGATTAAACAGTTTAGATCAGTAGATGTTTTGGTTTATGATGGATGGTTGGGTCTTTATGGGTTAAATATTGTCAAGTTTTCTAACAATTTTGGCCACCACTGTATGCTTAAAATGTCATTAAAGTGTAACTATGGACACATGCTGATATTTCCATGGAATTAAATCTGTTGTGAAGTGGCAGAAAATGAAAATCTGTGTTTTTTGAGGATGACAGATTCCCAGGTGATGTATTTTGTTCTTAAAAAATAGTAATGAAATGTGTTTTATTTCCCTCTGGTCTTTATGGCCAAATAACAACAGCACACTCATTTTAGATCTATCCTATTCCTGCTATTGAAGACTAATTTGTAATACCTTAGTATGGGGGGGGGGGTCTCTGATGTCCATTATATCCACGACGGCAGGATGTGTAAATTATGCATGTGCCCCTCTAAGTGAATTTGTGCTGTACAGCCATTAGTCATAGCCTGGTCTGCAGGTTTGACATCATTTCTGAATTGCATGTTTTGGTTGAGTGAGTGCTTACTAGATGTAGACAGCGCTAATAGTCCAAACAGGCACGAGGGCACTGGGCCTCATGTTAAGCACCCTTGGAATGCAGTGTGCAGGATCAGCTGTTCATTTACCACATGACCCTGCTACCCCCCACCCCACACACACACACACACACACACTCCTCAGAGCCACATGCCATATCACTGTAGCAGTTCATTACAAGTGGAGTAGAAGGTGACAGCATTTTAATGGCTCACAGCTGGAGAAAACACACACAGATCGCAGTGTTAATAAGTAGATCTAATGTATACACTGGTGGAAAACCCTTGAATAAGCAACACAGCTGTGTAAAACTCCTCAAGTACAAGTACAATTTTCTTACAATTCGCAATTATTACAAAGTATATGACCCTCAGCAACTTGTTCTAATACTTCAGACTTTGTTCTTTACATATAGTTTCTGAAAAAAAACTTATTTGTTTTTACAAAGTGCTATTTAGTATTTCGTCATCGTTCTAAAATAATTACCTGAATCTTTTTTTTTTTTTTGGCAAAAGTTTGACAAGACTTTTTTTTTGCCAAAATCATCATACTCAATTTATGATTGTCTTTTTTTGTTTGTTTGTTTGTTTGTTTGTTTTTTTGTGTCCTAAAAAATCAGGAAAAGAGACTTAGGCAATTATTTTAGCTAGGAGACATTAAAAAAAAACAAAAACAAAAAAAAAACCAACTTTTTACTCCTTAAGTAAAAACATTAATTTTTTTTTAAATATGTTGTATTGTTTTGTATTTTTTTTGTTTCTTTTTAAAAAATATTTTTAGTATATTACCCTCAGCAAATAGTTGTAATACTCCATACTTTGCTCTTTACATATATTTTCCACATCACGTATTATTGCTGTTTTTACTGAGTGGTTAGGGTTATAATTTTTTTTTAATATACTTTGTATATTTCTTACTTTAATCTTTGCTTATAATATTACTATCCTTATGCAGCAAATTTCCTCATTTTGGGGCATTTAGCAGCAAAATGTACTTCTTTAAAACTATTTTTGAAGTGAAAGAACAGAGAACAACTACTCACTTAATATTTTCTGTTTTGCGAACCATTCTGTTAACCCTAGAGATAAGTACGTATTTATTTATTTTTGTCACAAGTACAGTTACACAGAGTACAATGCACACTGAAATGTATTTATACCTGGAGCCAATAGTAAAATAATAATAATTTAAAAAAAAACTCAAATGGAGCACACAAGATAACAAATATATAAATATTAATAACTATCTTAAAAAATGAAAATCTCAGATCAGTAGCTTCTGAAATACTCAGAGCATGCAACGTTCAAAGTCACTTAAAACCCCATTCTACTGGGTTTGACTTTCAACAGATAATCTTGACCATGTCCACATCCCTACATGCATTGAGTCGCCGTCATTCGATTGGACTATTATTAATATCTGTATAAATATTTGTGTTGCTGATGCAGTGGATCAGCTGTGCCTAATAAAGTGGCCGGTTCATGTATATTCAAAAATCTTTGAACTTTATAATGAAAAGATCTAAGTAACAAAAACGATTAGTACATTTAGACCCAAACTTGTGCCGCTAACAATCTCATAATTTAATTTACATGGTTTTAATGCAATGCACTCAGACATGGTCTATAATGTATTTAACCTACATGTATAAAATGATTTGTCATGTTCTCCAAACCTGCATTATATCTACAGTCTATTTTCTTATCAACTCGTGATGGATATTAAGTTTTTTGCTCTGATATCTATAGTTATTAGGTCACAATAAATCTTCTTACTGTTTGTGCTTCATTTTAACAATAGAAACATGCACGACTCTCTCAGAAACAACAAAGAGAAAGTGTTTCTGAACTTTTGATAAATGCTGTGTGTACTACAAAACATATAGTGTCCTATTATCAGGTAGCTGTTATCATCTTATCACCCATAACAGTAACACTCAGAGAAGAAGAAGTCTCTTATCATATATTTTCAGTTTTTGTTTACAGACACACCTAAACAGTGGCCACAGTATAATTCACATTCAGTTTGGACAAAGAAACAAACAATAAAAACAGTTTCACTATGTTTTTTCATCAATGAAATGGGAAAGATTCCAAAATGAAGATACAAACATTACCCTTTACTCCCAAGTAGTAGATATTTATGAAAAGACTGATGATAATGTATATAGTTTATGCTAAATTACATTGCATTGTTTGTTTTAGGTCAGAGGTCAGTGCGGGAGAAAAGGTCCTGTTGATTAAATGTGATCACAAAATTATGACAAGTTCATCCGGTCAAACCCCAAGAAGTTAATAAAATTAGAAATCTAGTAAATATACGTTTTCTGAGTTTGTATGAAATGTCAAAGGGAAACTATATATGTGCATAGTTTCAGTACTCATTTGCAAAACTTCAGGAAAAATTATTTAGTATATTATACAAGTATATTGATGATGAGGCTGAAAATTTAATATAAGATTTATTACCGTCTTGTGTGATCACTCAGTCATTTTGTGGTTTGGTTAACAACATTGTAGAATGAGAAACAGATTGGACAACTGGTGCGTTAGCTCTTTCCCCCTTTGTTTAATATATGTGTTTTTATATACAATATTCAAGTAGGTTATTTAGGGTAATTTTGGTTTCTAGCTATATTTACTGTCCTGCTGATTTGGGGTCTGTTAAAGAAGGTTATCCTAAAAGAAGCTGTAGCTGGTTGTCACCTAAAGCCCAGAGAGTCTGGAGAATACGGAACAGAAACGCAAGAAATCAAGATTATGTAGGAGTTTACATTAAAGGCCACCAAGTGCCAGGGGCAGCCAGGAACAGTGTGTACAGACCATCACTGTGTCAGAGTTGGAAGTAATTCTACTCATCAGGTATCTCTGCTTCACTTCTACTTCTTTTTACTTTTATTCCTTACAGCTTAACGTATATATCTACCTTACATTTTGAAACCAGGCTTCAGTTTTGACGCATTTAATTGGACTGTTTATCATATTGTATTGCATCACTGCATGGAGTGACTTCAAACTGATTGGAGCCTTGACTGACAGACCAATAACCCACTTGAAACTGGTTCATATTACGAATGGTGAAAAAGATGGTTTCTGTGGTTGTATAGAAGTGCTGTGTCGTCAAACTGCTTATATGTGCCTTTAAATCACCCCCTAGGAACAAATAAAGTTGAATAGAATGTACAAGATGCAAAAAAAAAATTAAACAGACATGAAATGGAACTGGATTGTGAAGAAAGGAGTCTTAATGTTTTAACTGCGATGAAATAAATGTTCATTACTTTCAGTATACTATTTTTTTACTTTTTGCGAGGGTAGAATGAGCCTTCATATTATATAAATATGATGTGATATTCAGTTACTTTCAAAGGTCGACTTTTTTACTCATAACGTAATATCTGTAGTTCTCAATGCATGCTTTTGCTACTTCTGCTTAGACCTGTGTTTACCACTAAAGAAATGCACTCAAAACTGTAAATGAAAGTGTGCAGCAAATGTCAAAGTGACTTTCTGCTTGTGTGGTTTCATATTGTTGGTAACAGAGCGTCTAATAGTTTGTCTCTCTTGAATCTGTGTGGTCTGCCTGTGACAGCTCTCAACACCCGGATGCCTCGGCAGCTGATGAGTCACGCACCTTCTTAAGAAATGGTTTGCGCTTTGGAAGCAGGTGTCAGTCAGACAGTGTGTTTTAGTATCGGTGTTGCCCACAGAAGAGGTAGCCTTCCTGAAGAAGAAAAAGACAATGACAGGATGCTACAGTTGTGTTTCAACAACTGTCCGGATATGGTACAGAAGAAAAAAACAGGTTGCTGCTTTCTGGGCAACCCCCTCTGTTATGCAGAGATGTCTCATATCCTGTTCCACAAGTCCCTCATAAGGACCGCATTTTTGAGACAGAAAAGAAGAATCAATTAAAATCTTGTCTCCTGAATGAGGCGTAAGGTGAGATGCTCCGAGAACCTTGTGGTTGACAGTAAGACCGTTATCAGCATGTCTGCCTTGTGATGATGTCACGTGGGCTCCTATGGGTAACCTCATCTCTTCCCTGGCACCGTCTCATCTACTCAGCCTCCGTCATTGCATGCCACCCTGAAGTACGCTGTGGTTTGGCTTCCTGTCAAAAGCAGCTGCAGATAGTCAGCAGGGAAATGTTTACCGACCATGAAGTACAGCACTTAAGTACAAATTAGACATGCTTTACTTGAGTATCACTATTTAATATGTTTTATACTAGTACTCCACTACACCACAGAGGCAAATATTTGTAGTTTGGACTCCAAAGCATTTGTCTGAAAGCTTCAGTTACTTTTCAGATTACACTTTATCATCCCCCTCCTCCAGTGATAACCACATAAGTCCAAATGCATTCATTGGTGCAAGAAGGACATGAGTTCAATGGCAGGTTTGCCTCAGTTACTCCAGCCTCGTCATGTTGGTTGTTAATTTACAATCACCCATAGGTGTGGAGGTGAGCAGTTGTTGTCTCTGTGTCAGTCCTGCAATGAACTGATAGCTGAGATAAGCCCCAGCATCTGTGCAACCCTCCAAAGGATTAAATGGTCTGTAGCAGTGGTGTCAAACTCATTTTAGTTCAGGGGCAACATACAGCCCAATTTGATCTGAAGTGGGCCGAACCAATAAAATAATAACATAATAAACCTATAAACAATGTCAACTCCAAACTTTTGTCTTTATTTTAAAAGTGAAAAAGTACAATTATATTATGAAAGTGTTCCTATCTACAACAAACATCTAAAAAAAATATGAATAACATGAAAAAATAAGAAAAATTAGTGCAATTTAACAATATTATGTCACTCATTTACACGCGCATTACAACTAGTAGATCACAGTGGATTGACAAAGGCACAAAACATTCAGTAACAGGAATAATGTTATTTTGCTTTTTTAAATTGAATGATACACTTTAAAATGTTTCCCTGTGGTCTACATAAACTGTAAATGCTATACTTGGGTCTGAATTCTTCATTAATTCAACTCCACAGGTCCATCTTCAACCCTATTTCTGAGTAATGACATGAGACCGGTCATTTTGAGCACTGGCCCTTCAAATGCACATGACCCCACCCCCGTCCAGGTTGTTGACTGCGCTCTGTCCCATTCAGTCACTTCAGTTCATTAAAAAAACCCACAACAGAACATTTTAGGAAATCGGCTCGAAGTTTGGATATATTTTCAGTATGGACTACAACCACTGCTGCTGACAAACAAATTAGGTGTATGCCGAGAAATGTTCGTCGGAAGTCTTGACCTTATATGTGCAAATGTCGTGATGTAACTAGTTGTAAACATTTCAAATTAAGAAGAAATTAAAATGGGTTGTAGAAATCTGTCCGATGTCTGCCAAAATGAATATAAAGATAGTTTTGCAGCAGCTGGAGGGTTCAAATTCAAACTGTATGAACTATTAGGGTCCAAATACACAAATAAATGAACCAGACTAATAAAGGGGTTTAGGAAAATATGACCCCTTTAAGACATTTCACGTTCATATTTGTTCAGGTTATTCACAGTTTTTGTGAAAGAATAGTTTGTAAATGTAAATATTTTCATGTAATTTTACTTTTTTTTTTTTTTTTTTACATTGAAACAAAGATAAAAATTTGGACCTGCCATTATTTTTAGGTTATCATGATAGTATTTCACTGGTTTGACCCACCTGAGATTGATTTGAGCTGTATGTGGAACCTGAACTAAAACAATTTTTACATCCCTGATTGTTAATATCTTTAATATAATTTTTATAAATTCATCCCATGGTCTGGCTCGGACTCTTTGGCATGCTGGTTTTGGTCCGTGGGCCATATGTTTGACATCCCTGGTTTAGAGAATGAATGAATGAGATTTAAAGGCCATTACAATCTGTATAAAATACAACATCCTTTGCTCTTTGACTATCAGTTTAGAAAAGTTACCCCTTAAACATGGGCAAAAAACAGATTGCGCTTCCAGAATGGAGTGTATATAGAGCCCTGTGATCAACCGGTGTCCTGTTCAGGGCATACCGAGGTCCTCACTGCTTGGTTCGTAGCTAATTACTATGTGGATTTATGTGTATGACGTGAGTCCTTGTGTGCAACCAAAATACTTTTAACCTCTGACCACAATGATATCATTTTCACATCATTCTATCGAGTGTTGTAAAGACATTTTTTTTCTACATGGTCATCAGGGGTTTAGCACTAAACCCTTTAAAGTGTAACCTTACCCTTTAAAAAAACTATCCCCTCTCCCTACATTCCTCTTGGATTTGGTGGGAAAAAAAACCCTGTTTTTGTGAACTCATGAAAAGTTGACTTTTGACAGATATATGGTTCTTACAACACTCACCTCTTCAGAATAGCTTACCCACCATGAGTTTTACTCTCCATTTTACCTTGTACTGCACCTCGCCATTTTTATGTATAGTAATTACTCTTTTATCTATTTGTTTACTTCTTTGTATTCTATACATTGTCTGTTTTATCCTTTGCTGTACAGTGTCCTTAGGTGTCATGAAAGGTGCTTATAAATAAAATGTATTCTTCTTCTTCTTCTTCTTCTTATCATTATTATTATTATTATTATTATTACAGGACAGTGACACTACAAACATGATGATCTATAGATTAAACAACCAACAGTTTATGAAGTTGTTTGATTGAGCTTAAACATGTAATGCAGAAAAATGTTACACACACATTAATACAGTGGCAATATTAATCAGAAGCGTCACAAGGACCATAGTTTTTGTACTTCAGTTAGATTTGGCTGATAATGTTTATAAAGTCGCAGGAAAAATGATTAGACCATCAAAAGTCATCAAAAACAATGGTTCTGCAATCAAGTATGGTACTAACTCCTGTGTGTATCATGTGACTAAAACAGACAGAAAAGAAAACATGGAATGAATAAAAGCACTGTTTTT
>JAPQRP010000029.1:17530987-17547019 GCA_037367295.1 Apogon hyalosoma | reverse complement strand
TGTAAGAACTGAAGTGATTTTGGTTATTATCAAGAAAACATGGAAAATGGATAGATATCAGGTCTGAAATTAAACTATTATGAGCTACTTTTGTTGTTATCATTATACGTGTCCAAACAAATGTACCTTTAATTGTACCAGGCATTAAAATGAATGAGAAATTGAAGAAAACAAGGGGTGGTCTAATATTTTTTTCTGCGACTGTAAACTTTTACTTAAGGTTTTAAGGCAGAATGGTTTCGTGGAGCAGAGTGATATCAGTGTTCACCTAAAGCATCTGTAAAGCTCCATTAAATCATCTTTTACCCATTGAAATCACAATCACTATTTAAGGAGAACACAGACCTAATAAGTATAAGGAGTCTGTGAGGAATTTTGCAGAATTGCAGGCCCGTGTCCATTTTACACCGACTCCACTTGAGCTGAAGAACAGATTAATCACCAACTACTCCTAATTGCACGATCATCAATCACAGAGAAGATCACTTCAGTGTGATTCATCTATGCCGAACCAAACGGACTGAGGGGTTCCTGCAGGCAGAGAAGAGCTGCACAATGCTGAGAAGTTCTATGTGTTACAAGATTATGAATGTCATGTTGAAAAATTACTTCTTTGGATTTAATGTGGTTATGTAGCTTAAGGAGTCTTTGGATGGAAATTGCATTCTCTGTAATGAGCTAATGACTGACTGTTGTGCACAGGAGGCAGCAGAATGGCTTGTAATGAGGGGAAACCAGATGAGAGGTCTGGATATTTGATTTAACAGACCACCAGGTGTTTGTTTCCGTCCCTATTCTATGATGTACTTCAGTTTTTCTGGGGCATTGGCTCTTTTTCACATGCCCACAGTCTTGTTATTACCATGCTGGAGAAAAGCCCTTTCCCCAGACTTTTCTCTACATCCCTGCTTGTGTCGCGTGATGCATGAAAGGTCATGCATGTGTGCTTTTTGTTCCAGAGGCCTGCCTCTCAGGGCTGAATTTGTTATCTCTCTCCTCTGATCAGGATACATTCAGGAATTTTTTGATATAGTGAAGAGGGATCATTTGTCTCTGGTTCCACTGCAGACAGAGCTTCTTTTATACCTTGAATCACAGTGGATTGTAACCGAGCACTTTTTAAGTCTTTTGCATTTTTTCATTTGCATCCCAGAGGCCAATTTTGTACTTTTTCCTCCATGAATTTGTCTGACAGCTTTAGTCCATTTCCATATCATAGTTTTCATCCCCTTTTCTGGTCAATGAAATGCAGGCGTGTGTTGATAGCAAATGTCTGTGGAAAACTGAGTAAAAGATCAACAGATTGTACGGTGTAATAATAGTTTAGAGCAGGGAAAACCTCATTTTGATGCTGGAAACTATGAAGGAGGATTAGGGTCACAATGAAGATTAAAAAAAAAAGACATTTCCAAGAATGAAGTCAGTGTATTTTATGAAGTCATAATTTTATGACAATAAAGTTGTACAGAAAAGGAAATATTTATGTTAAAATGAGGACTCTAGGCCATCTCCTAATCATCTTATCATTACACTTAAGTATATATTTGACAAATATAATAATATTATGTTAATTTAAAATTTTTCGGGATTTGTTATTTACAATTTTTGTTATTGTAATGTTATTTCTTCTGACCTGTTAGAAACCGTGGATGGAAAATAGCCTTTAGTATGATTCTCATGAGACAGTGATCCAACGAATACATGATGCTCTAATAAAATATGATTCATTGCTGTAAATTAACCCCCAAATATCTAAACAGCCACCAAAAACCAAGACCACCTACTGATCTATAATGTTTACGGATGTGTGAACCACCAATCCTATCAATACATGTAAATTATTCAGGTAAAATGAGGGTTCTCAACTTTAGATCATGATTGATTTGGACACTGAAAGGCTCCGTAGTGAACATGGAAACACCATCATCTTCTGCACCATTAATTCACCAATAGAAATACATGTATTTTGACAAATGACAGAGGCTGTAGACACTAGTTAAAGATATATTTTGCAGAAAAAGTCACATTTTCTTCAGTTTTATATGTTTTGATATAATAACATTTGGATTTACTCTGAGCTTTTATGGACATCTACATGGTCAGTAAATTAAATATAAGAAAACTAGTGCATTGACCTGTGGGGATCCACAGGTTCTAGATGTGGTAGTTTTTTATGCTGTTGTGTATTCGTGCCTGCTGTTCTGCATTTGTCCAGCAGTCACCGCCAAAGCGTTCTGGCCATAGCAACGTGATTGTGAGGCTACTGTATTCCAAAACTACTAATATCTCCCAAAATACTGGTCCTATCAACTTGCCATTGTCACTAGTCTTGTCCTTGACCAAAAATTCTTAAATATGCCAAAATGCAGCAGTCAGCTTTTTCCAGATTTTGTGTGAATCCCCGGACACACACACACACGCACACACGCACACGCACACACACACACACACTCAGAGGCCTCTTGACTTTTACAATACAGATACTTAACTTTCACTGAAAAGGGCAAAAGGATACTATTATAATAATTGGTACTAAGTCACTTAGTAGGTTAGATGTAGAGTTAAATTTATTTATCAGTCACTTCAAAATAGTTGTAGGTCTTTAATGGGATTAAACTACCAACAGGTTATAAAATTCAGGTCAAATAAGCTCAAACTTTAACATCTACGGCAGTAAAATGGAACACATTACAACACTAAAATGATTTTTAAAAAACCAACATACGTTAGAGTAAAACCATTTTATAGTCTGAATGAGATGGAACGTAGGAATTATGATATTTTACAGTCCTCTGCAAGGTTAGAAAATATTGGGGTTTACATGGTTGTGTTTGTTAAACATAAAACAGGTAATGCAGCTACTGATTCTTCATCAGTCTTTTGGTTTTACTGGTATTATTTGAAACTACTTTTTGCATGTTGTAAAGCACTGTCAGAATGAAAACTTTCTAAAGGTGCTATTGTTTTGGATTTTCTCTGCTGGTTGCTGTGCAGCTTACTCAGCATGCACTTATAGGCATTATTATCTCAGCGAAAAGAGCTCAGTGTGCAGTTTTCCACTGGAAACTGAAATCAGAAGGGATAAAAGTAATGCCACTAGGTGTGGTCATCTGTCCGTGGGAGTTTATTGTGAGATGCATGCCATACACTTGGCATGTTTTCCAGACATCTCTTTTAAGAAATACTACCTCTGAGCTTTTCTTTTCTTGCCAATGTGCAGCTAAACACAGGTTTCCCAAAAGAAATCTGCAGACTGGATGAGTTATGACTCTTCTGGGTATCAGCCCACCTTTTTCTGCTTTTTGTCTGAGTTCCTTCTTTTCCCGCTTCTCCAATTCCTGCTGGTTGTTATATTAGTCTTAAATTCAGCTGTACTAAAAACAGGGTCCTATCTCAGCTAAGAGGAGACTTCCCCTCCTTGGCCCCCAACCCCCACCCACCTCTGGAAGTAAAAGAAACACTCCGCTTTGTTGTCAGATAATGAGCTGACAAAGCTGGAAAGTGTTATTATGAATAAATCTGTTTGTGTGTGAGACTTTAAGGGTGTTGAGAAACTCTGTGAGCTGGTGTTGAACGTGTTTTCTGACACATGCAAGTCAAGAGGCAAACTGTGGGCTAATTCAGTACTGGGCACTCATGTTACTGCCTTCTTTTTGTGCAAAGGGGAGAGGGGATTTAGGGGGTGTGGGCGGAGGATAGCTGGGGGTGGGAGGGGAACGCACAGAAGGGAGAGGGAGAGAGAGAGAGAGAGAAAGAGAGAGAGAGAGCAAGAGGGAAGGCTGGGGCTCAGGGGAGAGGGCGGAAAACAGAAGGAGCTTTAGCTTTGGGACTCCAGTGGAAAGTAGAATAGTGTCTGTATGAGCACATGAGGGAAAAGAAAGAAGATGGATGAGAATTCGAAGGGTGGCAGAGCAGCAAAAGACTGTCTTCAATACTGCTGATCTGGACACAGAAAAGAGGAAAAACAAAACAGCAGTTCACTCAAGGCTTGTCTGAACAAGAAGCAGAAAGAAGGAGGCGGATAACAGAGGAGGCATGCTTTTACTCACCCAAGAAAGGCAAGAAACAGTGAGTCAAAGCAGACAGACAGACAGGAAGAGGCTGAGGGGGAAAGAAGGAGGAGGAGGAGGAGGGTCAAGGGAGGAAAAAGAAAGCATAACTAGAGAGACCAGAGAGGCAAAAGATTAACAGTTTTGAGAGGGCGACTGTAAGAGAGTGAGATTAACAGCCGGGGAGGGGAGGAGGAACAGTATAAACAGTATAAACACAGTGACAAGGTGACAGAAAGCAGTAACGGGTCAGTGTTGAGCAAGGTGAAGAGAGACAAGAGGGTGAGTGGGTTAGTGAGGGAGGGGGGAGGTATGAGGGGACAGCACTTGAAGTCACTCTTCTCTTTCACGATCACTGCCCTGTTTCTGGGGACCCTGCTGACCACTTTCATCTGGTACACGTCCAACGACAGGTAAGCAGCCGGAAAAAAGCACTCGGATCTGTTAGGACTAATAACATGCTGTGAAAAGTGCCAGTTGAAAACCTTAACTGAGTAAACTCATAGGGGTACTATCAGCAAAAGGTATGTTCAGTGTGAAGATAGATGTTAGAATGAGGCACAGAAAGACAGAAACTAAAGCTACAAAAGTGCCCACGTGTGGGGCATTAGAATGTAATAGAATGAAAAAATAACACGCATCATACTCTTTAAGACGATCTTGTTTAAAGCATCACTGTTCTGTGAGAACCGCATATCACTAAAACAACCGGTCTGTGACAACGCAGCTAATCCGGAAGGGTTATAAAGTGGTTATTTAACTCAACATGTCGAATTCTTTTAGCTCGTAAATTAACACACAGTCTTCAACAAACATCCAGAATCATCAGTAGTTTCCACTGTACAGATAGAAAGTGAACAATTTTCATCTTAACAGTGACTCAGACTGTCAGATAAATGTAGTGGTGTACAAAATAAATAAATAAATAAATAAATAAATAATTAAGGTTTGCCTCATTATAAATTAGAATTATTTCTCAAATTTGATAAGTCAACTACACTCACAGTTACACGCTTTCACAGAGTCCAGTCAGACAGGTTTTTGAGCGTTTGATTGATTGGAAGAGGTGAGCGTTGTTCGCCAAAGAACTTCGAGAAGTAAAATATTTATCAGTAAATCAGTGACAGTCATTTAACGATTCCAGATTCCTTGACAAACTACACCTACACCAACTGCAACCACACATTACAGTAAACCAGTGATGAAGCAAAGATTAGATGGTAGTAGATGCAGAGCAGCTGTTAAAAAGTATGTTAAGTAGGGATATTAAAACGGTTCCTGTTAGGGTTTTGCTATTGTTTGTAATGTTTTTGATTCATTCTACTGCTTTAAATGTTTAGGGTCAAGTTTTACTCCACGTCTTTTCTGCTGACGTCCCTTATGCATTAAAAAAAGGTATAAACGTCAAACCATACCTAGTGTAAATGTGCTCCAGTGTTAGTACACTTCAGACTCTAAGGTAGTTCTAGGACATACCACATTGCCATTATTTGTTTACATCACTCGCAGTGAAACATGAGACGCTATTTCAGCTCACTGGCAAAACCAGACTACTACCCACCTGAAATTAGAGGGCATTTGGCAGGATACACTCTGGCTTTTAATAACAACCTGTCATTCCGTTGTTGGTTTGTTGTCCGATGTGGATATCAAGACATGTTTGCAAGACTTAAACTGGACTCAAACCCTTTTCTTCCCATCAGGACCTTAAAAACAGGAAGACAAGGAGGTACACAACTTCACAATACAAGCCACAGACCACAGCCATTTCAACACAATCAGACATGCAAAATACAACAGTCTCCAACTGAAACGTGGCTCAGAGTCGAAGGTCTATGGTTGTGTGTTTGTTCACTGGTTGTTCATTCATGGTGTTTAAAGAAATTCCAGACTCTCAAAAGTAATCTGTCCTCTTAGAATCATGTCGCACAGATGCAAAACTTGATGACTGTATTTGTGCGGGTATTTAAGTACAGCTTAGACACAAAACCATTTGTCGACCATAAGCTGCAACTTACAAAATGACTTTGACTTGAAATGAAGGAAATAGCACATGCATTGGAACTTCTGGCACTCTTATGGCAGGATTTCCTTTTGTATTGACGTAAACATCAGAACAAGAGTCCTGATGACAGCAGAAACAGGATCCCAGGCTCAGAGTAAATTAGATTATCTGTTTTACCTCAGCTCTCTTATGTTTTACTCCTGTGTTTCGTTTCTTTTCAGTCATGTGGAACCTCACAGACTATCTTCTCAGAAGAAAACTGAGAAAAGAGCCCCCTCTGTGTCCTCTGACAACTGTAATGGCTGCAGGTGAGAGCGAAGTCACATCTTTATCTTTGTTTATCTTTTTATCAAACTGCAGTGTGTCACCACCTAACTGTGTATTTGTGTGTGTTACAGTACAGTCATTGATAAAATGTTAGAGCATTATTCTCAACCCTGGACCAAGCAGGAGGAAAATTTCAAAAAATTCAGGTAAACTATGTCATAAAATGCAATGAAAGTATCCTTAAGTATTGTGCTATAGAGAGCTGAAGTCTCACCCTTTCCTCTGTGCACAATGGGATTTAACCTCAGAAAAAAGACCATTTATGCATATGATGTTTGTCAATTTCAAAGATCATTTCATGAGCCAAGAAAGTTAAAAAATAGTAAAGAAACATGTAGTTTTGTGTTAAACAGCTCAGGGGACTGTACCTTTTTTTGCATGTGATACACTTCAACACCAAAATGGCCACTGCTTTGGTATATTTAACTTAATCTTCAAGAGCAACGGAAACAAATATTAAGAAGTGAAAATCACTACAAGTCTGGTCATGTTGAAGCTGCAGAGATACTGACTTTCAGGTGTGCAGTGTGTAAATTTGCATACACCTTTGCCCGTAAAGTGAGAATAAAATGTTCTCACTTCTTCTCATGAAATGATTGTGACAATGTGATTTATCCTTGATAGATAAAGTGTAAATGGGACTCACTATGTAATCATTGCCCCTGTTCAAAGGTGATTTATGGTGGGATAACTAGGAATAAAAAGAGGTATGTGTCTGTAAACAAAGTCATTCCAAGTTAATGTCCAGTAGTGTATTTTTACAGTCTGACAGCTCAACAGCTTCATCACAAACTCTGACTTTCTTGACCTGTAAAATTTTCTTTTAAATTGACATATACAGTCATGGCCAAAAATAAGCACCCTTGCCAGTCTGTCAGAAAACGCAACACTTCTCCCATAAAATGATTGCAATTACAAATGTTTTGGTGTTCATATTTTTATTTCTTTTGCATTTATTGATAATTCCTATCCCTGAGTCTTAATTTTCTTTTAACTTGTCTTACATTCTCTGCTTTTTTATGCTGTAGCCCATGTTCTACCCTGATTTTTTTTTTTTTAAATGTTATAAGTACCTTTGTCTGTAAAGCCCTTCAGGTCAATGTCTGTTGTTTTTAAATGTGCTATGTAAATAAACTGACTTAACTTTTGTTTGCATTCAAACGGCACAAAAAAATCAGAGAAGCAAAGTCCAACTTGATAAGATTTCACTCAGAACTCAAAAAATGGACAGTTATCAGCACCCTTAACTTAATATTTGTGTAGCACACCCTTTGGAAAAAAAGTTCAAAAGTAATCGCTTCCCGTAACCAGGAAGGAGTTTCATACAGGTCTCTACTGGAATTTTACACCATTTTTGTTTTGCAAGCCGCTCCAGGTTTTTCAGATTTGAAGGATGCCGCCTTCCAACTGCTGTTTTAAGTTATCTCCACAGGTGGGATTCAGATCTGGACTCATTGTTGGACATTTCAGAACTCGCTTTGTTTGTTACCATTACAGTGCTTTTTGAAGTGGGTTTTGGGTCAGTGTCGTACTTGGAGACCTATGACCTCTGACCTGTGATGCAGCTTTCTGACACTGGGCACTACGTTGCACTCCAAAATTCTTTGGTAATCAACAGATTTCATGTTGTCATTCACATAGTCAAGGAATCGAGTGGCAGAAGCGGCAAAGCAACCCCAAAACATCATTAACCCTCCACCAGATTTGACTGATGGGACTATGTTCCTTTCTTTAAACTGACTTTGTATCATCTGTCCACGGTATGTTCTCCCAGAAGGATTATGTTGTACCCTGTGTCTGCAGGTCGGCTTGAATGTGTTTGGAAGTTCATCACGGTTCTTTATCCACCATTTGAACAATCCTTCATTGTAATCTGACATCAAGTTAGCTCTTCCATTCACGTCCACAGAGGTTAGCTACAGAGCCGTCGGCTGCACGTCACAGTGGACACAGGAACATTAACATCTTTGTAAATGGACTTGTAGCCTTGAGATTCCCCTTGTTTATCCAGAATTTTGGCTCTCAGTTCTACTCTTTACTCTTCTTTCTTTTCTCCATGCTCAGTATGACACAAAACCCAAAGGTAAAGTCAGCTTTTCTCTATTTTAACTGGTTGTGTGTGTGATAACTATACTGCCCATACCTGTTATTTGCCACAGGGTCTAAATATAAATTACAGGTTTATCACATGCTTGAAATACAATTATTTCACACAGTTTTGACAGGGTGCCAATAATTTTGTCTAGTCCATTTTTTGAGTTCTATGTGAAATTCTGTCACGTCGGACTTTGCTTCTCTGATTGTTTTCTTTAGTTGTGTTCCAATGCAAACAAAAGAAATAAACACACACACACACAAACACCTAAACATTTGCAATTGCAACAATTTTCTGGGAGAAGTATTTTCTGACAGAATAGTAATGGTACTGATATTTTTGGTCATGACTGTATATGTGTAAATGATGGCTTTATTCAAAGGGGATCAAAAATATTTGTCTCCATTGACTGCAATACACTTTTTCCCCCCAAAATAAGGTTGCATGGGGAACAACCTGGAATGGGCAGAACAGTCCTTCACTGACCCAAAAAACATAAATATGTTAAATCCACTAAACCTCTAGTAAAATGTTGTTAGATTTCCTTTACATTTTAATAATTTGTTGCTGAAATTGAATTCTTTGAGTATCATTTTGTGAACACAGGTTATTTACTTTCACTGTTGATATTCAAGAATTCAAGAAACAGCAAAATAGCCTCTAGTACATCAACATAACTCACTGAAAACAGGGTGTGGATGTATTTTTTTTTACAGACTCAACAACTTTCTTATATTCAAAATAGCATCAAACTTTATTTACCCAACAAAATCAGGTGAAAATTATGAGGAAATGATTGAATCAGTGACTTTAAAAAGAGTAAAATACTGTAATTCTCCAAAGTCTATTCAGCGTTTTATTGTCAGATTTCTGCTGGTGATTCTTATATTGAATCAAGAAATCATTAAAATGTTGCATTAATATTTCACAGTACTTTCCAGTTGCTTTTGTTTAAGTGTTCATTCGGTCCAGTTTAACACAGTATAACTGTATATAATAGTATAAAATGTTTTCCCTCATCCTCAACAACACCCTTAATTTTTGTCATAGTTTCTGTTTGTCTAAATGGCAATTCTATTGTTCTTGCATGATGAGAAAGAAGAACAGCTGTCCATGTGGAAGGAGAAGTAGAACCAGAAATGCACATTGCATCAGGGGAACTTACTACCATGTGGTCTAAATTTAACACGTCTTGAGGTTGTGTGTGTTATAGAAATGAGGGACTTTACCCAAAGGAATCAAGAGTCTTTTTATATTGAACTGACTTTGTGCACATGAAAGTGGATGGTTTCCTTTAAGAGCTTTCAACAGCTCTCTTTTTCTTTTGCATGTTATTTGACTTAATCTTTGTGGTTCTCAGATCTCAGCTGAACACCAAGTGCCATGGCTTCAACAAGGCCATTGTCACCCAGGCCAACACCCCGGTGGGATCCAAGCTTGTGTACGATGGTGAGAAGAAGAAGGCTCTCCAGGTGACCCCGGAGCTTTTCAGCACATTTGTGAAGGTATGAAGTTTGTCATTAAGGAACACAACACCTGCTGTTTGTTTTTGTCACTGGTCATGTAGTGCTGTTAGTCATGTGTCTGCTCACAAGTTTGTGCTCTCATATACACAACCACACAGCAGGTTTATTTTTGGTACGAGGATCATACTTTTTACTCTGAGCACTGACCATGACAGCATTTTAGTCTGTTTGTGCAACGTGCTTTTGGTCACATTTGACATAGATTTCACATTTTAAGTCATCTCTGTCACATCTGATGATAGAAACCAGATATTTTGGTAAAAAAAACAAAAAAAAGGGGGGGAGTAATGTGACACAATGTACTACGGTTTCAAATGGATGAGTAGAAGTTTATATTTGTTCTTTCATTTAAGTGATTTTAATTAGATCAGATTTTATTTATTTAACATCAACATAATAATAATGTGAGGTCTCTCGTTAAAGGGTTCTATGTAGTTTTGCTATTCCAAACTCTCAGAACACAGTTAGTTCTATCAAAACCACCAACATATTAATGCACAGACTGTATCACTCACTGAATAAATTACAAAGCTCTTTGTTTGCACACATCTGCATTATGGGATCATCAAGTTTTCTTTTTCAAACAATAACTCACAGCTGATTATTTTGACAGTTGTTGAAGAAATACTGTCTTATGATCTTCATGTGCTGCATCAGCTGATAGTTTACATTATAGCTTTGTTAGCTTAGCTCTGTGTTTAGACAGAAAACAGCCATAGGAAAACCACAAATCATCTTTGTTTTCTGTTTGGTTTGTGTTGTCAGTAGCTGAACTAAAGATATGTTCGGAATCGAACAAACAAGGTCAGAACTGTTACAGTTTAGTCTGAACCGTGGATCAACAAACGACAACTTAGCAAAGATAATAACATCCCATAATAACTTTATACCTTCATAAGCTTCATAATCAAACTCATCCACGAAGAAGAAACGCTGCCATTTCAGCATCAAACGCCTTTTTTTTTTCATTTAGAGCTGTGTCCAGTGGAGAAAACAACAATGCTTCTAGTGTTTTTTTTTTTGTTTTTTTTTAATCATTTTGTCACTTCATTTGACTCTAAAAGTTGTTTCCTAGTGGTTCTCATCCCATCCACTCACTTTCTGATGCTTTGGTCAAAGCCCCGTGGTGTTAGTGACTAGTGTCTTGTGATCACATAAATCCAATGGTCACTTGCGGGTAAATAGATTCAGTGCATATCTTTGAAATCCAACACAGTGGCATCTTTAGCAGAACTTCAAGATTCATTCTGAACACTAATAATACCTTTAGGTCATATTTTAACATTTTAAAGTAGAAATACTACATATAGCCTGTTTCATGCTCTGTGTTAAAAACTTGTGTTGCATTAAAAGCTTCTGGGAAGAAATATGAGGAAAAAAGCAGATATGTGTGAAAGCAACTAGACTGAAGCTTGTTTTCCTTATTTCCCCCTTAAATAAAACTGACAAAAATAGAATTATATCCTGGTCCTGAACTTGAACAGTGACGTTATATTTGTTGAGTCTAACTTGTGCATCAATATTAGGGTTTTGTCTTTATTATCGCACCATTCATGTTAAAATCAGGCAGATTAAAGAAAGGGTAAATGAGCTATGAAGCAGTTTCTAGTATGATTAATTGTTGTGTGTGTTCACTGAGCATTTTGTGGCTCTCAAGTAATGAATGTGCTTTAGTTTCTGTATCCCTGCTATTACATTCATAATTCAAAACAGTAACTGAGAAGTCTAATTCTGTGAAATGCTTTTAATACACCACACCACAGGCACCACAACCTCATGTCAGCATCAACATAAATATCCCATTTCTGACCTTACTTATACTGTATGATGTCAGTGCTCATGTCAAAGCTAAAAGACTGGTGTCAGGTCAAGTGCAAAATAATTCATGTCAGATGTTTAAACAATCATTTTGCAAAGCAGAAGTGCTGTTTTTATGAGGACAACTGTCACGTGTCAGTTAGGGAAGTCGACACACAGTATTTACTGACCACCAGCGTCTGTGACTCATTCTCATGAAACTCACTTCATGGTTTCTTGCTGAACCGAATACTGTCTTAATGTATACTCAGACTGACAATATTTCTGCATTTTATCGTGCTCAAATTAAAAGATTTTTGACCAAAAGTAGCACCCAGATTTGAACTAGGGACCTCTTGATCTGCAGTTAAATGCTCTTCCACTGAGCTTTACCCCCTTCCTATAGTGGTTAAACATGTGAATGATCTAAGAAAACGTCCCACCAAAGGGTCAAATCCAATCTCTGGGATAAGATTATATATTACATAATGTCTCTGTTTCTGATGCCTGTTACCAAAGGTTTTTGCCTTTGTAGATCCACTATGATCTGTAAGTTATAATGCACGTGTAAATGAGAAATAACACTGTTGAAATTTGCTTGTTTTTCTTAAATACCTGGTTGTTCATGGTTGTTCGGGTCATTCACGTTTTGTGTGACAGGATAGTTTATCGATGTAAACATTTGCATAATATAATTCAACTTTTTTCTACACTACAACTTAGAGGAAAACATGGAGTTGTCATTATTTATAGCTTATTACGTGTTTATTTTACTGGCCCACTTGAAATCAAATTGGGCTGTGTGTGCCACCTGAACTAAAATGAGTTTGACTGTAAATTAACAAAGACTGATTTAATTTTTGTCAGTATCTTATATTTTAATAACTTGTGACATCTGTAAAATCGAAAACTTAAATATAAACTAGTGACTGAAGCTTTCGAATTAATGTACCGAAGAAAGAACAAAAATATTTCCTTGATGATGTATTGGAGTAGAAGAATAAAGTTGCAGAAGATAGAATGTGAAAGTGTTAGCAACTGCAAAGAATTATGTGAATTGGACAAAATAAAATAAAAATCAGAAGAGCAGACGTCCACTCTTACTATTAAACCACAAAGATGTTTTCCATTTTTCTTTAGTTGCTGCCACTGTTTTCCATGTTGTTTACCTGACTGTTAGTTTTTTCACAGGCTCTCTGTTCTGGAATTTAAGGGGATCGTCTTTGACTCATGCCTTTCCACTAGATGTGAAATGAAAATATGTGCAACAGTTTTTGCTTAATCCTGCTGATAACAAGCAGACAGACAAATACTTAACCTTCTAGGCAGAGATAGTAATCTGTGCATCAAACAGTCGGCCTCATTTTCTGGGAGATGATCATCTGTAGTTCATTTTTGTCCTGAATCGATGCCAGATACAACGTGACTAAATAACACCCTCTCCCAGGCCACAATGAATAAAACCAAAGTCCCATTTTCCAGATTAGTGTGCAAAACCACAACAGCGCTGGACATCTTAATTCAGAGTTGACGCTTTGCTGCACTACTAGAAAGTCCTTTATCATCATTCTTAACCCCACAAACGTAATAAACTGCAAACGTAATAAAAAATTTGCAGCTTTTAACGTAATAATCCCACAAATGTAATAACGTTCCCACAAATGTAATAACAGTCGCCTAAAACAGATATAATACCTCATTTTCCCACAGTGTGCTCCTACCCTCTCCATTGTTTTCATTATCATATCCAGACATTTTATTTACATGGTTCAAACATAGGCTTCCATCATACTTAATGAGAACAAATAATATCCAGTTCATGCTGAAGCTTTTATAATAAAACATTTATAACATTTTTGCCCATTCTGTTTTGTTCCTCCACTTAACACCTATTAATCTGGAATTAGTACCATGTGGTGTAACTGCAATATTTGATCATTCTAAAAAGACAAGTATCCAAAGGACAAGAATAAATGGGAAGAAAAAGAAAGATGAATGACTATTCATGCATGCATGACTTAAATGTATGTGATGTACTAATTCATTACATTTGTGGGAAGTTATTACAATTTTGGAAACTGAAGATTTTTACCACCCCACAAACATAGTAAATCCCCACAAAAATAATAATTATTACGTTTGTGGGAAATTAGGTATTACGTTTGTGGTAGGCAACTGTTATTACATTTGTGGGAAAGTTATTACATTTATGAGATTATGTTAAAAGCTGCAATTTGTATATGCTTGCAGTTTATTACGTTGTGTGGAGGTATTAGTTTGTGGGGTTAACAATCATTATAAATGTTTGGGAATTAAGTGGTGTAAAATAGATATTAACTGCAATGATTAACTGAACTGTCATCAGCTACTCAGAGAAACACATTCACCTCACCAAGAAATGAATACCAACTCTGTATGCCAATGTTACAACATTAAAAATATAGAAAACATTAACTCTTTACTACAGTAAGATGTACAGGCGGTCACTGGCTCTGGATATAACCAGATAATCAAGTCTATCTTCAGACAAGAAAGGTCAATCAGACGCATCCATTATCAATGCATCATAATGGGTTCATGCTGAAGTTATGGCTGAAAACACACTGCCACAGCTGCCTTGACCTTTGACCTTTAGCAACCCAAAACTACTTAGGTCATCCTTGGGTCCACGTGAATGTCTGTGTCAAATCTGGATACATTTCTCCAAGGTGTTATCAAGATGTTGCCTTCATAAGAATGGACAGACAGACAAGAGGTCAAAGTGAACTCGACCTTCGACCTCTGTCCATCAAAATGTTTTCACTTTATTTTTGTGTCCAAGTGTAGGTTTTTGCCAGATGTTTGAGAATTTCCCTGAGGTGCTCCTGAGAAATGATGTTCACAATAATGAACAGACATGAGGTTGCGGTAACCCCTGACCTTTAACCTTCGGTCACCAGAATGATGAGCATTTATATCAAAATGCGCATCACTTCATCATGCCATTCTTGAGATATCACACTTTAAACACAATGGAGACCAATGGACAGGACTTCCTCTACACATGCAGTGATGTGCTATGCAATGTCATACGCCCCCTGCTGACCAAGTGTAACATGCAATTAAAAAAACCATACAAGCACATAAGTAAAATATATAGACATAATAAAATAAGAACATTGGAGAGGCAGGTGGAGACCATAAAACAATTGCTATCTTTATATTGGCTAGCAGACAAATAGACTTGCCTTCATAAGAATGAAGAAACAGTAGGTCAAAGTAAGCTTGACCTTTGACCTCTGTATTGAGAGGTTTGACAGCAACTATCAGGAACAAACTACAAATGATACAAAATAATATCTCTTAATTGGATATTTAGTAAGCTTTAGATATTTAGTAAGTTAGCATCTGACTGTTACAGCCAGACCAGTGCTGCAAGTTAATGATGTAGCCACATGTTTTTAGACTTGCATGTGGAAAAACCCTCTGTTTTTTCAACTTTTTTTTCAATGATATTGGCAGTAACCTTTTTACTTAGAGTTGTGTTTGCTTATCCCATCAATGAGGTTATGGGGTCACTACTTTATGTCTGTTTTTACTTCTTAAATTGTGGTGATGTGTTTTTCGATTTTGAGACAGAGTTGGAGGCTGAATGTTCTACTGTTTTTCACAAAAACATGTTAAGCTTTTGAGTTTTCTTTTCCTCTGTCTGATAATCAGTCATACAGTTGAGTTTAGAAGGAAGCGGAAACAGATACCCAGATATCATACTTCCTATCAGGGCTCTTTGCGTCACACTCACTATGATTTCAACTGCATTTAATACATGTATGTTTTTGTGTTGATTGCAGGAGCCTCTATTTTCAAATAAAACATGGGACACATGTGCTGTGGTTGGAAACGGAGGGATCCTTTCCAACAGCAGCTGTGGAGACACAATAGATTCAGCCCAGTTTGTCATCAGGTGAGAGCAGTGTTGAAATAAATCAACTGGCAAAATGACAACAGTTAACTAATATAATGAATATTTGTATGCATCATAGGTGCAACCTACCTCCTTTGGAGAATGAATTTAAGACACATGTGGGCAGCAAGACCGACATTGTGACTGCAAACCCAAGCATTCTTCTAGAGAAGTGAGTAAGAGCTTCGCTTATAAAGCTTCGCTGCTTTATAAGTATGGCTCATTTAGTTTTTATCTCAGATCTTGAAAAGCTGACTTTAGTGATACATGAAGATAAAACACAAAGCCAC
>JAPQRP010000029.1:17501761-17513876 GCA_037367295.1 Apogon hyalosoma | reverse complement strand
ACCCCCCACCACCCACTCCGTCGTCCCCCCTGCCCTCCGCTGATCAAAATCAAACCCACATCTAATACCGACAACAATAACAAGACAATAATCAATGTTTCTGAAGTGGGAAAACTGTACTTACGCTCAAAGAAAAGAAGGGAACACTTAACTTGATATGCATTTCTGATTTATTTTTGTAGGAAAATAGGTCTTTTTACATGCAAATCAAATGTATTCATCAGAGAATATGAAAAAAATGTCTGCAGGGGATACCAGAATGGCACTCAAAGAAATGTACATTTTACAAAAGGCTTAGAAAAATACACACAAACACACAAATGCATGTATGAATCAGAGTTTGTACTGATAATACTACTGGTTTTATTGTCACATCCCACTATAAGAAACATGTAAGGAAACAGCACTGCCTCACTCATGTCTTTTCTTTTAAACACATACAGTCTATTTTACGTGAAGACAGTAGACAGACACATGCTGAGGGTGGAAATTGTGTTTTCCCTGATGAATTGACACAAATGTCTTCATCTGGTATGACTGGTTTTGAGTCTCTGACCTGCATACGGCACAGAGACAGTTCACAAAAGTACCGGGTAATGTTTCACAGTATTCCTGGACTTTTAGGAAATCACTTAATCTTTTATATCAGCCTTTATTCACAATCCACTGGCTTAACAGATCTGTGGAACAATCAAAAACATCACCACCTCATGATGCTCAAATGTCACTGTGAGGCAAAATGCACCTCATATTTTGACTTTTTCACCACGTTTTTTTTTTTTTTTTCTACTTTCTGTCACATAGCAGGCAAAGTTTTGATTCCTGTAATGTATTTATTACCAAAACTTGGACAGAATGGAGTTTAATAGACAGTATGCTCAAACATTTGAAGAATGTGAAGTGGTGAGCAGTTCTCGATGTACTTACCCCCATTCCTAAGAACAAATACTGAAAGAAAACAACATGGCATATTAGTAACCCTGAAGGATTAAAGGCTTATTATAGTTGTAGAAAATGCTTTAGTCTAATAGTCTAAACCCTTATTAATTATGTTCTCCAAAATACAAAAACACACACAAACTCAGATCACAAACGTTGACATTTTAAAGGCTAAAATATCCCTAAGACAGGGACAGTATGCAGAGCAGAAGAACTCTAACAAAAGTAGTTCTAAAAGCTGTTTTTGTCCAAGAGCCACACTTTCTCACTGCCTTCTTCTCTGTCTGTGTCAGTCGCTCGATAGACAAAGAGAACAAGGACAGACAAACATGTAAGTACGCCACAGGGTGATTCTTCTGACCTGAATAGCTGCCCGAGTTTCTTACTTTTCCTATAAAACAGACAAATCTGGCCTAGAATAGTTTAGGAGATGTAAGGCCAAGCTGCCAGTCATGCAGACACACAGCAGATGGGATCTTCCAGACCCTCCCCAAAACTCCCTCACACACTCTCTGGGGGTGACAGGAAGCCGCCCTCTAGTGGGTTCATCTGACTATAACCTCAAAGAATCACCTGCTTTCACGTTCATGCATCAGTGCATTTCCATTCCTCATAACAGCAGTAAATACTTTAGTTGAGAAAGTTTGTTTGCTGGGGAGGGGTTTCAATGAGGGCTGGTGGGCCTCACGGGGAGAGGCTGACATGGGGATACTCTCAGTAAATCACCTGTGGCTTATTAGGATCAGAGTCAGTGGAGCCAGTGCCAATCACAGCTCTGGGAGCAGCTGACTAAAGTACTTGTGGTGATTTATATCTGTCTGCAGCTGGCTCGGCCTCAGCTTGTTGCAAAGACATGTGGCGCTGCCGGGTGGTGAACAAAGAAATCAAGAGTCTCAGAACCTCCTCGTCTGAGCACACACACGGTGTTTACGCAAAGAAGCATGTCACAATGTATAACCTTACAACTTCACACAAGTAACCATTCGTTCATTTAGTTCACAGTTCAAAGACCTCCCAGAAAAGATTTATTAAGTCAAGAACAGAATGTGCCAGTTTTTCTGATTTGCTCCCCTTCCCGATGTAACAACATGAGACAAATAAGCAATCACCACCGCTGCTTGTTTGGAAAACTACTTTGGGGCAAAGCTGGAAATGGCTGCAATAATTTGGCACTTCCTGTCCTTTGTCTCCATCAGACTCCATCAGCCTGTTTGTGTCCACACACAGCTGTTCAGCAGATCTTCCAAAATTGTTGGAAAAGAAACACTGTTTATTGAAATACAGCCCAGAGGGATGCCACATACATTAAATACTGATATAGAACATACAAGGAAAAAGTCTGGCTTTTTTTTCTTTGCATCATTTAGTCCATGTAGCCAACATATTATAAAAATATACTATATCATATTTCACATTTTTTACAATTGAAAGGCAATTTCAAACACAATGACCATAAATATCTATACCGATAGTACTTTTTTTTTTTTTTAAGGAACCTGTTTTCTTTTTCTTTATTTTACAAAAGAAAATTATTGAAAAAAAGAGTGCTTTCATATAAAACACTGGCTGTAACATAAAAATGTACTCCATTTTGGAGTTTATTATTTTAAATCCCCTTCAAAAAAGTAATACACTTACTGGAATACAAAAACAAGTAACTTTTACAAAAGGGTTGGTCTCACATAGGCATTTTTTTTTTTTTCCAATATTGGAGTAGCATGGCCACAGTATTCCAAAGCTACAAACAACCAGGCTTCATAGCAGCCTAGCTTTAAATCTTGGCACTGACACTTGCATGACACAAACAGTGTTTGGTCTCATTATATAATAGTAATGGCTTTAGACCTTTTCCATTACAAAGTTTGACACATTTTAATATTGCAGCCTTGTGCATTTCACATTGAATGTGTACCCCTGGGATAAGACGATTTTACTGACCCGAGGCTTGTCAAGAAAATGGAACAATACAGCTGGTTAAGGTGTCACTGGATGCAGGTAGCATTGGCTACTGGTAACTACTCTCTATTCTAGGAAGCCCCCCACTAAAGATACCACCAGGGGGCAGTCAAATACAAGGCAGATGAAAAAACAGTGAAGAACTGAGCAGTTTCCTGCAACAGCCATAAGAAGTTAAAACAAAGTAAGTTATAAACGCTGGATTGCTTCTGCACCTTGTTAAAAAGTACATATTATTTAGGGAACTTCAGATGTAGACTGAATAAAAGCTGCTATACTCAAGTTCCTGAGCAGCAGCTATTGTTGTACAGTTCTCAAAAACACACACTGAACATATACAAACACATGGGCAGATGCAAAGTCACAGTAACAGACTGTTACAGACGCTGGAGAGAAAGTAGACAAAGAACATGACTGACAGAACACAGCCTTCAGGAAGGTGATGTTCTCACTACAAGGTAAAGTCACTGCTTTGGGCGCTGCCTCTGACTTATGTTTGTTCTTATTGCATTACGTGTTATGACGTTGCTTTATAACATCAGTATATTATCAAGTCAATGCCAGGGCAAAGTGATGAGGTGGCATTCAATTGTGTTTGAGTGAAGGTGATCCCTCATTTGGATGTCAGTGTATTTTAATACAGATTTTGGAATCCAATGTGTCTTTGCAGAGCAGTGGCCGGGAAATGAACTGAACCAAATCTGCTATGGATCTGATTGGTAACAGAACTCATTATCATTCCATAATTCTCCAAAGCTGCAATCCCAAAGAAAGGATGGACAGGAGGGAGGTCAATAATCTGTTTGAGGGCTTGAGGAGACCAAAACATGTAAACGACAGACTGAAACCTAACACAGTTTGTGTTGGTGTGATACTTAAATAGACAGTGAGAGCCCAGACAAAACAAATTGTCAGCTGCATCATCACATTTTTACACACCACAGCACATAAACACACATCTTCTCCAGCTTACAGGATTCTTTAGGCACTGTGGTTTAAATATCCTAGAATGATTGCATGCCTCACCCATTGTCTTATATACACATCCTTCAGTTTGTGTCATTATTTGTGGAGTGTAAGGAGGGTTAAATCCATACAGAGGGCTTGCCCTCTCCTGATTTACTGCTGCTGCTGTTGCTGCTGCTGCCTCCTCCACTGCTGCCTCCTTTCCCGTGTTTGAATCTATGCTTGCGCTCCTTCTGAGGCTGTGGCTGGGGCTGAGGTTGGGCCTGGATTATGTTGCTTTGGGGCTTGTCGTCCTGGTTGTCCCCGAGCTGCTCCTCTGCCCGGTGCTGCTGACTGTAGGCCTGAATCGCCGCCTCCAGCTGCTCGTGTGCCTGCTGGATCATGTCTTTGTTCAGAGCCACACGTGACTCTCCTCCTGTTGGAAAGTTGTCCTCATTGCTACCAAACTGTTGCTGCTCCTCTTGGGCAATATTTGCCCGGTTCTGCTTACATGCCATCTTGGCATTGCTCAGGTCTGTGTAGGGCATTTGTTCTGGTTTGACCACGATGTTGTAGCCTGGTGGAGCTGATGGGGTGTTCCATGAGAATGGGTAACCAACGTAGTCTGCTGCTCCGTCTCCACCCACCCCTCCCTCGGACCCCGCCTCAGGTCCTGTTCCTCCCACTGAACCCTCCACTCCCCCGTTGGTGCCTAACAAGCCCAGCTGGTACTCGTCCTCCTGAGGTGGGCATCGCCGACGGCGGAGAATGTCACATATCGAGCCAATCCCCAAGTGGAGCATCTCCCAAACGTTGAGCAGGAGGCAGAGGACAGTGACTCCGTACATAATGCGGAGAAAGATTGTTTTCTCAGTGGGCCTTGATACAAAGCAGTCAACACTGTGGGGACAAGGTTTCCCCGAACACACAAACACCGGTGTAACACGGAAACCGTAGAGTAAGTACTGGCCTGCAAGGAATCCGGCCTCTAGCACTGTTCGTGTCACCAGCTGCAAAACATAAACCCTCATCAGCCCCTCATCACGGATCCGCTTTCGACCATCGTGGCGGATTTTGGGTCTTGGCGTGGGCTGCAGTGGATCTCGTGGTCTTTTTGGAGGCTCTATCTCTGGCACCTCATAAATCATGGGATCATCCTCCTGGTCCTCCTCTGTTTCCTCGATGCCTCGGTGCTGTCGAGCTCCAAAGCAGATTTTTCTGGGTTTCCTATGTGTGTAACCCCCTCCTGTTCGGACCGCTGCAGACCCACTTACTCCTTTGGCTTCATCTAATTTGGCAATCTTATTGATAGCATAGCCCATGTACATGAGAGAAGGCATCGCCACCAGGATGATCTGGAAAACCCAGAAGCGGACATGAGACAGAGGGGCGAAGGCATCGTAACAGACGTTTTCGCAGCCGGGCTGGCCTGAGTTGCAGACAAACTTGCTTTGTTCGTCATAGTAGATGGACTCTCCCCCAACGGCAGTGAGAACAATGCGGAAGACGATGAGCACGGTGAGCCACAGCTTCCCCACGAAGGTGGAGTGGTTGTGGATCTCCTCCAGCAGCCGCGTGAGGAAGCTCCAGCTCATGGTGTCGCTGGACAGTGGGGCAGACAGTGTCCCTCTCTCACCTGTTCACAGACTCTGGAAAAATAAGGATAGAGAAGGGAAGAAGAGAGGACAGTGTGAGATTTCTGCAGCTTAGAGTCTCTAAAACAAAACAATAGTAGCAGCTATAGTAGATGACAGTATGAGTGTGAGGGGATCATGGGAGCTGTTGTTTTGAACCCCGTTAGTTAGAAAAATCTAGAAAGAAATCATGTCAACAGTTAAGGAGTTTTCACATTGTGCATGGACTTACATTCACCTTAGGTCATTTCAGTCAAGTGAAATAGAAGCAAGGAGATATGACACCAAAGATTCAAAGATTTTTTTGTCAATTCACTAGACGCGCAGGACATACTGAGAAATTAGATACTGCTTCTCTCTCACCTTGCTATAAAATGCCATGCAATTAAAAAAGAGGTAAAAATAGAAGAAATAAGTGGTATGAAAGATGAACTACAATAGCATATTAAAGATATACATCAAATCTATTTACAATAACAGTGATAGTGCAACACAGTAATGCATATCTAATGGAACAGCAGCAGATATGACAATAGTGCCATGTTACACTGAATAAAATGATAGATTTCTCCAAGTTTGAACACGCTGAAAACATTTTACACAATTTAACAAAATGTATAAATGGCCCTTGTTCTTTTTAGATATTTTAGTGTTGCACATTATAGGTTGAATGTTTGTAAGTGTGAAAAATATTTAGTTCTGCCAGTTCAGTGGTGAGACTTGAGTAGGGGTGATCTAATAATCGCTCTAAGTAAAATAAATGTCCCTGTCTCATCTGTTCACAGACTCTGGACAAATAAAGAGATGGAAAAGGAAGAAGAAGAATAGAAGGAGACAGTGTGAGTTCAAAGAAATGTTTCCTATTGAAATTAAACAAACAGTATGAGGTTTCTGCAACTTGGAGTCTCTCATACAAAACAATAGTCAAAGACACAGAAGATGACGTTGGGAAGTATGAGGGGATGATGGGAGCTGTTGTTTTGACTCTGATTACGAATCTTAAATAAATAATGTCAACAATTTAGGTATTTTCACATTATGCAGTGACTTTATTCGTATTATACCATCTAAGTCAAATGAAATAGAAGCAAGGAGATATGACACCATGGACAAGCACCAGAATCTAATGTTACACTGAATAAAAATATAAATTTCAAGTTTGAACAACATTTACACAACAAAACAAAATATATTAAAGGTCCTTGTACTTTTTAGATATTTTAATGTTGCACAATATAGCATGAACACTTGTAAATGTGAAAAATAATTAGTTCTGCCAGTTCAGTGGTGAGATTTGAGAGAGGATGATCTAATAATCGCTCTAAGTAAAATAAGTGTTCCTGTCTCAGTTCAGGAAATCAGTGTCTTTAATTTGATCTGTTGCTTCTTGCAGCACTAAGACGCACAATGAATTTTAGAAAGTGCCAAAGTAAGGTCGCTGTCAAGTTCAGGATTTTAACAGAATTAGAAGACCAAACAGAGTGGAAAAAGGATATTGGTATTTTAAAAAAACCATCAAGCGGTACTGAAACCGAGGCGAATAATCCAAATAGGGGGAATTTGCTGCTGCCAAATACACACACACTTTATTTAACAGCCTATCTCTTTTTGAAGAAATAAATCCTCTTAGCGAGTCTTCTTCTGTGTGAGGTGCAGTTTTCAGGATTGTATTAACTTGACTGGTTCGTTCTGGTTAGGAGGTAACCGGCATTGTGCTGCAGTGTCTGTGCATTTTAGCGCAGTTTAGGAAAAAGGACATGTTGCCTATGTAGGTTAGGTCTGGGCTCCAGGCAGTCCATCCAAACCAGCAGAATCAGCAGGTGGCCGGGCACAAACCGTTGGAGCGGG
This sequence comes from Apogon hyalosoma, assembly GCA_037367295.1. Classification (NCBI taxonomy): domain Eukaryota; kingdom Metazoa; phylum Chordata; class Actinopteri; order Kurtiformes; family Apogonidae; genus Apogon; species Apogon hyalosoma. The sequence goes on along the minus strand of JAPQRP010000029.1, from coordinate 17,506,554 downwards.
AAGTCAGACAGCAGACCCACATTAGCTCAAGCAGTGGAGCTGAACCCAAACACTGCTGTCCCTCAGGGCAGCTTTGGGGGATGAATATGACACCTCCACAGAACTTTCCCCCTTATGAGGCTGCAATAGTGCACGGCTTATTGTCAGCTAGACCGAGAGGAAAATCCAAGCATGAATACTAGCTTAGGTTAGGGTTTAAAGGGCTTCCAGGGGCAATATCCTTACCAAGCAGGTTCAGGGCTTAGTTGGAGCTGCAGCACGGGGAATATTTAGCTCCAAAAACATGACCAGGAACTGATAGCTCTCTGTTTTGTGTCTCCAGAAGGAAAGGAAGAGAGGGTGGGAATGTTTTAAAGTACGCTTGTGAAGAAACATGTGTCTAGAATTGATCACCCTGACCATATAAGGGCAAGCCTGGGACAGAGGAGGTGCATGTCAGGAATCCTTGAGTACAGTCCTGCTCTCATCAGACTGAGCTGAAAGTCCTTGCGAGAGCGAAAACTGTGAGCGTCTGTGACCGACATGTATGAGTAAGTGGCACATGGCCACGGCGGAGAAAATAGGCTCCCACAAGCACACGGAGTCGTGGTAATGTCCGTCCGTCGTCGCGTTCTGTCTGACTTTTCCCGCATTACATCACTTTGGGTCTTTACATAACTATTACTGTTCTGTGCAAATGTCCTTAAGCCACTAATATCCAGATTTAGTCGCACAGTCAGCTGTAAAGGTCAAGCTATTCTGATTTACGATAATAGTGAGGCATTGTTATCAAGTGATTTCATCTGGGAACAAACTGATTTAAATTATGTTGAATGTAACCACCTAAGTGATGAAGCTGCTTCGTGTCTATTGCTTGATAAAGACCTCATGAAAATGCAACACTACAGAGTTTTCCACCCAGCACCTGTTGTTTTTGTGAAGGTTTTACATGCACATAACTCTACTGTATTAATATCAAGAGCAGGGAAAGTGAATGATTACTTTCATTATGTTTAGGTATTTTTAGGCTATTGTGCAAAGTGCAATATTAAAATGCGCAATGTGAAATATTTCCAAAGATTTAGAGTTTTTAATTTTAATAACTTTTTTTTTTTTTTTTTTTTAATTTTACTGGGTTATTTGACAGGGCCAGTGCATATTAATCAACATTTCTGTAAATGCGCCAGAATTTGCCCAAAAGGCTGAAAGCTAAAATCAAAAATAAAAGATTAAAGTTCCAATTCCAAAAGAAAAACAGAAAAATAGTAAAGCACATTATTTTTTTTATTTTTTTATTTAGATGTTAAATTGTATTTATTTACTTGCAGTTTGGAACAGAATAATTAGTTTTAGAGGTTAAATGTTATGCTTGGTCATTTCTGAGTCGGCTCAAATTTGGGAATAAAAAGGTGAATTCGGTATCAAATTCCTTGTTCCAGTTCAAAATGGTAAAACGTCACTGAAAATAAAGTTGCACTTAAGCACTTTATGATGCCAAATGATCTGAAAGGTGGTCTAATAAATTTGTTAAGTGCTATATATAAAGTTTGGGCAAAATATTTGACTGCAACCAGACTTCATTCTTAGCTATATTGCAGACGTTGCTAAAAACAGACCCTTCCCATCACAAAATATAGAGGAACTTAAACACTCCTCCTGTGTGTTTCCTAGGTAGTGTTCGCACGAGGAACTGTCACTCTACCTCCTGACCAGGAGAGACGCTCCAGCCCAACACCACGACTGCCTAGGTTTAATACTCCAGCTCAGCCACATGTAACTTGACATTTTGCTTTCTCATCCAATTTACGTCTGCAGGAGCTAGTGGGGCAGTTAGAGGAAAGAAGCTGACTTTGTGCATTAAGTTAGGAGGGTGAGTCAGCCTCCCGAATAGTACCACACAGACAGCAGGCAGCCTTTGTGTGTGTCTCAAACTCTGATACAAACAATGAACAGCAAATTGGTGGAAATGATGTCACGCGTAGACGTCTGGTTGCAAAGTCACGAAATTCTCTCAAATTTAGTCACATAAGAGTTCTTACATAATAGGAGATATAAGAGGTTTGAAAGGAAATCACATCCAGGATCAATGGCTCTTAGGGATGGGAATCAAGAACCGGTTCTTGTAGAAAAGAGAACCAGCTCCCGGTAGCTCAGTTCCTCCGAATCGTTCGTCTGTTTGCTTAACAGTCCTGCTTATCGGTTCTGCAACGTCATCATGTGAAATGCATCACACATCATTTCCGTATTTTGGTTGTAATTCACCAGTAAAGACGACACTAGGGCCATTTACAACAGATGCAGAGCTTCCATTACGTTAAAGGGGGAAACACCTCCAACATGTACAAACATTCAACCACAGCATCCAAATAAACTGCACCAATGGAACATCTGTGATTGGCTGCGTGGTGAAGGGGGCGGTGACTCAGCCACTAACATTAAACTCCTTCTTTGACTGTTCATGTTAGCATTATTTCACTGTGTCAACCTGCTTTTACTGTTGTTTATGAATAATCGCGATGTCCTAGAATTACATTTAGATGATGATGAGGCTCAGAGGCTGCAGCAGGTAGATCTGACACTCCTTTAACCACCCCTTTATAACCTTTTATGAGGTTTGTTTGGATTAAATGCAAAATGTTAGTGCATATTTGACATTCAAGAGTGAAAGCAAACAAAGCTATTTTTATGTTCTATAGTTTATTCCCTAATCCAGTGGTTCTCAAACTTTTTACAGTGGAGTACCCCCTGAAATATACTTTTTTTAGCCAAGTACCCCCAACTCTCACTTCAGCATTTTTGATTGAAAAAAATGAGGCAAACTTTGTTCCTGTGCCAAAGGTGTCCGTTTATGTTTCCAAAACTTTGTCAACAAACAACACATATTTAACTGAAAAATAACAAATTATTTAACCAATAAACAATTTTTCTAAGTCAATTTTGTGTGCAAAATATAAACTGAAAAGTGTCCTCTTTCATTGATAAGAAAAATAAATAAATTGGTCATTAATTAATAAATGAACCTTTTATCAACAAAAAATAATTACTGTTACTCAAATAAACTCATCTTGAATAATATAAAATAGAAATGTTCTTAAAATGTTACCAAAGCTTAAACAAGATGATTGACAATAAAACTATTATATGAATGCATGTATTGTGTTTTATATTTCAGCATTAATTGTCATTATTTATTTTGTACTCGGTACATGATGACTTATTTAATGTGTTTTTCCAAAACAAATTTCAAGTACCCCCTGGGCTTCTACAAAGTACCTCTGGGGGTACACGTGTCCCACTGTGGGAACCCCTGCCCCCCCTTCATGTCAAAAAGGTGACAGAAAGTTCAAACTAAAAAAGCCATAGTAAGCATAAAAAACTGTCATCAAAAAAGAAAAACGTCATCGAAATTATAAGCTGTTGTTGATAAAAAAAAGTGACATCAAATAAAAATAGGATTTTCATTTAAAAACACATCAAAATGCCAAAAAATAATAAAAATGAAATTATGTCCATAAACTTCAGCCAATACCTGTTTTGATGCCATTACAGTTTTTTACAAAACACATTTTTCAATACCAATGTTTCTTTTTTTCAGTTTTCAGGGTGTGTTTTCAATGCAAATTTTTATTTTCAATATCAAACATTAAAGTCTTCATTTTGGCTCCATAGATACACAGTTAATAGACCGACCAGAACATCACAAGGTCAAAGGTCAACAACACCAGGTCCTAAAGGGGGAATTCTCAACATCAGAACTTTACTCACTAACTCAAGCCAACAGTTACAATTAGAGTTAATGTCGCTGCAGGGATCTTCTCCGCTACTGGCTTCCATCCCCTAGGATCAGCAGACACTCATATCCAGACACAGAACAGAAGAGCAGAGACAGGCGCACACGTGCAGCCTCAAAAAGCATGTGGCGTAAAGCAACGGACTGAGCAAAACTGCGTCAGGGTTAGCTGAGGTGCTCCTTATTCACCGGAGTGACTCATTACGTGGATGCAGCGCTCCAACTGGAAGGCCCTGGGCGTGGGAGGGACGCCACGGGAACAAGACCACCCCAGGACAAGCCCCGACCCGAGTCAGGGACAGCTGCAGGTGGACCAGGGGTGAGATTACATAACAGAGAGAGATGTACTATGTTTCATCACAGGGAGTTCTGGCAGCAACAGGTTTGACAGTTCACGATGTCTGTACAGGAAACGGCGTCTGTCTGCTCTGTGTTGTTTATTCACACACAAAACAGCTTCAATCTAGAAATCTGACCAACTGTTCTAACTGTTCTAATGTCTCGGATTTGGTCTTTGGAGGACTTTTATCTACACCAGTTTTCCATTTTATTACAACCTAACTCATATTACTCAGAAAATACAAATCCTCAGCATTTTATTAGTTACAGATTAATTAGTTGGGCCAATTAACCCTCAAAGACCCAACCAGTCACCTGTTTTCCAAAACCATCTCCTGATCTAAAATGTTTAATAAGTATTGATCCACTAATCCTATCAATACGTCTAAATAATTCAGGTAAAATGCAGTTTCTCAGCTTTTCATCGGTATCAGATATGACCTATTTGGATGTTCAGAGGTGAGCATGGAAACACCGAAAATTGACTTTCCAGTAAGACTCATGTAATTTGACAGTCATTTGTTTCTGTTCAGTTAACTCATAAAGACCCAAATATACACCAGTGACCAAACGCATCTACTGATCTAAAAGGTTTAATAACTTTAGAGCCACTAATCCTATCAATACATGTAAATAATTGGTGTAAAATGCAGTTTATCATCTTTTCATGATCATCAGATATGAC
>JAPQRP010000029.1:17441998-17489847 GCA_037367295.1 Apogon hyalosoma | reverse complement strand
TCTTATTTTTAGTGTGATGAGATATTTGGACTAGAAATGAGAAAAATACACTTGGTAAGATTTAGATTTTTGCAGTGTACTCTTTAGTCCACCATTGCTGTTGTTGTGAAGTGGTGTCTTGCCTCCGGGATGAAAGGTTAGAGAGGTGAGGCTATGACATCATCATTTTAGAAAAGTTGCTGTATGGTCATACAGACAAAGACACATAACTTTTTAACAGCAAAGTTGAAATCATAAAATGACACGGTTATGACAGATCGCAGCCTTTTTATATTGAACTTCCTGGCATCAAATGGACATGCAAAAGATGAGAATCAGGAGAAAAACGAGTGAGGGGTGTCTGTTAGACTGTTACTATTAAAACGACAGTAACTCCCATCGTAACTCCACACAGTGTCACGATGCTGCAGGAGGTCAAACAAAGTGGGAGGAGGTGGGCGTCCGCTAATGATTCAACAAAACGAACCAGAACTAGAATAGAACCAGAGGGCAGTGTGTTTCTCTCAGCTCTGGTGCTAAATGTTATAACTAGGAATAGCTCCTGCAGACGACTAACGATGCAAATGAGTCTAATTCATACAGGCTGGTGTGAGTGGGTCGACAAAACTACATCCACAGACTGCACTCAGACACTCTGTGGTGCTGTGTGATTTAACAACACCATTATGACCTTTTTATGTGTTTTTTTTTTAAATCTGACGTCAAAAGCGTATAATTAGCAGAGGGACTTAAAGGAGTGTAGATGTAAAATGTGACTCGTGCAGTACATGTGAACTGTACTGTAATGAAGAAGTGATTTTTTCCTATAGATTTAAACAAAATACTAATTCATTCTGAAGATAAAAAACATACTGGTCTATTTATTGTTCATATAGTGCATATAGTTCAGAATATGAATGGTTGCAGGGGTTGAAAACCTGAATTCCTGTTTTTACATGTTGTACTTTTGGATAATATGTTTCTATATTCTATATTTTTACATGATAGTTTTTTTAACCCATAAAGACCCAAACATCCACCAACGACCGAAACAGTCTACTGATGCAAAATGTTTAATACCTGTTGATCCATTTATCCTATCAATACATGTAAATAATTGGTGTAAAATACAGTTTGTCATCTTTTCACGGACATCAGATATGACCCGTTTGGATATTCAGAGGCTCCATAGTTACCGTGGAAACACTGTCATCTTCTGCAACATTTATTCACAGGTAAAACCCATGGAGTTGGATCAATGACAGTGGATGGACACACTGGGTTTATGTTCAGTTAATAATATATTTGCTGGAAAAATCATTTTCACTTCAGATTTCTCTGTTTCTGATACAATAACCTTTGAATTTACAGTAAGCTTTTATGAACATCTACATGATCAGTGAATTAAACATATAAAAATACCAGATTTGAAGAAACACAAAATAAAGAGAATAATATTACAATAAACGGTGATAAATCACTTAAGAAAGGGTAAATGTAGAGAAAAATCAATATGCGAACTGACACAAAACTGGGTCTTTATATGTTAATTCAATTTCATACAAAAATCCAGAAAAAAGTTAAAGTTTCACTTTAACAAGAGCCAGTTAAAGACCTTTGGAAGATTTTGTAAGTTGACCGTTGTCTTCATTACCTAACACCTTACTAAGACACTTTATAGTTGGTATTTCTTATATGGTTCAATCATATGTACATATAGAATAAAAGCATCACATTTGTAGGGTAAGGGGGTATAGCTCAGTGGATCAAGAGGTCCTCCGTTCAAGTCTGGGTGCCCCCTCTCTTTTTAAGAGTGATTATCTAAGTCATGTCAGTCTCCAGTAACTCAAAGTACTGACCATTTCTCATGCATCTTAAATGCAGCATTCCAAAGAGGTAGCAAATTGAGTTCAAATTTATGATTGTGGTTATGTCACATCATATTATTTTAAGGCAGTGGTGTCAAACATGCAACCTGTAGGCCAAAACCAGCCCACCAAGGGGTCCAGTCTGGCCCGTGGGAAGAATTTGTGAAATGGAAACATTACAGTGAAGATATTAACCATCAAGGGTGTCAAAATTATTTTAGCTCAGGGGCCACATATAGATGAATTTAGTCTCCAGTGGGTCAGACCAATGAAACACTATCATAATAACCTAAAAATAAAAACAACTCAGAATTGTTCTCATTGTTTTAGTGCAAAAAGGTATAATTACATAAAAATGTTTACATTTTCAAAATATACTTTCACAAAAATTGGGAATAACCTGAACATTCATGAACAACTTGTATTGTTTTAAGAGAAGTTAGTGCAGTTTTAACAATATTTTGCCTGTGACTAAATATTTTGTTCCTTTGTAGCTCCACTGTGATCTGTAAGTTGTAATGCAAATGTATAAGTGAAAATGAGATACCCTGAGACATGATAATATTAAAACTACACTTACATTTCTTGAGACATTTCAGTTTGTTCATGGTTGTTCATGTTATTCACATTTTTTAAATGATAGTTTGTTGTCTTTTTTTTTTTTTTATAGGATATTATGTTATAATTTTACTGGTTCAGTCTCGTCATAATATAACCTTTGTATTCTACCATCTGTCTGTTGGTGACCAACTGAAAAAGCCTTTAAAAACAACTTCAAATCCTCAAAATAGACTGACTAATGTCTCTGTAAGTATCTAAAAATCGTTCCTTTACATATGAATAATGACAATTTTTGGAGTGGATATGGCTTTACTGTTTTGGCACTGGGAGTCATTAGTGATTGCCTGAAAAATGCCTGAAAATTACCATTTTGGAGGTCATAGTATAGCCTTAGTATTTGACTACCAGGGGCCATTGGTGATCACCAGAAAAAAATCTTCAAAAACCCTGAAAAACACTTTAGGAAGCACTTAATACTGCCTTAGAAGTTGTGCAAAACACTTCAGAAGCAAACTTAATCACCTCTCCAAAATGACCATTCTTGGAAGTCATAGAAAAAAGTTTCATGTGAGAAAATATGTTTTGAAAAATGCTACACAGTGGTGCAGTGGTTAGCATTCTTTACTCACACCTAGAAGGTCCTGCGTTCAGTTCCTCTCTTAGACAACCATTTCTTAAAGGCATACTATAGCTGTCTTCCTCTATTGCTTACAGTAACCAACTGGAAGAATTCCTTAAATTAAGTTGGAGTACCTTTACTATTTCACCACAGGAAGTCGTTGCTAATTACCTCAAACACTTCATGGACTACTTTATACTGCCTTACAAGGGATGCAGCACACTTCACTAGCAAAATACATACCTGTCCAACATGACTATCTTTGTAGGTCGTAGTATAACTTTAGCATTTGACCACCAGAGGACGTTGGTGACCTCCAAAAAAAAAAAAAAGTCCTTAAAAAGCAATGCAACACTTCAGCTAGCATCTAATAGTTTCAAGGAAGGGATGTAAAACACTTCAGAAGCAAAATAAACACCTCTCAAAAATGACCGTTTTTGTACAACGTAGTATATAGTCTTAGTACTTGACAACCAGAGGGCGTTGGCAACCACATGAGAAAAACTTTTAAAAATCCCTGAAAACTGATTAATACCTTATCAATGATGCAAAACACTTTAGAATCCTATGTGAAAATTGGTCCAAAGTATTTCTGAGTTTGATTGAACTAGTGGGCAGTACAGCGGTTAGCACTAGTGGTTCACAGCATAAAGGGCTTGGGTTCAGTTCCTCCCCAAAATCACCATCTACTAAGAAAAAAAACTCACCATAGTCCTCTCTCACCTTTTGGCGACCACCTGGGGAAAGAACGATTTTTGGACTATTTTTTTGGACTATTTTGCCACTGGAAGTCATTGCTGACCACCTGAAAAAGCCTAAAAAATAACCCAAAACACCTCACTGAGCATTTAATACTCCCTTAGAAGTGATGCAAAACACTTCAGAAGCAAAATGAACACCTCTCCAAAATGACCGTTTTTGCAGGTCGTAGTACAGCCTTAGTATCTGACCACCAGAGGCTGTTGGTGACCTCTAGAAAAAGTCTTTAAAAAGCCCTTAAACGCTTCAGGAAGCACTTAATACTGCCTTTGAGGTGACGCCAAAGACTTCAGAAGCAAAATAAACACTTCTCTAAAATGAGCGTTTGACACAAAATTACATGTTGCTCTACTGTCTTTACTACAAACCATGACATTTTGTGTGAAATTATATAATATTAAATAGACACTCTGACTCTGCACCGACTTATGAAATGTGGCTGAGGGAAATGGGGAATGTATTACATCTTGAAAAGATTAGATATAATGACAAATCAAGACTCTTCCATAAGATCTGGGACCCTTTACTAGCGTACATTAATAGTGAAGAATGATTCACCCCTGCTGCTGAGTGTACTCATACTTTCTCAGTATTATAAATTTCAATTTCCTTTCTTTTTTTTTTTTTATTTCTTCTTTCCCATTCCTTTATTGTATTATTCATTCATCAAAACTGTGATACAGTTTGTGTTATATGCTTATGTGTTTTGTTTATACTATAGCTGAAATAATTTTAAAAAAATGTAAAAAAAAAAAAAACAAAAAACAAGTAAATAATAGACACAACATTCATTCATTCATTGAATTCCTCCTTTATTTACTTTATTTTTATTATTTATTCTTTCTTCTTCCACAGCAGAGCAGCGACAGCTTTACTTCTTAGCACTAACTTTGGTCAACATGTCACAAATGAGACTACTCATTAATGCAATGAGGAGATTGGTGTTGCTGAACTCCCATAATCCTCTGGCTTTTCTGCATAAGCCAAGATAATTCAGCTCATTTGACAGAGTGTCGTCTGTTAAGAAGAGCTCTGACTGACAGATTTGTGATTTTTTGGTGTTTTTGGAAAATGTGGATCCACTCTCGCTACTATTTAAGACTATTTAAGCGTCGTAGAATCGATGGGTTGATTAATGCAGATTAAGCCTGAGACAGATGTGACATGTCATGGAAAACTTCTTGGACAACTTTAGATTTGTTCAGACGGCAGCGTGGTTTATATGAATAATCATCATTTAGCACTTGAAGTCAGGAATTTCTGCGTTTACTACCCGTGAATAACATGTGAACGTCAGCTTCCCGACGGTGAACTTTCCCAGATTTAACAGAAAGTCTGTCACGTCGCCACAGCAAAAATACCAATAAGAAGTATTTAGTGAATTCTGTGTCAGTTTTAGTGTTTGCTTTGAGAGTAACTGAACGTCTCGATACTGTCTGCATATTTCAGACACAGAGTCACTTAGATGAGTTGCTGTTACTGTAAATGGTGTGGTCCAGTCTATTTACTGGAGTGTTTTATATCTCTTGCCCCTATTTGGTTTGAGCACACATACAATACCGTATGCTGTACAAAGCAATGTGGCAAAAACATAAAGGGAAACTGCATTACTAAAAACAGTAAAATCTTATCTTTATATCAAGTGATAAACATGCATGGATTTACATCTCAAAGTCATTTTAGGATAAATTGTGAATAGATAACACATCCTATTATATGGGAGATGTTTCATTTTATAATCTTTGTGATTTTATGTGTCCGGCATGCAGAAGCAACCAATAAAGTTTCTTGTTTTTGTGCTGGCTGAGCAGGTTTCATCTGAATAAACTGGCCAAAATGTTCAGTACCATTTAGCTTAATTACTGTAATAACTTACACTGGTACAACTTATTACATTAGCGGTTCCAAAAAGCAAAACTAAGACATTTAGTGATGTTTCTTTCAGCCATTACGCTCCCAGCTCCTGGAAAGGCTTCTAAAGAATTTATACTATTGAACATATTGAACTAAAAGTCCATCTACCTGCTTTTAAAATTATTTATCAGCCTTGTATTTTTACCTCACTTCCTTGTTTTTGGTTCCGTTTTTTTGTCTGTGTGTTTGTTTGTTTGTTTGTTTGTCAGCAACTTTATGCAGAAACTACTGGACCAATTTCCATGAAGTTTTCAGGAAAGGTGTGAGGAGGTCCAGAAAAGATCCTATTAAAGTGTAGTGAATGTAGGTCAAAGGTCAAGGTCATCAAAAATGTATTTTCGCAATGATAAGAGATAGGGCAAATCAGGTAAAACGTTTGCGAGAGACGGGTTTGTTGGGCCTGGCACCACTTGTTCTATAATCAGTTTGCTTGTTGCTATGTATCCACAGACTGTGTCACTCACTGAATAAAGTATAAAGCACATTGTCTACACACATCTGTTTTGTGGTATCAAGTAGAACTCATAACTGCTTATTTTGACAGTTTGCAAAAATAACATTCGTATAATCGCTAATTTGGATCCTGTACAGACAAGATGAAAATAATGCTGTTTAAATCATATTGTACACCTCTGTACACAGCACACCTTTGGTCCAATTATAAAAAAGGAAGTTTGCGGAGGTTGCAAGTGGCCTACAATGATGCTTTGCATGTGTTTCTTAGGAGGCCAAGATGGACTAACACAAGTGAGATGTTTGTCGCAGCTGGAATAAACACATTGCAGGCCACACTGCAGAAGCTCATGTATGATTTCATCTGTTGATTGAATAAGTCTGTGAATCAAGTCGTTGTGTCACTGGTTGATATCAGATGTAGTGCCATTCGCTACCAGTCCAGGATGTGTAGCGGTCTTCTTAAAGTGACTCTTTCATTGTTTCTTTTTTCTTCCTGTTTTTATTGTGTTTGTCTATTTTGGACCTTGAGTCTGGAATAAAGTTGAATTGAATTGGACTGACTCTTCGCATGCTGCATCAGCTGATAGTTTACATCATAGCTCTGTTAGCTTAGCTCTGTTTTTAGACAGAAAAAACAGCCACAGTAAAACTACAAATCACCTTCATTTTCTGTCATTTCTGTTGTCAGTAACTGAGCTAAAGATCTGTTTGGAATCAAACTAACAAGGTCAGAACTGTCACAGTTTAGTCTGAACCACGGATCAACAAACAACAACTTAGCAAAGATAATAACATCCAATAATAAGCTTATACCTTCATAACGATCAGAATCAAACTCACCTGTGTAGCAGAAACACTGCCATTTCAGCATCAAATTACTTTTTTTTTTATTTAGAGCTGTGTTTAGTGGTGAAAACAACAACAGCACTTCTAGCTTTTATCTCTCTCTTTTTTTTTTTTTTACTCTAAAAGTTGTTTCTTAGCGTTTTTCATTGCATTTTCAGACGCTTTGCTCAAAGGCCCTGTGGTGTTAGTTTTTCTTCACTATGGGAGACCAGCAGAGTGACTCACTGCTCCCTCTAGTGGTCATAAAAATCCCACGGCAGTTCATATTTCTCAAAATCAAATGCACTGGCATCTGTGGCAGAACTTCAGAGCTCTTCATTCTTTAGGTCATTTTATTTCTAATATTTGAAAGCATAAATACAATACGCTTGCTTTATATTTTTTGAAAGCTCGGGAACTTCACTGTTCGACTCTGGTTTTCCTCTGTGTCATTTTTACTTGATCGTATGCATGTTGTGTTTCCAGGTAACACAAAGCATGAGCAGACAGTCGACTATCTGGCTGCAGTTCAACTATTATGAAACAGTTTGTCTTTGGTTACTGTTAAGGAAATGATATCAAGAGTTTATAACGTTGTAGTATATCCAGTTAATCTCCTGCTGCCTTTGCTGCTACAAACCATTGTTTTACTACATGTAATATGAATAAATAATAACAGTAATCTTATATAGTTCTTTTCCACAAATGTCATCACACAAATCAAAGTGAAACCCTGTGCAGGATAACACTTTTTTTTTTTAATGTAACTTGTAAACAGCATTTTCCCATCATGCACCATGGTTGAGAAATAATCTTCAAAAAACTGTTAAGCTACAAACATTCATTTCTGTTAATGATTTTAAAAGAATCATGGAGAACATAGTGAAGGAGGAATGTCAGTGTTTTTCTTGATGCCATTATGGTTGAATAGTTGTTACTGTGTTTTATTGTTTCATTGTGTATCTGTTTTATATTGTTTGGACTTTGTTTGGACTTTGTATGGCTGTTACCTTGGCCAGGTCTCCCTTGCAAAAGAGATTTCTGATATCAATGGGACTTCCTGGTCAGATAAGATAAAATAAAAAAAATAAAAAAAAACTTACAATTTATTTAGTTTTATGGACAACTGTAAGAATAACCAAAAAAAAAAGGATAACACATATTACTTTGAATATACATACTTTTACCATAACGGTGAAGTCACACATGAGCGTTTCAGTCAGAGAGGTGGAATGAATTAGTACAACTACCTGAAGTGTAATGTCTGACTGGAACGGAAGTCTGTAAGCTTTCACAACATACTGACATCCTGCTTGGCTCCTGTGGCTGAGATGATGCATAATATTTCGTGTATGTCTTTGCTCCAGTGATAGGATTCCTTTTAGTTTTTTCAGTCTCTGCATAAGCAACTAAAAAAATGAAAATCAGTTTTGTTGGGCTGCATTATTTTTTTTTTTTTTAAAGCAGCATTAGGAGTGACAGGGGCAAACACTTACAGATGAAAGCTTATATATGATTCTTAAAAAAAAGAAAAGTGTTCTGAGGGTATAGCTCAGCAGTAGAGCACTCGACTGTACATCAGCAGGTCTTTTCATTGAACAATACAGGGCTTACCCTTTTGTGTTGAGGCGTTAGAGGATGCAGGCTAAAATATCATTGGGCCGCCAGATAATTACAAAACGCCATAGGAGCTTTAAAGATTACGAGTCCTGTATCCCATACCACTTTAGTATCATCACATGTCAACTGTATTTATATAAATGCAGCTAGTGTGGAATGAATCTGTGTTGATAAACCACACAGAAGTGCTGCAAAAATCAAAATCTTACGAAGTGTATTTTTCTCATTTCTAGTCAAAATATCTCATCACACTTAAAATAAGACATAATCACCTAAAGAGTAACTTTTCAGTGAGATATTAGAACTTATTTTTAGACAACAGATCTGGAAAATATTATTTCAAGAAATCTTACCAAGATAATTTTCACTTGTTCCAATGGCCGACTTTTTCTGCTTAATTCAAGATTTTTTTATAATAATAATAATAATAATAATAATAATAATAATAATAATAATAATAATGATGGGTTAGATTTCTATAGTGGTTTTCAAGGCACCCAAAGCGCTTTACATTATTGATTCATTATTCATTCACTCTCACATTCTTCCTCTGGTGGTGGTAAACTACATATGTAGCCACGGCTGTCCAGGGGCAGACTGATGGAAGCGTGGCTGCCAATTCACGCCAAACGGCCCCTCTGACCACCACCAAACACTCATACGCATTCATACACCAGTGAGTGTGACACTGGAGGCAAGGAGGGTAAAGTGTCTTGCCCAAGGACATACCGGACAGAGTGGGATTCAAACCGTCAACCCTTTGGTTATTGGACAACCAGCTCTTTCTCTGGAGCCATGGCTGCCGGAGCCATTTTTGCTTATTTCAAGCAAAAAAAATCTCACTGAAAGGTTCCTCTTTAGGTGATTATGTCTTATTTTAAGTGTGATGAGATATTTGGACTAGAAATGAGAAAAATACACTTGGTAAGATTTTGAGATTTTCCAGTGAGTGCAATGATAGTTTAGCACACATTTATGCTCTTCCCAGGTTTGCATACTGTTATTTTTGAGCAAACGTGATGCATTTATGTTCTCGAAGCTCTACAACATTAACTGGGTTACCAGTACAGTTTTCCGCAAAATAAAAACGATATTTCTACAATTTCAACTAAGTACAAATGCTACTTGTACATGTTTCTATGGAAGAGTGTTTGGCTTCTGATGCGTGATTCTAGTAAAGTCCTGTCTCGTGATATGTTGTAATTTTCATAAAATACTGTATGGGGGCGGGGGGGCATTGATGTGATGTTATTGAATTTCTCATGCCACTAGACTTGTCATGCCTGTGACTAGTGAAAATGTACAAAATGTGTTTCCATTACACTTTCTCACAATACTTCTACATCGAAACGTCTCAAAAACCACCTCACGAGAGCCAAAAAACTTTTTTGCGACCTTTGACAGTTTTGGCGACAGCTCTGTGTTTCCATTACCAGTTTCCTATAGCGCAATTTACATTTTGTGCATTTCTGAAGATAATGGAAACCCAGCTAGTGAAATCCTTGTCATAGCATCTTTCTGCCTTATGCTACCATGGCTTGAACACTTAACTGCAAATAAAGGTGAATGATAAAATAATAGAACATGTTACATTAGTAAAATAAATGACCCTTGTTTAAAGTTTTACCCATAGTCATATTTTTGCTGTACTATACCCAAAAAATACATTCTTAATTAACCCATAAAGACCCAATGCTACTTTTGCGGCAATTCCCAATTAAATTATTTCTATTTTTAACCTTTCATCACCATTTACTCTAATAATGCTCACTGTTTTGCATTTTATAAGAGAAAATCAGGTATTTTCCTATATTTAATTTACTGAATATGTAGATGTTCATAAAAGCTCAGAAGTTGAGGATTATTCTATCAAAAACACAGAAAACTGAAAAAAATTTGACTTTTTCAGTAAAATCTATCATTAACTGAACATAAACCAATTGTCTCCATCCACTGTCAGTGGTCAAACTCCATGAGTTTTACTGGTGAATCAATGTTGTAGAAGAAGACAGTGTTTCCATGGTAACTACGGAGCCTCTGAATGTCCAAATGGGTCATATCTGATGACCATGAAAAGACGACAAACTGTATTTTACACCAATTATTTCAACGTATTGATAGCATTAGTGGATCAACAGGTATTAAACATTTTAAGATGCTTTAGATTCTTTTCGTGGTCAGTTTGGTGTTTGGGTCTTTATGTGTTAATGTAATATATCACTTTCAGTGTTTTTAAAGGAAAGAAAGTATTATTCAAGAGTGCATTGAATCAATCAACATTAAGGCCTTTACAAATGCAGAATACACAGAATCGCAACATTAAAAATTGATTAGACTTGGTTAAATGTATGTTCTATTTTGTTTTGTCACTGATTTTCCTGTTTGTATGAGAGGAAAGCTCAGAATTGCCGATCAACAGGTCTTAAGTCTCATAACTTTGAAAAAAAAAAAGTTTAATAGTCTACTGATAAAGTTAGGATCCTTATTTCCAGCAGCTTATACTCAGAATTCCTCCGGTGATAATATATCTCATAGAACTGCAATAATAGCCAATTTCAGGCGCATACTTCTGACAGACTGTGCACGAATCTAATGACATCTTATCATATGTATTTAGGGAAAGCTGCAGGGTTCCATAAAATCTATAATTACTTCACACATCCATAAACATTGTGAGACATTACTGTGGTCATCTATATTTAGTATTTTGATTTGGGAGAAAGCTGCAGGCAAGAAAGTGTTTTTTTTTTTTTCTTTCTTTCTGGCATTTTCCCCATGATTTTGGCTCCTGCAGCTTTAACTGTATTAAAGTAAGAGTCTAAGAGGGGGGTGCAGCTCAGCATTAGAGCATTTTACTTGATCCTCCATTAATCCCCTTTGTAATGTATCACCTCTACAAATGCACATCAGAGGAAAACAACAATAATTAATGTTATATCCTTAAGTGGATCAGTTTTCTCAGGGGTTTACCTCAGTGGTAGAGCATTTGATTTGCAGCTCAGCACGTCCCAGTTCTACCCTGTGTGACTGCAGCGTTCAAAAATACCTTAAAGATGTCATGACCCTGTTGATTCACCAATATCCCTCAATCCAGTCATGTTATTCTAATGGGTTTTCAATGTTTAAACACTTGTAAAAAGAGAAGCCCTGTTCCCAAACACATTATAGGATGCAATATTTGACTCCATATATGTATGTAATGTAAGTGATTTTTTTTTCTCTTTTTTTTGACAATTGTACAATAACTGAGAAACAATCACAAATGTGATGCATTATTTTCTTAAATGTTTTAAAGAGGCAGCATGGTGATACAGTTGTTTACCCAAATATTCATGATAATATTTGAGATTGTGTAAAATTGTAAGAATGTCCAAAAACGTTTTCCACGACTGTAGGTCAACCCTGTGACGACCTGGTACCAGGACATTTGGCTCCAGCACCCCCGGTGTCCCTCTAGAGCAGGGGTGTCAAACTCATTTTAATTCAGGGGCCACTTTCAGCCCAATTTGATCTAAAGCGGGCCGGAACAGTAAAATAATATAACCATAACCTATAAATAATATTCAAATTGTTTCTCTTTTACTGTGAAAAAAGTTCAGTTACATAATGAAAATGTGAATAACCTGAACAACCGTATACAAGCTGAAATTTCCTAAGAAAAATAAGTGCAATTTACTAATATAACAATATAACTACAAAGTGTTTAAAAAAAAAAAAAAAAGTTGAAGTGCAATTTCAACAATATTATGCCTCATTTATACATGTTCATTACAACTTATAGATCACAGTAGATCTACAAATGCACAAAACATTTAGTAACATGCAGAATATTATTCAAATTTCACTTATTTTTCCAGCATCTTGTTTTATCAACAGTTGCTCCTGTTTTTAAGTAGACTTCTCTGTTTTTAATTTATCTGTGTCACTTTTACTTTTTGGTATTTCTGATATGTTCATTGTATGTTTCAAATGGTTTGTATTTTGTCTTGGCTATATTGTAAATGAGGTTGCTTCCTCAGTATATCTCCAAGTTTAAATAAAGGTCATGAATGAATGAATGAATGAAAAGAAATGTCCAGTTTTTCATGGTTTTAGATTATTTACCTTTTCTGTGAAAGGATAGATTGTTAATGTAAACAATGTCATCATGTAATCTTACTTTTTTTACACTAAAACAAAGACAGAACCTTGTAGATGTCATCACTTATAGGTTATTAATATATTATTTTAGTGGTCCCATCCATTTTTCCATCATGCTGAGCTGTAGGTGACCTCTTGATTGTTAATATCTCAGACTAACTTTTACATTTCACCAGTTTGAACCCATCGGAGGGCCGGTTTGAGACTGATCTCGTGAAATCACATTGTATGTCGCGCCAGTTCGCATGGCATTTGGCACGCTATACGTACGCATTTTCATCCTTTCACGTGTTATTCAACGCCATTTGATCACATGTCAGTTTACGCCAAGCTCTCCAGTTCACATAACCTTAAACCTAACCCTCAGTGTGTAGTATTTGATGCGGCGTGAACATAATGCGTACAGATAACAATCCAATTAAAAGTGGAGTGTATATTTACGCAAGTCATGATATTACGTTGGCCGGTTTTGGCTCTAGAGGACAAAGCGGTTGAGAAAGCAGATGGATGGTTTAAAGAAAAGCATCATGGAAGGAGGTCTAGCTCAGCAGTAATGAAAAATACCAGAGAAACGACTAAAATAACGTTCCTAAATGAGCTGAAAAATGACAGTCCAACATATGTTCAGCACAACGACTGAGCTGGAAAAACGGGTGAACTCTTAAGCCTTTAGATTCCCATCTCTAATTAACATGGAGGAGATGAGTTAACCTGCGGTGAACAGACTCTAGCATGTCTGTGAGCATGTGTAGGTTATCATACATAATCACACATGCAAAAGCACACACAAGTCTCACATCTCAGGCTCTGGCTCACCTGCAGAGTCATTAGAGAACAGAGGAGGAAGAGGAGGAGGGAGGAAGCAGCAGAAAGAGGAGGCCCCTGAAGGTTTGTGCATGAATGAAATGTGTGTAAATGTGTGTTATAGTATAAAATATATGATGAATTAGGGAAAAAAAAAACCAAAAAAAAAAACCTTCCTGCCCCAGTAACCAAGTTAAAGGGCATTTGTAAAGCAAAGTGCTGCTGGGGAAAAAGCTGCTCAGTGCCTATTTGTTTGTGTATGTACGTGAGTCAGAATGAGAGTGACTCAGAATTAGATGTTTCTTGTTGTGTCTTTAGGCGTGGATGGAGTGTTTTCGACATGCAGACGTTAAACGTGCGTGTGTGTGTCTACATGCCTAGGTGCCTCTGCAGAGCATATTTGCCTTTGGTGACAAGTTTGGAGGGAGAGATTGTGTGTGTGCGTGTTTTTTTTCAGCTGCAAAAATGCAAAAATGCATGTACGTGTGCACTCCAAAACTACTGTACATGTGTGTTATTCTTATTCATATTATTCACATTCTCCAGGGAAGTGGCCAGTCTTTCATTACAGTGTGTGTTCACTTGTCTGACAGACGGCCTGAGGCGACTGCTGCTGCTAAATATCACACACCTGGATGCACAGTGTGGGCTGCTCCCTCTCATTTTGTGTCCTCTAAGACCCTATTACCATGCTAATAATATCCAGCAAATCATACAGCAGTTTCACCTTGATGAGTCTACATCTGAGGGGCCACACAGCACATCCAGGATTAGGAATGACTTCATTACCACAGCGTATCTTTAATACCACAGGATCTCAAAAGCTGGGCAGAGGGAAGACGGATAAAGTAAAGGAAGGTTTCTTTAAATAGCATCGCAAATATGTACACTATAAATAACACAGCTGGTTGTAAAAAATATTGTGGACTATGCATTTCTGCTTAGAAAACAGGATTTCAGAGGTTGATTCAGCAAATGCATGGCTTTGGTAAAAAGCATTTATAGAATATTGTGTTTTTTTCACGATTTGGACAAAAGTACGGATTGGTAAAATGGTAAGTCATTGCAATAAATGGTATTTATTTCAGTTTTAGGGCTAATTTTTTTTAACATTGTCATCTGTGCTTATAATGCTTCAAAGTTTGATTTTACGTTGAATTTGTTTTATCATTCTGTAGAATTCTGAAATATTCATGATATTCTGTATGTAAATAATAATTCTAAACCACAAGTAAATGTGTCAACTCTCACTAAGGAAGAAAAATCAGCCTGTAAACCTAAAATAAATATTGATCTGACATTTATTGTGATAATTATTGACAACAACTGTTTTTATCATGCTAGTATTTTTGCCCATTTTAATTATATTTACTTATGAATGAATAATAAACATGATAAGTTACATCAAGAAATGTCATTTCCTGATATACACTGTATATTCTGTAATTTCAGTGATTCAGTAGTTTTTATATGAAATGTAAAGGCTTTTTCCTCTATGAATAATATATAAAAGTTAGTCATATTTGCATATAACATAAAAAGTTTTACTGGAAACACTTTTTTTGTTTGTTTTCATAGTACAACTGTGTGTTCTTGGATGTTTGAGTGTTTGAGTAAGGACTGCAGTTTATAACAAAATAAATTATAGCAAACAATATGAAGAGACATATATTTTTCTAATATCTCACAGTACACACTATATGGGCAAAAATATTGGGAAATATCACACTTACAGTTTGTGGGACTTGATAATGAATATTATTGTGATAAAAATAATCATGTCTCTTTGTCAATAATTATCTAAATGTCAAATCAATTCAGATTTTTCTTTCTGAGCAGGAGTTATAGAGAATGATTGTTTATAGTTAGAACTTGGCAAATATTTCTAAAATCTAAAGATAGAACGCTTAAAACAATCATAATAAAAAAAAAAATCAATGTTGAGTAAAACGTTGAAATGTTTTAGATGACAGTGTACACAAAATTAATTCTAAGGACCAAAAGAAAACATTTATTGCAATAAAAAATTATATTATGATGTTTCTTATGATCATTTTACAGTGCAGATCCACTAACAATGAAACAACTGAATTCAGTGTCTTATTACTTTTGTTCATGCAATGTAATTTGCCATATTTTACAGCCTCATCTGTAAGAAATAAAATATTTACCTTCAGTACAAAAAAGAAGTCAGTACTCAACATAAAAATACAAAATGACACAATAGTTCTTTTAAAAAGAGGTGGACTAAAGGAAGCAGCTGAAGGGTTTATGGTGCACAGAAAGGACACAAGTTTGATTTCACTGTTGGAGGCATGAAGCTGCTTAAAAGATCATTTAGAAAAGTCTCAAAAGGTCAGACATCTCAAACTGAAATGAAGAGGGCATGGATGGGGGGCCCACTGTGAGGCCCACTGAGGTGGGCTGCAGGGGTTTGTAAAAAAAAAAAAAGAAAAGAATCATGTCAACATAATGCTCTGTGCAGAAAAAAAAAGAAAACACTGAAGCGGCTGAGGATCAAGAGGTGGGATCTGTGGTGACTGATGACCTCCAGATGGGTCACCCAGGTGAGGTCGGATGATCTAAGACCTAAAACCCACTACGACCCCTCAGTTCATCACAGATGATCTGTCCAAGTCACACCATCTGGTGTTTCAACAAACTGCAATGTCAAAAGTTCAAAGTTCTGCATAAAGTCACTGTCATGTCATCATGTGATAAATTTTATATGTGAAGCAGTATTTTATTGTAGTTGATTAATGTAGAGTTACTTTTAACTCAATTTCATACATTATAAAATCTACACTCAGAATTGAATAGGAGTTAAAGTAGTATAAGATGAAAATTAAGCAAGATAAATATTACTTAAAAGTGAATGTACATACTTTCTCAAACTACAAACACAATGAATGTGGTCAACAAACTGCAAAAAACGTAAGTATAAGACTGTATGCTGTACACAATGGCTGTAAATGCAATGACTGTATTTATTCACATAATTATTCTGTGATGCAATGCTTTTATCTGTGTATATTCCTTCTTTAGGTGAAAAATACATTCTATTCAATTCTGTTCTATTCTGTCTGCATTATTCTATTCTATGTATAGTCGTGAGACAATGGCATTAATTATCATTAGTCACACACAGCTCAGTGGCTTCTGTCTCAAAATGTGGCTTTTATCAAGGTTGTATGAGATATGAAACATTCAAAAGAACGTGTTAATTGAAATTCTGGGACGCTAACGTGGGTGCACATGAATTTGCTTTTGCATGCTAATTTACAGTTTTATGTAAAAAGATGCAAATTCCACCAACTTCTCTTCACATAGCTATGTTTTTTTTTTCCTCCACAAATCTTTCGTGTCCAGTTAATGTATCAGTTAGAAGGTCTGACATTACGATAAATGAGGTTTAGCCTGCTGTATAGGCCTGCTGCATTCACTGCCCTCGCCTATGTGTCAGTAAAGGACTTCGCTAACCCACTTATGCAGCTGGATTTGCATTGAGTGAATTGAAGCGAAAGATTTAAATGGCATCAGTCTTGCTATTAAAGCAAAGCAAAACATCAGACAAACAGGGAGGAGCAGCTCTCTCACTCCCCCCATCCTTTTCTTGTTATCTGTATTTGTGTGTTCATGTGTGTGTAGTGTTGTAGGGGGAGTGCTGTCCCTTGCCTGTGCTCAGAGTGTGCAGCAGCTGCAGCTTTCAGCCTCAGTCTACACTGTAGGGGCCATTCTGCTGTCTGAAAGACTGATAGATACAAAGAGCAGAATGGTGATGAGAGATGACTCAGAGGATAAAGCTGATGGTGCGTTTCAAACACACTTGTTCCCCCGGTGTGTTCCTGCAAATCCAACGTTTGTATGAAATGAAATGAAAACAAAAACCATGCTTCTGGGTCAAAAATTCAAAGAGGGCCCGGGAATACAGGTCACATTGTTTTTGGACAAGGCTGTAACACAAAGGTTGTGTTGATTTCAGTATTTCAGAACCAACCCAAGGGCAGGTAAAGAGTGACTCCTATCAGAATTTGGAAAAAGTGGTCCATCCCATCTGAAGCCTTTCCTTTAGTTACAGAGAAAAAAAAAAAAAAATACCATGGATACAGATACAGACCTACGGCTGATGCACACATATGTTTGAGAGGAAAAACCCTGCAAGCGAAGCAATCAATTCTCACACATGGAGAGCTCATAGAAACAAATAGGCATACATGTTTTCACGAACATAGAAAGGCAGCTCCACACGCATGGAGCGCACAGTCCTAATGAGACCAAATCAGAGCGAGTGCATGAATGGAGCGCTCTGTTTCAGCCCATGGCACCGAGCGCTGAGCAGAGACAATGCTCTCATGCAACATCCCATTCATGGAGCTCGCAGCAGGCCTCGCTCTGGCGCCAGCTCACAGTATAGATGCTTTATAATATCTGAAAAGGAGAAACTCACTAGTACACCCTGTTTTCTTACCATCCCCCTCTTTCCTCCCCTGGGCCTTCGCTATATACCCGCCCCCTCAAATCCCAACACATCCTCACCCGTCTGCTAACCTCCCTCTCTCACTACCACTTATCCGTCCCCCACCCCCACCCCTCCTCTAAAACCTCAGCTTCCTCCTAGTCATCCTCATCCATCACCGACCGTAAGGACAAGATGCTCACGCTGAACACATCCATACACCGCATGCCTCTGGGTGTGAATAATAGTTCATTCCAGGCAGAGTTGGAGGTCACATACTGTATATACAAAGCCTGTGGGCCGGTAAACGCCCGAATAGCCCAGCAACGGAGAGAAGAGCTTCATCACAGATGTTTGGCTTCAGATCTGCTCTTGGTTTCAAACTATATAACCTCAAAAAGATGCAGAAAGCAAAAAAGTACTCTGATAATTCAGATGTGTTTTATGAAATTGAAGTGGGTGGGGGTATAGCTCAGTGGTAGAGCATTTGACTGCAGATCGAGAGGTCCCTAGTTCAAATCTGGGTGCCCCCTCAGCCTTTTTATATTCCTATTTTGATTTATCTAATCCTGAAACTGTATGCTGTAATACAAGGGAGTCCAACGCATTTTAGTTCAGGTGCCACATACAGCCTAATATGACCTCAAGTGGGCTGAACCAATAACATAACAAGGGGTTCCAGGTGCAACAAACCCTCACACTTGTAGTTTATTTTGGCATCGATCTAGCTGTTGTCATCATGTCTATAAGTGTGCTGATGTCAGCGTATCAATTGCCTCTATATATGTGCCAAGTTCAAAGGAAATTTAAACAAAATTTATGTTTTTAAAGACATTTGAAATTTCACCCATTATAAGTAAATGGGAGGAAAAAAAAGATGTAAAAAAAATAAATTCATAAAAAATTTTAACTTTGACCTACTTTTCCCAAAAACAAAACAATCCAGATAGTGAGGGTTTTCTAAAACATGAAAATCATACGAATCAAATACAGTTTGCGTTGTGTCTTTTTATTTTTTTAAATCAGATCTTTGTATAGATGTTGATGAAAATATTCATAGTACCGTGCTGTTTTGTGTTTTGTTTTGTTTTTTCTTGTGTGTAAAGGCTTTTAACGTTAAGGGGAAGTAAGGAGGAATAAAATTTCAACCTTACATTTCTAAGTAAACTTTCAGTCTGAAGAAGTGAAAGATCACATTAGTAAAAAGCGTCATCCAGGAAATACATATATACTGATGCAGACTCGTGTCTGTGGGTTTAAATCCTTGTTTGAGTCATGTATCTGTGACTGTTTTCTCTGTGTGGACACTGAAAACAGCAAGTTTTGGCTTAAGACTCAAGTAGTTCTAACATGAGAAGGATTATTTTCATTAAAATTTGGACGTAAACAGGAAAAGGGGTCATTCAGATTTGAACAAGGGCCCTTTTGATCTGAAGTCAAACATTCTACCACTGAGCTTTACCTCCTATTACACTCCAACTGAAAAAAAAAAACATGGCTCAACTATGAGAGCACTGCTTTAATGTGTGTGTCTTTCTGAAGCTTTACACTTATAAACCAAGAGCAGATCTGCACCAAACCCGTCGGTTCACTACTCAAGCTTGATAAATAAACAGTATAACACTATGCATACACAGAAAATAGAGTTTTACAAACACATCAGCATTGGCAGGACTTGGCTAATATTAGTTTATCCACTGGAATTATTTCTTTGGAAGCAAAACAAGAGCAGAGCAGTTTCGGATTCATTGCTTAGTAATGTGGAGTTTGATGTTCAGTTCGACAATTGTTCAGGCGTCTTTGTTTTTTTTTTTTTTTACAAATTCAAATACTGTTAAAGCTGCAGGTATTGAGTTTTGTACTGTCACTGGACATTTCTACCACCTGCTACTGTGAACACCACTATCACTATCTAGATTCTGTCTGATGTAACCTGGACAGTTTTTCTAGTATTTCCCCCCCTGATTTAGGCTCCTGCAGCTTCATTTCCTCTGTTTTTCTTTTCATGGAGGAGAGAGGGTGCGAAAAAAAATCAGGCGATTATTCAGCTTTTTCTTGCTTAAAACATATTATCATAGCAGCTCTTAAAAACCCACTATCAGTCACACATCACAGTCTACTACATGCAATCACAAACGTCATCTAATGGGAGAGAATTGATCCTGTTTACTTCCGTTTAAACTACTTGACAATAAGATCCCTTGATTCCACCGAGCAAAAACCTTCCATTTCTTGTATTTGTGTGGATGGAGCCCAGTGCACCGATACCATCTTGCTCTTATCCATTTGGGAACTCACAAGCTTTCAGTGAGACGTGCTGTGAAACAAACTACTAACAAGGAAAAGAAACCTCCCCAAAGAACAGAAGATTTACAGACTGCAACACAGGGCCAATTACTGCACACACACACACACGCACCCACACGCACACACACACACACACACACACACACACACACAGACTCACGATTTCTTCACTTATTGATGGGATTGATTTCTTGCGCTCAGGGCTATTTCCCTGCCGGCTGATGTGTACAGGAGCTGATTACGGCGGTGATTTATGACGGACCATGAATAATGGCTTTTTGAGCTCAGCTAGATTGACCTGAAAGGAAAGACACTGGGGATGCACGGCGAAAAGACAAATGGGTTAAGCAAGGTAAAGCGGGACACATGGAAAGCGATGAAGGGTGGGGGGGGGGCATAAGAGCATTATGTTGGTCCTAAACAGCAGCCTGGATTCACTCTGAGCTCATTGTCTCAAGCCAAAGCAGACCTGAGACCTGCCAACTGCG
Source organism: Apogon hyalosoma (assembly GCA_037367295.1). NCBI lineage: Eukaryota > Metazoa > Chordata > Actinopteri > Kurtiformes > Apogonidae > Apogon > Apogon hyalosoma. Next base: position 17,469,051 of record JAPQRP010000029.1, on the reverse strand, counting down.
CTCATCCCTCCCTGCTTGGTCAGGGCTGACTGTCAACGCTCACCACCAGCCTCGATGACAAAGCGACTTTAACCCTTAGGGGTCTGAGTCTGTTTTGGTCATTTATGAATACTTCTGATTTTGGCTTTTATATACCACATAAAAGGAGCTTATCATTCCCTTGTTTAGTATCTTTTTTTAAGCTTCTTCACCTATGTGACCTGATAATAATCTGTTCACTTTAACTTACTTTACAAAAAAAGTCATCAAAATGATCAAATCCAAAATGAAAATATATACTATAGAAGCCCCAAACATGATCAATTGAACTTGAAAAAGGAAACTATTGGTGGCAAATGTGAACATATAAAGGTAGAACTGAATATTTTTGTACTATCAAATCGTATCATTTTACATATTCTATTAACATCGAACAAAAACTGGGAGAGAGTTTCAAATCTGCAGTTTCAAGTGAAGTTGACAGCAGCATTTCTAGTTTTTTTTATTTTTCTTACACTGCAAAAATCAAAATCTTACCAAGTGTATTTTTCTCATTTCTAGTCAAAATATCTCAGCACACTTAACATAAGACATAATCACCTAAAGAGTAACTTTTCAGGGAAATGTAAGAACTTATTTTTAGACAATAGATCTGGAAAATCTTATTTCAAGAAATCTTACCAAGATCATTTTCACGTGTTCCATTCATAGATTTTAATTTTTTGCTTAATTCAAGATTTTTTTTTTTTTTTTTGCTTTATTCAAGTAAAAAATTCTGCCAATGGAGCAAGTGAAAATTATCTTGGTAAGTTTTCATGAAATAAGATTTTCCAGATCTATTGTCTAAAAATAAGTTCTTTATATCTCACTGGTAAAAATACACTTGGTAAGATTTAGATTTTTTCCAATGTACTTCTGATTTTGGCTTTTATATACCACATTTAAAAAATGATTATTGTACGTACCAATGTTTAGTGTGTTTTGGTTTTGTTTGTTTTTTTCACTATGTGACCTCATAATTATCTTTTCAGTTTAACTTTGTTAACATATTGGGCCCAAAAATACAAGAAAGCCATCAAAATCATCAAATCCGAATTGAAAATATATAATATTTATTACAATAAAAGCACCAAACATGATCAATGGAACTTGAAAAAGTAAACCATCGGTGGCAAATATGAACATATAAAGGTACAACTGAATATTTTTGTACTATCAAATTAAATCGTATCATTTTACATAGTCTATTAACATCAAATCTGCAGTTTCAAGTGAAGTTGACATTAGCATTTCTAGTTTTTTTTTTTGTTATGGCACTTTGAAAACATCATGTGATCTGATCAACCCGCCATAATCACAGACCCTAGAGGGTTAAGTGAAGTATTATTAGCAGATAAATCACAAACAGGTCCCTGAGGATTCCATACAATGCAACAACGTTAATGAGTGACTGATTAACAGCTGTCCCATTAAGCCTTTCCTTTCTTAGCACCTGACATTTCACTTGAAACAAGTTAATAGCTCAGCTTCAGCCCCTGTAGCTGGCGTGAAATTGGCACTTAAAGCATCATGAGTCGTGGACATCTATTTAGGGTGTGACAATGAGTCAATCAGTTAGAAACACGCATGAGTTCCTGCAGAAATTAATTAGCATTGTGTAATGAAATGTGGTTGTCGCCCCACGGCAAGGAGGCTGTTTAAATCTGACATCTGAGACGGGTAACCAGTGACTTAAAGATCCGGGCTTAGTGTCGCACGTGTACGCTGCCAGAAAGGGGAGCGCACAGAGGCCAAATGTCACTGCAAGACGCCGTTGAATTAGTTTAATCCAGATAAGTAAAGACATCCTTGCCGTCACAGTGACTGAACACTGAGATGATTTTTTTGGCTGAGGTTCGTGGAGGGGAGGGGTCTGTGCTTGTAGGACTCATGTCGTCGGTATGACCATGTGTACATTAGATTAGATTAGATTAGATTAGATTAGACTAGATTAGACTAGATTAGATTAGATTAGATTAGATTAGATTAAACTAGATTTGATTAGATTATATTAGATTAAATTAGATTAGATTAGACTATATTAGACTAGATTAGATTAGATTAGATTTGATTAGATGATTAGATTAGATTAGATTAGATTAAATTAGATTAAACTAGACTAGACTAGATTAGATTAGATTAGATTAGATTAGATTAGATTAGATTAGATTAGATAAGAATAGATTCGATTCGATTCGATTCGATTTGACTAGATTAGATTAGATAAAATTAGATTAGATTAGATTAGATTAGATTAGATTAGATTAGATTAGATTAGATTAGATTAGATTAGATTTTGCTGATCCCACAGTGGTGAAGTTCACTGGTCAAGGCAGCAACAGAATAAAGTGCAAGAAAACATATGCTTGCATAAATAATGCAAAAGACAAACAACATAAAAACAGTAGGGCTGTCAAAATGAATGCATTAACGTGGATTAATCCATCATCCTGATCAATCTGATTAAAATTTTAATGCAATTAACCCATCTGCAGCGCAGAAGGACTCTGAACGTCTCTGACAACGCATTTGGGGCAGTTTGTCCGTGCAGAGTTAGCGCCGTGCATGAACAAATGGACAGTTGATCCGGTAGTGACGGCAGCAGAACCAACCCATAAAGATGGAAGAGGCTATACAGCCCATTGGCCTCTGGATGGAAATATGAGGACAAAAAAACCAAGACGGAACAGTTGTTTCAAAAAGTTTTTGTTTCAAGTTGTTTTGTTGAAACTGTTCAAGGTGTTTAATAAACCCATTAAGTGCATATATATAGACATATTCCCTTTTTTCTTAAATCTGTTTGCTCATGCAAAATGAAACGCGATTAATATGGATTAAAAATACTGATATTTACTAGTGATTAATTGAAGTTAATCCACAGCAGCCCTGTGATTAATCTGATTAAAATTTTTAATCACCTGACAGCACTAAAAAATCGTAATAACAGTAAGTAATAAAACTCTATCGACTATATACATATTTACAAAAACAGTGGAATTGCAAAATGTCAAACAGTACAGATGAGACCCAAACAGTTCAGGTTTACGCTGTTATGTTGTACTGTCTGACAGCCGTGGGGTTAAATGACCTCTGATAGTGTTCCTGTACACTATTACACACTCATTAAAACATGTCGGAACAGAGTGATTCATATTTCAATCAACACTTTATGTGGGTCAACTTTATGACATGAACCACTAAAAACCTGTAACTGAGTCTGTTTTTATGAATAATTCAGTCCACTTTGCCGTTCTTGTCAATCTGTTGTGTCTGACCTTCACACTAAAACAATTATCCTTCATTTATTCTAATTAAATGCAAAAAACAGTTTTCTCAGGGCGCAGCTCTGGAATTAATTATTGGAGCAAAGTGACAATGTGGTGAAAAGTTGAAATTTGCATAAATATGAATCAACCTTACACATTTAATTATGAAATAAGCTGCAATTAGATTAATGACAACAAAAAACTGAGGGCAAATGAAATATATATTATTAAATATATTACAAAATAAAGAGGATATATGACAAAAGGATGTGATGTTGAAAAGAATCTAGAAATAGTGAACATTTCAAGAACAAAAAAATCAATAGGCCATGTTGAAGGCTGTTAAATTTATAACACCATTGTTTCGGACTCTGTTGGAGTTTAACCTAAAGCGTTAAATAAATGAGTGTGTGGGCAACAACATGCCCATGTTCAACAGAAAGCTAAAAATCAGTAGAATAAGTAGTAGAACGTCCTTTTTCTTTTCAAGGCCTCCTCCTCCGCCCATGAAAACATGAAAACAATCACCACCGATGGAATTAACCAGGTCACATATAGAGTACAAAATAAATCTGATAATAATTGCTTCCAAAGCAACATCGAGGATGCATGGGAAACTTTGTGTAACCAACGTAAATAATTTGTGTCTTTGGAAATTTGTTTGGTTGATGATTTTATTTTGTGAACATACAGTAGCTGTAGTGGTGACACTTCATTCAAATCCACAGGTTCTTTTATTTGTCACACAGGTCATTCCACTCTATCTGATCATAAAACCTGTCATTATCACTTGTATCATCAGTTTTTGTTTACACAGAGCATTAACAGTATAAACTGGTTTTTTGGTGTATTCCATATTTATATATTTGCAAAACAAAAATCTTGCAAAAGGCTAAACTGTCTATTTTAAATCAAACCAAGGTAAAAATTCACAGTGATTGAACTTTAAAAAGAACAGAATTGTCTCAATATCTGTGTCTGCTTTTGTTGCTAAATATCTGCCATGATCAGTATTGTTTCTCATTGTTTGGGTGATGTTTCTTTCCTTTAAGAAGATAATTGGATCTGCTGGAGCTGGTAGAGGTTAAGCGTTTCATTCAAGGATGCTTCGGCAGACCTTTGCAGTCGACTGTGGAACACCCAATCACAAAACCACACAAATGTGTGGCAGACACTGACCCTGACTCTGCTTCCTCTGACAAACCCATGCGACATCACTCATGTTTATATCTGACCGTGGATGAGATATGAATGGCACCGCACAAGGATCTCCCACAGCATTGTGGGTCACAAGTCAGTGTCAGTGCGTAGCATTTAAAAGACATCACACACTTTCATCTGACTGCACCGCAGATGCTGCCGCTTCACTGACAATGTACACGACCCTGGCTGCACGAAAGGCCAAAGTTTATCAAATAACAATTTTCTGAGCTGATACAGGGTTCAGGCTGAAGTCACTACGATGTTTCACAGACATTTCACAAGAAAAACATAACAGAGGGTGACAGTAACACTATTACCTGGAGAGCACTTATGACATTAAGAGTAAATTCATGTATGAGTTATGGACTTCATTAGACAATATACAAACAAGTGGTGCCAGGCACAACAAACCCCGTCCCTCGCATGTATTGTGGCTTATTTTGGCTTCAATCCAGCTGATGTCATCATGTCTATACATGTGCTGATGTCAGCATATCAATTGCCTCTATATATGTGCCAAGTTTAAAGTAAATTGAAACAAAATTGATGTTTTTATAGACAGGAAATTCCGACCATTATAAGTAAATGGGAGAAGAAAAAAATTTCTTTTTAATTTCTGATAATTTTTTTATTTTGAACTACTTTTCCCAAAATGTAATGGCATCTATTCTGCTTCACTGGTCATCTATAAACCCAGTTTGGTATGAATTCAACCGATAGTTTTGCTGCAACAGACATTTGAAATTTCGCCCGTTATGAGTATAAATGGGGAAGAAAAAAAAATATTTTAAAAATTATTTTAAAAATGTGAATGTTGGTTGACCTTCTGTTCCCAAAATGTAATGAGGTCTATTCTGGGTCACTGCCAATCTATAAACCCAATGTAGTATGAATTCAACCAATAGTTTTGCTGCTAGAGAGTCAAATACACAAAGAGTGAGACAAACAAACAAACCGAACCAAAAACAATACCCCTTGTCTCCTCTTTAGGGGGCGAGGTAATTATAGCTGAACAGATAACAGGCACAGATGACAACAAACTGAGAAAAAAAAAGAAAATAACTTTAATAATTTTATAGTGTGAGAAATTGAAGTTCAGCTCACTGTGTTATTACTGAAGGGAAATCCAGTGTGTGCCTTCTGCCCATTCTAATACACACACACACACACACACACACACTACCATTAGCATTAGAAGGCGCTGCCATTGAAGGCACTGGGGAAAACTCCAGGTTTTCATCAACACAGTGGTCAAGAGCGTTGACAGGAGAAATAACCTACGTATACATGTTTTTGATGATGGTGGAAAACTGGAGAACCCAGAGGAAACACAGAAAGGTTCAAGTCTGACTGTGAAGGGAACACAGAACCCTGTAACTGTGAGGGGGAAGTATTAATCACTACAGTGGCACTAAGTTACATTAGCTGGTTGGCTAAAATATTGTTTTGAAGTGGGCCTTGATTGAGTTGAGAAAATGGTTTTATCACCACAGAGAAAGTCAAAGTTAATATTTGGAAAAACAAGATTAAAAGAAGACACATGGTTTCTAATATTTGTCCTCAAATGGTGAGAACAGTTAAGGAACATCATTCACTAGAAATAAAGTATTATATTAGCAACAAAATCAACTAACAAAAAGTTGGGAGGCTGTGTATTATGTATATAAAAACAGAATACAATGATCTGCAAGTCTCGCATTCTATTTAAAATAAAAAATAGATTAAAGACTTTCACTGAAATGTACCATTTCAGAAAAAAAAAGGTAATATTTGAATTTGGAAACATCTTCAAAAAGCGACAGGGTCACATTTATCGCTGTGAGGCATTTTATTTTCTTTTAACAAAAGTGGATCAAACATAGATTTATGAGAATTGCAAATCATTGCTTTCTGTTTTTGTTTACTTCTTTATTTATATTATGCATTATATTTGATATTTTTTGGCACCCAACTTTTTTGATATGCCTAATGTTCATTTATTTATGCTTGATTTCATAATTTTTTTTGTGTGAAATGATTCAGTTGAGAAAATATTGAAGCTGAAATGATTTAGAAGAGTGTAGAGTAGAATTTAATACACCTTATGCTTCTCACAACTGGATTTACTGACCGAAAAACATTAGTATTCACTTAACAGCATTACTCAAGGGCTGGCACTTTATGATTTATGACCAACTCTCAGAAATTTCTAAGTAAAATCTATAAATTTCTCGTATCTTAAGCCAAAAATATATAATGTATGTTTTCTCCTTTTTGTCACTTCCAGTTCAGAATCTTATTTTGAAACATGGCCGAGCTCGTTCTCTTCTTCTTGGAGTGTCTTCTATGTGAGCAGCCATTATCGAGCGTCACGGATTGAACTGGTGTTGTGCTTAGTATTTACAGATCAAAACATGCCAGAGACCAGGGGAGGAAATAAATGGAGATGCAAAAACTGAGAGGAGGCAAGTCAATGCAAAGCTGCCAACAGTAAGAATTGATTCACAGATGCAGCCAAATTCAGCAGATGGTGAGTAAATGTAAACGGAACTGAGCAATTAGATTTTCAACAAAAAGGAGAGGAGAGGAAAGAGGAGACTGACAGAGATGAGTGGAGCTGAGAAGGACATATATGGTACAACTGGATGAGAAAAACACCCCTTTGGCAATAATAAGTCCTTCTGGTAACATTTGCTCCAGTTTGACTTTAACCCATAAAGACCCAAACATCCACCGGCGACCAAAATCATCTGCCGATATAAGTTAAATAACTGTTGAACCGCTAATCCTATCAATACATGGAAATAATTGGGGTAAAATGCAGTTTTTCATCTTTTCATGGTCATCAGATATGACCCATTTGGACGTTCAGAGGCTCCGTAGTGAACATGGAAACACCGTCATATTCTACACTGCAAAAATCAAAATCTTACCAAGTGTATTTTTCTCATTTCTTGTCAAAATATCTCATCACACTTAAAATAAAACATAATCACCTAAAGAGTAACTTTTCAATGAGATATAAGAACTTTTTTTAGACAACAGATACTGACAATCTTATTTCAAGGAATCTTACTAAGATAATTTTCACTTGTTCCATTGGCAGATTTTTTTGCTTGAATTAAGCCAAAAAAATCTTGAATTAAGCCAAAAAATCTTGAATTAAGCAAAAAAAATCTGCCAATGGAACAAGTGAAAATTATCTTAGTAAGATTTCTTGAAATAAGATTTTCCAGATCTGTTGTCTAAAAATAAGTTCTTAAATCTCACTGAAAAGTTACTCTTTAGGTGATTATGTCTTAGTTTAAGTGTGATGAGATATTTTGACTAGAAATGAGAAAAATACACTTGGCGAAATTTTGATTTTTGCAGTGTACAACTCTGATCCACCAGTAAAACCCATGGAGTCTGATAAATGACAGCGGATGGAGATACTTGGTTTCATGTTCAGTTATTGATATCTTTTACTGAAAAAGTGACATTTTCTTCAGTTTTTTCAGTTTTTTTATATAACAACCCTCAACTTTAACCTGAGATTTTATGAACGTCTACATGATCAGAACAAGAAATATAGGAAAATACCGAATTTTCACTCAAAAATGCAAAATACAAAACATAATATTACAATTAATGGTGACACATCCTGAGAGAAAGGTTAAAAGAAAATAAAGTTTCATTTAAGGACTGCCGCAAAAGTAGCACTGGGTCTTTATGGGTTAAGATTGTAATCATGCTCCCCACGTAAACCGACACGTCTGGGTTCACAAAAAATGACACTGATATTAGATCTTAAAGGCTGAAAGGAAGATAAAAGAGGCCGGGCTCACATTCACATCATCACAATCTGGACGCCATCCAGGGACATCAAGCGGTACACAGAGAGAGATAATGCAGGAGCAGGAAGTGCCAGTCTGAGATTAAGTTTAGCTAAAACATTTTCTCGATGTCTTCTTAAAAACTGCACTGCATTGTCAGATTGCACAACGAATAATAGGATGTCGGGTAAAGAAACGCCTCAAGCTACAAAGCGTACATTCCTTGAGCAGAGAGCATGGGCTGGACAAATCCACTGTCGCCTGAGGAAAATCCTTTAGGCTGCCTCACAGCTGTATACACTGGCATGAGTATATACAGCAACCTAATAAAGTCCGCTATACATCACATTAGACCACACAGAGCCATGCTTACATTTACAACATGCAGCCAGAATAGGCCTCTGTTATTGCGAAACAACGTCAACACGTGCACGAAAGCTGGAGCTCACAGTGCGATGCTTGTTTTTAGCTCTACGCTCATGTTATCAGGTCATTATAGTAAGAAAAATGATCTTTCATTACCTGAACAAAATAGTTTCTTGTCTTCTAAATGAATGAAATCTACTGGGTTTTTGTGTTCTCGCCTCTTTTGCAGAATTATACACATTTTTTAGTTTAACCTTCAAAGACCCAGAAGTATTTTCAGGGATTTCCAAAAGCATTTTTATCAACATCAGTGATTTAGCACCATTTATTATAATATTATCCTACTTATCAGTTATTTTCATATATTCAAGTTACTTATCATGTAGGTGTTCTTAAAAACTCAAGGTAAATTCAAAGGTTATTATATCAAAACAGAGAAAAATTAAGAAACACGAGTTTTTCAGCAAAACATACAAATAACTGAACATAAAAAAACAAGCTTCTCCGAACACTGTCATGTGTCAAACTACATGGGTTTTACTAGTGAATCAATGTTTCAGAAGTCGATGGTGTTTTCACATTCATTTCACAGTCTCTGATTGTCCAAATGGTTCATATTTGATGACGATGAAAAGCTGAGAAACTGAATTTCACCTGAATTATTTAGCTGTATTGATAGGATTAGCGGTTCAATACTCATTCAACATTTAATATCAGTAGATGCTTTCAGTCGCTGGTGACTGGTCTTTGAGAAAAATAAAACAAAGACTTGTATTGTCTGTGTTAAATAAATTTGCTTGTGTTGAAATTGAAAATGTGTGTAGATAAAAGTCATCCAAGGACCAAATCAAAAACATGAGAACAGCTACTGGTATTGAAAACATCTGAATGTGTCCAGACTTAAGATTTATAGATGATGGTGTTTCCATGTTCACTATGGAGCCTCTGAACATCTGTAGTGGCAACTAAAAAGCCAAAACCTTCTTCGCCACTTCTTGCAGGACGTGAAATTTTCTGACTCGTACGTTCCAAGTATAATCCGAAACAAGGAAGAGAAAAAAAAGGCAGGCAAATTATAAAGCAATCTGTCTCTTTATTCCACAAAAAAAGGAAAAATCAAAAAAGGGTGCAAAAATTAAGTTGACAGTTAAAGCTTTCTTTGCCTCTATATCCAAGTTAAGTATCAATATTACCTAAACAGCAACTACTACAATGACAACAACGACAGTCAGAAATACTGTTGCTCCCTTTCCTGTTTAATTCAAAGTCTCTCCCCTCAGAGCATGTGCTTTGCAGGTGTCCTCACATCAGTTTACTACAATTAGCTGCACTTTACAGCAGAGGGTCAGTTTGCGGTAGCAGGACAAAACTAATAGAACACAGTCTGGCTGATTATTTACTAATACACTAAATTAATATTAGAAAAAGATTATATGCAAAACTATATTACGATCCTAATATAAAGGCAAAATCAGTAGATTGTTATTTAAATGAGGCAAAATATGCAAAACTATACCTAAATTACTTTAACAATGTCCAAATGTAAAGCAGAGAAACTGTATTTATTAGATTATTCACATATATTGATGAGATTAGTGGTTCAGAAGTTATTCAGTATTACAGATCAGTAGATGCTTTTGGTCACAGGAGACTGTCTAAGGCTGCAGTGGACTCTGATACGAACAGCTGGATCAGATATCACAGACACTGTTATATGTTATTCTATGTGCACATGCCTCACTTCTCTTGCAGTACTTGAGATCAGCCTCGAGTAGTATCTCTGAACAAAACTCACTTTCTTTTTTGTCCCTGTAGGGAAATCTGGTCTCTGCATTTTACTCATCCCTGTACACAAAGCACCTTAGCGTTAGCAATTAGCATTAGCACATTAGGAGCAGCGAGCTGTCATCGAAGGCCCTCGAGGACCAACTCCAGCTCCTCATCAGCACCGTGGTCAGGGGCACCGACAGGAGAATTAACCTACGTCTGCCTCTTTTTGCAGGTCTCGGGCCCTCCTCGGTCTACAGGACATTTTTACTTGACCTTATCTCGCACTTGGATAAATCAAATTTTATTTCGAGACCAGTCAAGACCACAGCGGCAGGGATGCCACTGATGTTCAAGTGCATTCTCTGATTTATTTAACGTCATCACTGTCATTTGAAAGGATTTTAATGTGTCCTTTCATAGGCTCACTGGAAATGGGAATCATCTCACCGAACCAAATCAGTGTCTACTGTTTGGAAGATGTCTTTGGTGTGTATATGCCCTGGTCTCCGTCATGAGACTGCATTTGTCTTGGTTTCAACTTGGTCTTGCCCCCTCAAAGCCTTAGTCTTGATACTCTTCGTCCCAGTCATGACATCATTTAAATGACCTTGACAACAACATTACGTTACTCTGCCAGATGACATAAATAAACAAAAATAAACAATATCCAGGTCCATATAATGAAAAAATAAGTAATTTTACAAATATCAATCTATTTACATGTCCTAAAGGGAAGTGTTTGAGGTGAAGGTTCTACATATAAAAGAAAAAGGCATGTTGCTTATTGATTAAACACCAATATCAGATTGATATTTGTTATTAACTGATGCTCAAAGTCAAAAAATGTATCAGATCTGAAAAAGTCAGATCAGTGCTTCCCTACATTTCTAGTCTGACACATTTCCCTTCATTTAATGTAGGTTGCTATTGTTGTTTTTATGTCCAGTTGAACTGATATAAATGCTTTTAGAGAGGTGGATGGTTGTTTATCTGTCTTGGTTTCCTGTAGTTGCTCCTGGCAAATACCCCCATGGTACAAAACAAGACTAAAAAAATAAAGACAAAAAAACTATGCATTTTCACAAAATCAGAGATAAACAGTAAAACTAAAATGCAATAGAACACTACATGTGTACTGGAGAGCATGCATCTGTGACGCCCAGGATGTGTTCGCTGACCTCAGGGAAATGTTTGTTTTTATGCCACAGGACTCGGACAGAGAGTTGGGCTGAATCTGAAGGGTCAGGGCTGATCATGTGCTCTAATGCCAAGCTGGAGAAAGCAGCGGAGATGATATCCAGAAACCACTGCGCTGTCTGCTGCTGGCCTCCCCTTCAGCCTGTGAATACCACCGCTAAGTCGTTATCATTCCCAGAACAAACACGTTCCTTGTCTGAGCTAATCTTTATGTAAACGGTCTGCCTTAAGTCGTCTTTAGGGGAGTTTCATTTCTTTTGACTCTTAGTTCCATCTCATAGCGTGAATCCACATACCAATAATAAAAAGAAGAAAGAGCAGAGAACGCACAGAGCTATTTAAAGTGAGGCCTTGAGCATTTCTGTCAAGTGGATCTTTATTCCTTTTTTTGTTTTAGACATAGAATCTCAAAGTGTTAGCCTGCGAGGTTATCACCAAGGCTACACTAGTAGCACAAGAGCATCTGTGTGCGCCTTTGGGCTTTTTCCTACCCATCACACCATGGTGGGTTGTGGCTCAAATAATCCTGAGGCCTTGTGGCCATGGAAACCCACTCATGTATGAATGTTACTTTGTTTAACCATGACTCCAGGAGAAGAGACAGAAAGGAAAGGACAGGACAGGACTGTCCTGGGAGACACATCACGTGTCATGATGTAACAGGAAAGAAAAAGCAGAATGAGTCGCTGCTTTGGTTTTTATATTACCCGAAAATGTAGAGACTGGAGGAAGCAGACAGGTAGTATTTATGAGACGTTGCTCAATCTACAGGTAAAAGAGACTTTAAGACTTTGTTTAGACCAGGGGTGTCAAACATACAGCTCGTGGGAAAAAAAAAGTCTGCCAAAGTTTCCAATCTATGAATTTGTGAAATGCAAAAATTACACTAAAGATATTAATAGTCAAAGGTGTCAAAATAATTTTAGTTCAGGTGCCACATAGACCAATCTGATCTCAAGCCTGACCTATAAATGATGACATCTCAAAATTTCACTTTGTTTTACTGCAAAAAAGTAAAATTACATTATGAAAATTTTTTACATTTACTTTCACAAAAAGTGTGAACAACCACAACAAATATGAAAACATGAAGAGAAGTGCAATTTTACCAATTTTATGCCTGTTAGTAAATGTTGTTTGCCTATTCATTGTGATCTGTAAGCTGTAAATGATAAGCTGAGACATAGTACTGTTAAATTTGCACTTATTTTTCTTAAGAATTTTGAGGTTATTCATATCATTCACATATTTTAAAGAACAGTTTGTAATTGTAAACATTTTCATAATGTAATTTTACTTTTTTCACTATAAAACACAGAGAAAATTATAGAGTTGCCGTTATTTATAGGTTATTATGATATTATTTTACTGGTTCAGCCCACTTCAGATCAATTTGGGCAGTACGTTTCTAACATACTTCTTGGTGAAAAAGTGTGTAATGCTCGACAGATTAGTATAATTACTCATCTACAGACAAAGCAAAACAGATGAGTATTGAATCTCAACTATAAAGCTATCAGAGAATAAATACTCCAGCTTTTCCAAATAAAGTGTTATAATGCAAAACTGAGCAATAAGCGAATATAAGGGACAGAGAAAATGCAATGTCAGGCTCTGAATTCAGGAAACATGAACAATCCACCAGAAAATAAAGCATATTGTTATTATTTCAACCTCACTCCCAGTCCAAGTCAACCTGACAATAAAGCTACAACTGACAGCGTCTTAATCCAGACCGTGTCACTGATAGAGTCCAAACTGGCTTTTAAAGCTCCAGCTGAATCCAGTCGAAGGTATGAGGTTTCCATAGGAGACTGAGTAAACACTGAACTTGACCCCAGAGCATCAGAGCGTCTGGAGGAACACGTTGTATATGGAACAGCAGCTAAAAATAACCAGGTCAACGTGAGCTTGTGTCTTCGTAGATTTTTATTAGTGTGAGGCTTTGTTGACGCTAAGTTGACTTGAAATGAGTTGAACTGAAAACATCAACACATCATTTCAATTATATAACGTTATTATATGTTATTACTGCAGGACGTTTGACCTTTGACCCTGCTACATGGTCATTGTTTCTCCTTTTTGTGTCCTTGAGATTTGCCCTAAGTGGATAAATAACATTTTTTGTATTGATCTGAACTGGTTAATATGAGAACGGGCATACATTTTTATACAACAAAGCTTCTTCGTACTGCTAACTTTTAAGCATTCAACGCACTGCTGTTATATATTACTGTAAATTTCTGTTCTTTTTTGCATTGCACACTGTTTTCTATTTTAATGCTGCTTGTATGTTTTCTGAATATAGCAAATAAGAAGCCATGAGCATTAATTTCCCTTTATTTCCACCTTTTTTTCTGTTTTGTATATACCAATTTGTCTTTTCTGCATGAATGCATGCTGGCAATATCTTTATTCATGTAAAATCAAATAAAATTGTCAAAATATAATGGAGTATAATGCAACAAGTCTCTTATTCTGTACTGTTTCCATAGGTTGCTGCATGCATTAATATTTTGTCAAATGCACATACTGAAGGGGACAAATCCCCTATATATTCCCCTGAAATCTACAACTATGGTTTTACATTTTAAGACAAATAAAAGTGTGATCATGCAAAGGTGGAAGTGAAGGAAAATTCTTTAAATTTGTGGTTAACCCCTTGTAGACTCACCTCAGTATTCCATTGTTTTTGTCATGAGCTGCTGTTCAACACACTCTGTGAATGTACGTGTTTCCTGGTTATCGATGATCCCTGACATTCATGGATCAATTTCAAAGCCCTGTTTCTGTAATGGTGTTATTAATGTCATGACATTCTACTGATTTTTGGATCACTTTGTTTTGTTTGGATTGTTGACGGGAATAACTGATCAATAGCAGCATCAATCAAATAATCTATGTACCTGAGACTGGAAAATTATTCATTTGCTAATACGACCTGTGTTAGCATTTGCTTCTTTGATTGCCCGTAGATGTATCCTCCCACACTGGAAGTTGCCTAAACCTCCAGCAGAACATGCCTGGATAATGGACTGGAAAAGATCAAATTTTCTCTCAGAGGATCAACTGAGAAATTTTACATTACATGGAAGCCTTTCCTCTCTTACTTTGATAGAACATCTATAGAAAACATAACAGAATAGAAAAGCTATAACTCCTAATTATATGAATGTGGGTGGGAAGGGGGGGTGGGCTCTTTTTTTTTTGTTTGTTTGTTTGTTTTGTTTTTTAGTTTAAGTTTCTGTATGTTGTTAGTTGGTTTTTGAAAAACTGGACATGCTTATTCCTGTACTGAGAGAATATGTATACTGAAAATATGTCATAATAAAAAAGATTATTAAAAAATTACTATTACAACAATTATGCCTAATGTCACAAATTTGCACCATAGTTATTGCAGGTGATATATTCAATTCACCTCCATTTAATTTAGTATCTGTATCACAGCAACAACACATAATTTTTTGGCCACTGGCCACATTCGTGCATTAATCATGAGCTGAATAATTAGCCCTGTGACCCAACACCGGAGGTCATGACCTTTTTGGTGTTCGGTGAAATAAGAGTGAGGGGGAGGATGAGCATGAAACTGCTGACACAGCACTGATGAAATAGAATTAATACATGCATTTGCTTTTACTTACAATAAATCATTACTAAAAAAAAAAAAAAAAAAAAAATCCCCCTAAAGTGTCTCCTTTCCCTTTTTGAGCCTCATCATTGCTTTCTTCACATTTCAGTCTGTTTTGTGCTTCTATGTGTGTGTGTGTGTGTGTGTGTGTGTGTGTGTGTGTGTGTGTGTCTCTGTGTGTGGCGGAGTGTAGCAGTAAGGCGGTGACAGGGTTTCAGCCTCGGTCCGTGAACCTGGCTGCTCTGTTTAGCTCCGTCAGTGACAGAGAGCGAGGGGGACATCGCCCGGCCGTGGCTGCCCCAGCTGGGCCAATCAGGCGTGAGCGCCCGTGGACAGCTCGGCGCATGCCCGTCGCCGTGTGCAGCGCCGTGGCACAGATCCCCTTATGGATTTTAATATGTTCTCCACAGTGTCTCTGCCGCTCTGCTGACCGCTCATATGCATGTTGGTTCAGATAATGAAGGTGACTCTATGTGATTAATGCAATCTCTGCATCCTTCTTGACTGGACGCACACACTGTACGCTGGGATCGTGTTTCATAGGGTCACACAGGTCATATGGTGTGGGTTTGTGTAATAATGCATGTGTTTTGGAAACTTTAAGCACCTTAAACTTTGATCAGTAATTGTGTCTCCAGTTGTAAAGTAAATAATACAATCATGCAGGTAATGAAGGAAGTCTGTGAATGACAACAGTTTGAGCTATTTTGCGAATGTGATAATGAATATTTATGGAATCACATGGACTTTCCTTCCTGAAATGATCTGTTTTTGTTGCTTCAAAATAAAAATGAATGTACTACTACTACTACTACTACTACTACTACTACTACCACTAATAATAACAATAATAATGATAATAATAATTTAGGTTGTTATGAGGGTAGAACTACAACAGCTACAGTGGTGTAAAAACGCTTTTGTCCACCCCATATTAGAGGTAGATCAGTATATCAGCTGGCTGATATATTGGGCCAATATATTAATTTTATTCAATATTGGCCATCGGCCTTAATTTTTTTTTTTTTAAAGCTGATATTTGATCAGGCACCTGTGTGGGCAAGTACTTGAAGTTCAATAAATGTTATAAGAGTACTATGTGTATGTGCATTAATAATTTCATTTCTATTGCTGCATAAAAATCTTAATTATCTGAGCATTTCAGTTGTATTTTATGGTCAATGTGCTTTAAAAAAAACAAAATCGGCCCTGAATATTGGCCTCAAAAATCAGCTGTAGATATCGGCCATCGGCTGACTAAATTCTTAAAAATCAGCATCGGCCTTAGAAAAACCCATATCAGTAGACTTCTACCCCATACATTTCTGATATACTGCATTAAGAATCACCCTTAAGTCACTGAACTCTGCGAAGTATTGTTCCATTCTGCAAACCCACATGCTCCCTTCTGCACATGCTCTGTTCCATCATCAAAACAGGACGTTTCACAAGATAATCAATCACACCCAGGTCACAATATGGTGAAACTGTAAAGAATTTAGTTTTGTTGGTTTTTTCTTTTTAACAATAAACAAAAGAATAATTTCACTGTAAACTTTTCTCCACTACTGTAACATATCTGGAGTAGATTAAGGTAAAATTTCCTACAACCGTCCAACAGAGGTCATTAAAAGTCTGCATAAACCAGTGATTAATATACACTGTTGCCCATGAGGTTAGAATAAAACATTTTTACCTTGTCATGAAATGATTGTGAAAATATGATTTATTGTTGATAGATAAAGTATAACTGGGACTCAGTGTGTAATCATTGTACCTGATTACAGTTGATTACTGATGTGTATAAATAAGAATAAAAAGAGGAATGTGTATGAAAACAAAACAATGTACATTAAGACTGTCATGTTGCAGAAAAATGTCTTAATTATTCAACAAGATTTGAGTGATTAAAAAAAAATCAGCTCTAGATGTCAAAATACTCTAAGAATAAGCAGGATTCTCTCCTTTAATTTCAGTTTTGTGATGTATTTTTCATTTCCAAATAGTCTTACTGTCTGCTATAGCAAAAAAAAAGACAAATACATCATCACAAAACAATGGTTTCTATTTACTACTGACAAACTATAAACCAACTGACCATAATGGTTCTACACCACATAGAACATATAGAGTTTTAAAGGGGCAATCAGCAATTTATATGCAAAAAAAGTGGTTTTGTGACAACGTGTCAAAAAACAGACCTGAACTTAGTCTCATTCAGTGAGTTTTAACAGTAGATAAATAATAAATAATACTTACACTGTTGGATCTGCTTAGTGTTAGCTTAGGGGTGAAATGCTTGTTGCATTGTTTTTTTGTTTTATTAAATTATTCAGGGCATATGCTGGAATCAGACTGTTAGCTTGTCTGTTAGCCCACTGAAGTGCTTGTTTTTTGAGTTGTGTTCTGGGCATTTAGTTGCCGTTCTTCTAGTTATGTATAGCATGTGTACACTGTAAGTGTTACCATGGCAACACAGATGGAACTGTAATTGCCCCCGGGCTTAAGAGGCTACAGCAATAGACATTAAAAGAAAAAAACTCATTGTTGGAACGTTTCAGGCTTCTATTAACATGTTAAAACAGGTACGATACATTAAAAATGATGGTTATGGTCAGCTCTTACCAATGACTGGTAGTAAACACACGGGTAGATGACGAAACAGAGTTTTAATGGTTGGTAGGAAAATACGTAACCTATTGTAAAGGCATGAGATGCAGCCACAACTAACAGGTATGAGTCACATGAGCACTGACCACCGCTGGATCTGACAATATGAGCGAAGCAGAAACGAAGGTTTCGTGTTTAAAGAGTGACAGTGAATGAAAGGCCTTCATTCCCGCCTGTCACGTTTTGACTCCGCCCATCCGGTGACCCGAGGGAAGTGGCATAACCCGTCAGCCTGAATCACAGCCTGCGCTACAACAGCCGAGCTCATATGTAAATGTGTCAGCGTGCACAGATTCATAAGTCCGACATATCGGTGTGAATATGCATGTTCAACACTGACTGGAGCGTAAACATCTCGGTGCATCTGTGTGCATGTGTGTGTGTTTTCAGCCACGCAGTATGTATGTCCGAGCTGATCCCGGTATGTTACAGTGACATTCCCCATGGGAAGGAGCCACACGACTGTTTTCATTTGCTACACTGCCCATATCTCTTCATGAGTGCAGACTTGGTGAAAGTGACATCTGATTTCATCCACACTCAGCAGGGTTCTCACTGTCTGCCTCTATCCTCTTCTCTTACTATTCATACGCATTCTCGAGTGACTGGAAACACTTTATTCTGCTTTTTTTCAGTTTTGTCACTCTAGATTATGCATGTCCTCTAATTTGTGTGTGTGTGTGTGTGCGCGTGTGTGTGTGTGTGGGGGGGGGGGGGTTCTGTTTTGTTTGTCTAAACTATTATTAAATTTTTTACGTAGACATACTTTTGTCAAATTAAAGGTAAATAATCCAAGCATATGTTATACTTTTGCATGATAAACATCTATTTGATCCCATATCAAGTTCATTTAAATTTTCCTAGATTAGGATGCAACTGACAAATACCAAACAATATCAAAACAACTGTATAGAATGTAAAATCAGCTAGAAAAAGAAAAATGTGATAGCTTCCAGTTGCATTTAATATTAGATAAATCGACAGGCCAAAACTCAAATACATTAAAATGATGCTAATAAATATTTTTAAAATGCTGCATATGATGCATATTTATGTAGCCATCTCAACAATAGTCTATCCTTGATATGTACAGCAGTTTTGTGTTTTGTGCATAGTCAGAATTTAGTCTGTTATATGAAGGATTTTTGAGTTACTTATGGGATTTGACATAGGAATTTAGGGTAGGTAGAAGGATGGGATAAGGGGCGGGAGATTATAAATTAAACTTCATCCCGCTCCTTTTTGAATGTTTGACTTTCTTTTTATATAATCATTTTGTTGTTTGGTTTTAATATTATATTCAAAATAAACAAACAAACAATAGTTGGACTGGCTGACCAACAGAAACCAATCAGCTAAACCTCAGATGTTAAAATTAAAGCAGTGATGTAAAAACACTACACATTCTCATATTTATGAAGCTAATATCCACCATAACTTACAGAATCAACCAGTTCAAAACTCAAATATTACAAAGTATTACGTTATATACATTATATAAAGCACTAGTGTAAAAAGTGCAAAACATTTTTATACCTAAGACTCTAATCTCAACAATGTTTGGATTTCCAACCAACAGAAACCAACAAAAACACACTAAAATTGCAGCGTTTATACACTAATACTATATATTCTCCTACTGAAAAGACTAATTTTAACCATCTTTGGATTTTTCTTTGACAGAAACCAATGTTCCAAAACAAAAATATGTTAAAATTACAGCACTGGTGCAAAAAGTGCAACACATTTTCATGTCTAAGACTCCAGTATCACCAATACAAGGATTTTAACCTTCAGAAACCAATGGTCTAAACCTCAAAACATTAAAATCAAAGCATATTCTCACACTTAAGAAGCTGATATCAACCATGTTTGGGTTTTTCACTTGCAGGAACCACCAATCCAAAAGAATGATATATCAAAATTAGAGTACTGGGGGGCGGGGGATGCAACATATCTTTCATATCTAAGACTCTGATATTAACATTGTTACAGAAACCAACAGTCTAAACCTCAAAACACTATAATTATAACATGTTCTCACATTTAAGAAGCTGATATCAACCATTTTTGGATTTTTTGCAAACAGAAGCCACTGGTCCAAAACTAAAACATGTTAAAATTTTCATATTTAAGACTTCAGTATCAACAATGTGCGGATTTCCACCCAACAGAATCCAACAGTCCATATTGAAAGTACATTATAATTACAGCATTGATGTAAAAATGTTACATATTCTCATAAAGACAAGTCTCAATTCAACCATTTTTGGATTTTTCACCAATGAAAACCAATGTTCCAAAACAAAAATGCTTAAAATCCTCACTTCTAAGAAGCAGATCTTAACAGTTTTTTTTTAATCGTAAAACATGCAAAATTCTAAATCATTTATCCAAATACACATCTTGTTGATCTGCAGGTGCATTTCTTCTCACATGTTGCGTCTGTACTACATGGATGACGTGAATCATGGTGGGAAGGATTCCCTTTGTCAGAGGAAATCAAGCGTTTGTTTCTTTTATTTCTGTTGTAAATTAAAGGCTGCTGTGACACGTGCGCCGACACAACTGGAAACATTCCCGTTTGCAAAGGGTCAGGGCCGACTGCGGGGCTCGTTTTCCTGAGGAGTCATCCTGAGTCACTGAAAACACGCCACAACCCTCCCCCGCTCAGCGCTATGTTGTCTAAAATATTTGGAGTCTCCCTTAAAAAAAAAAAAAAAAAAGAAAGAAAGAAAGAAAGAAAAAGGCATCATGGGTAAGGATCCTACTCTGAGACTCATCAACTGCACATGAAACAGAAAATGAAGGTCAAACTTTTCCCACTGTGAAGCTCATTACGTCAAAATCTAATGACAATTTAATTACAGACTAATTTTAATCTTTATAACATCTGAGTTCTCTTCACTCAATTATTTTCACACCAATGTTACGGATCAAATTCCACCACATTCATTCAATCCTGATGAGATTATTCTCCCAGAAAATTACCCTATTCCAGAAGTAGTTCATCCAAATCCAAAATCCAAACTGTACTTTCCAAAATGCAGCAATTAAACTTTCCGCTTTGGAGGAAACGGCAGGTGTGCGGTGAGAAAACACAGCTCCCGCCCATTTACGGCGCACGTTTGATGACCTCGGACAATTATAATCGGCTGGTCATTACCAGCCGAGCGCAGCACCTTCCCTCTGCTCTCGCTTTAATGTCGTTTACAGGAACTGGCAACCAGAAAATGCAGAGCAGAGTACACAGTGTCAAGCAGAGGGAATCCAGACTAGTTGGCAGGCATAAAGACACAGTTTTCCCTCAGTGTGCTCCACTCTCAGGATTAAAGCTGGCAGTGTGCTCACGTCTGCTAAACAAGATATAGGCATAATACCTTGATATTTCACGTTGCATGAAGCTGCAGCGGTGAAGGATCTCCCATCATTTCCACAAAGTCCTCAGCTCATCCTCCACCCTGAAGCTCCTCACGGATGCTCTTAAAAACATTGACTGTATCATGCTATGTTTACCCTGACACCTGCTCCTCATATACAAGTGTGTTTAAGTGCAGTGGCTAAAAACATCAACTTTACCTCTCACTGTACTGGCTCCGCATCACATATTCTAAAGGAAAGAATTGGGAAAAAACAGGAAGTGAATTACTCCAAATATTCAAAATAGCTGCTTATAAAGCATGTAATTGACTTAAACACAACCCCGAGACATTTCAGTCGACAATTATGATAATTACAAAAGCCCGATTTAATTGCTGCTGATTAGCATTGAAAGCATATAAATAACAGCACACATACAAGACATGTAGTACTCTAATGATTTTATAGATATTAAAGGTTCTTTTAAGGAGCAAATGAGGAAATTTACTATTCAGAATCATCTGCTTCATTGATTCAGTTGAGATCCATTTGCAGGAATAGATACACGGTTAAAACATTAAATGACAGATAATTTGTGCAGTTTTGTGTTAAAACGAACCTCATGCGTTTTTATTTCCATTGCTACGTAACACGTTCCCCTCTAGTGAGATTTACAATTAGTGACGGACTCTTTAAACGTCGCAAGATCAATTGGATTTAAAATAATGTCATTGATTAAAACCCCCAGAAGGACTTTTCCTGGCTTTTAACTGGAAATTGAAAGAGGCTCACATTAATAAATTCCAATATATATGGCTGTATTGATTTTTTACTTTATCATGACTCATTAAAAATTCAATATTATGGTATTAATGTTGAGAAAACTAAAGTGCTGGATATCTACCTCTTTCCTTTTTCCAACTGGACTGTGCTGCAAATAAATCTGCTGTGATATCACATTGTACATAAAGAAAATGAAAGCTGCAAAATATATTTGTTCAATTATGTTCATGCGCAATAATCATACTGCAGGGCGTGCAATGTCAAAGTAACCAGAATACGTGATAGTAGAAGTTCTTTGCCGCTTGGAACAAAAGAAAAACTTGCACTGTTTTCCTTTAACTACCAATAAAAAATGATTTACTCTTTAAATTTGACTCACATATAAAATAATTATTAGTCACGTTGATTTATTTGTATTATTCCTTGCAATATACACATTTCATTTCTCTTTAGAGTTTATTTCATCCACATTCTCAGCTGAAACACTAAAGTTTTTGTAACTTTCCTCATCTATATTTGATGCTGGACAAACATTTTAACACTATAACTGTTCTGTGTCTACATTTGGGAAGCATTCAGCTACTCTATTAGGTGTTTTTCAAGTTTTGACCGTTAAAAAAAAATAATTTAGAGCAAAAAATTACCATTATCTAAATCATTTTTGCACTTTAATCTTCATGCACACTACTACTACTACACTGCTACAAAGCAATCACTATATCACAAACTCGGGGATTATAACTGTGTTTTTGTCTCTTTCCAACTCCTACTTATCATGTACAGCCATTAGTAACTATCCGGTTTCTCCAAATTTCACTCACTCCAAAAATAAACTTATAAAGTAATAGCAATTTAATACTTATCACAATAATTAACGATATTGACTGATATCAAAATGTTTATTACGATAACATTTTTGGCCACATCACTATTTATTTAATATCACAATAGTCATCCTTGTAACAGTTCTATTGTGTCCATTTCTTAGTATAGTTCTAATGTAAATACAGCTATGGAAATAATTATTTGCAAAGTGATAAAAAAAGTCAATATTGTATAAATGTGACTTGTGGAGCCATCAGGGGTTTAATTTGAGTCAAAAACTCTGCCAAAACGCATGTTGAATGTTTGTTTTACGAAGTTAATCGAGAAAAAAAAACAGTATTTAAATGAATGGAAACTGGAAAATCACAGTTTCCTAATAAATTATGGACACTGGCATTAAAAAAATACAATCTTCATCCTCAAGAGGAATCAGTTGAAGTTCTATTATACTCCATTTTTATGTAAAATAGTACATTCAGTGGTGCAGTGGTGAGAAGCAGATAAAGGTTTGATGCCTGTATTTGCTTTTCCATTCTTTTCTTGGTTAAGTTACTTGTTAAACCTTTAGATGATTTTATTTGTTATTCTGTCCGTGTTCTCCCTGATGCCTGTTTCTACCTGTGTGTTAAAAATTAAAGTAATCTGTTGGGACTGAAAAATCTGGTCATTCTGTCGTGGAACAAACCTGGGGATTTGTCTACACTCAGTTTCCTCTGTCAGCCTGATGTACCATGTAAAAAAAAAGCCCAAACAGATGGATCTTTAAACAAGTTAATGGGACTATTGTGCTTAGAAGATTCTGCTTCTGCCGTTAAAAATCTCCACGTGACTTGAAACACGAATTTGGTACAAAGTTGACAGCTAACTACTTTTTTAAGAAACACCTTTTCTTGCACGTCTTCTCATAAACATCTGTTCGTAAATCCTATCGGACATCTTATAAATCATATTTGCCATCTGTCCAAGAAGCTATGTGCGATTCCTGACTTTTCTAGGACATCTGCTGATCATTTAATAAACATTCATGCACAATTTATCACGTTTATCTGCCAGCTCATGAGTTTTTTGGTGATACACTGCGAAAAAACAGGAAGTGCTGTATATTTTAAATAAAATGAGGGCAGAGCACATCGGTCATTGCAGCCCAAGTGATGGGGCATTTTCTTGCTGCCACATAAAATCTGCTCCTCATCTCTCTTGGTGTGCAGCGGTTGAGTTCCCCTCCTCCAATATATTAGTGCTCCTCCCATCCACAAAAAGGGCAATAATGGCAATGGGGGGAAGTAAAGGTAACAAGGTGAGAGAGGCGGTAGGTGACGGAGATGGACTGCCTGACAGAAATAGTTTTACATCTAGAAAAGTAATTAATTAATTCTACTGTATGCATGGCTGTGAAATGCCAAAACTGCACTTACCAGAAGGACATAAAGAAGAATAAATGGAGGGCAAATGGAGGTGTATGCCTCTACTGGCAGAGACCCAAAGAATAAATTCTGAATAAATACATAGGATCCATATGTTTTTGTCAAAAAACCAAGCATCATTCAGCAGCACTAAGCTTTTTCAATTGGCAATATCCCAAATCTGTCATAATGACTTCAAATATATATATATATATATATATATATATATATATAGTGAGGATTTTCTAAAGCACAGAGGAGAAAGTCATTATAGTGGTTCATATTTGAGCCTTTCCCTGCTGGAATGGCATTGACAAACGCCCCGCACAGAAACCAGTGTGGCATATTTCAAAGGCATCAGCACAGTGAAACGGTTTCTCATCACGGTGAATAATGTCTGCATGGTGCTGGCTGCTCCCCAGGTTAACTGCTCCGGGTGGTGGGAGGGTTTCTTTGATGCACTGACTTTCAAAAGAAATTAGAGCATAATCACTGAATCAGAGAAAGTGTGTGTGAGAGGCGAGTTAAAAGCCAGTAGGACCATCATTGTAAATAAAATCAGGGAGGTTTTTTGTTATGCAGAGTAAACAGGCAGAAAATGCACATATTAAAGACTTTTTAACCTACTGTACTGGAGAAGGAGGCTGTTTCAGGAATGAGATTGTCAGAATAGGGCAGGATCTTAACTCTAATATTACAAATATGAAAATAGATGTTAATTTCAAGGCAAGGATGACAATAAACTCATAATTTACTTATATATTTAATCACATCGCTTCGCTTCTTAGCTTTTTTCTATTTTTTCTTTTAATTGTAAAACGTTTTTGATATTTTTTGCATCTAGAAAAATATTTTTTTTATAAAAGCAGTCATTTATCTGTTTAATAGGCTATTCATCTGTTATTTTTGCTACTCATTTTAAGCAAATCTCTTCATAATCTAAGCCTCAAGAGCATCTATACAACCATGTTAATGCCTCAAAAGCCAAAAAAAAAAAAAAAAAGAAAGAAAGAATAGAAAGGAAAGCATTGCGCGCCTTCAAAGCCTTCAAATACGTTCATTATTAATTAATCTGGAGAGTTTACCACCAAGTCATTACAAAGTCTGCACGTGTTTCTGCTAATTTGTACAGATCCAGCAGGATTTAACCAAACCCTGAGGAGTAGCCTCGCACCGCCCATCAAACACCATGCTGCTACTGAAAGGAGCAAAACAAAAGATTTGTAAAGCATGGATTTTCACAAGGTTTAATAATTTTGGTGTATGACTCTAATGAGGAAACATACGAGCTGCAGTTTAGCGGCTTATGTTAACGCGCCGGTTGTAGCTGCTTCCAAAAAAAAAAAAAAAAAAAAAAAAAAGGTAAGTTGATCTCTTGTTGCTCACAACCAACATGTTACACACGCAAAAAAAAAATCTGGAAAAACAACCACACAAGTGGAAATTTGAGGTCAATTAACCGCGGAGATGCAGCCATTGTCTGTGCGTTCTGGTGCCAAACGGTGCGTCTGACCTCGACGTCCACTTTCACCAGGGTTAGGGTCGGAATTTATCCACATTAGGAACAAAGACACGAACGCCACGATCATACTGGTAATGAAAAGGTGGATTCTTACCGCTATGCGAGTCTGTGAAGATGCTTTAAGATGTAAGAGGTTCAGGTTTCGGGGAGGGGAAGGTCGTTTTGGACTTGGTGAGGTCCAAACTTGAATCCCCGGCGTTGATGATCTGCTCCGCTTCTCGGGAGGAACCAACAGGGTGTCACTGTGATGCGTTTTTCTTTGACCTCATAGCATGACTGGTATTTGTAAGCATTCTTTTGTCCGTGTCAGCCGCGCTATATGTCTTCGGTGGAGGACGTCGATTGAACTATGTGGTCTGCTGCGTAAAACCGGTGCCAAAATTCCTGCGGGCCCGTTCCGTTACAGCGATGCTAGACAATAGTCTGGTCATTTTGGCACGGACTGGACCTTCTGCGCTGCCAGGAACACTTGCATCAGCTGATTAACACCAAATCTTCAGGGCTATTCTGCTCATATCCCTGTAACTGGCTCGAAAATGTGGTAATACGTATATTAGACGCTCACATGTGCCATCTGGCTCCGGTATTGTCTTCCAGGTCCCTCATCTTCTCCTCGCAGTAGGAGTGGACAGCGGAGTTGCCGATCCTGTTGATCCACCTACATCCAGCTGCGTCTTTGTCTCGTATTTATCTTGTCCAGGTCTCCGTCCGTGTGCCACGTACAGTCACACATCGGCTGAATGGGGATCTCGTTGAGTGACAGCTGGATTTCCTGACTGAAAGCTTGGCGACCCCGTCTTCGCGGAGGAGCGGTGGAAGCGGGATGTTGCGCGTACGCGTCTTTGACAGTGCGCGCACACGAGAGGTCACACATCTCGGGTTCATAAACATCTGCCGAGGAGCAATTGAACCAATGTTAACCTGAAGTGTCACGTTGTGCCCCTGGTTTGCATTTTACTGTTCCCCCCCCCAACCACCACCACCACCCAGAAACCACTGCATTTCGATTTACGCGTGTTCTCGAG
This sequence comes from Apogon hyalosoma, assembly GCA_037367295.1. NCBI lineage: Eukaryota > Metazoa > Chordata > Actinopteri > Kurtiformes > Apogonidae > Apogon > Apogon hyalosoma. The sequence continues at coordinate 17,442,215 of JAPQRP010000029.1, read as the reverse complement.
GACATTCAGTTGATTCACGAGGATTTTTATCTGTTATTTGAATATGATTAGACAAAATTCAATGAAAGCATCATTCAGCCTTTTTATATTGGAGATATTTTACATATTTGTGCAACAGCCTCATTTAATTTCTCATGTTTCACCTATCTATCTATCTATCTATCTATCTATCTATCTATCTATCTATCTATCTATCTATCTATCTATCTATCTATCT
>JAPQRP010000029.1:17405567-17434119 GCA_037367295.1 Apogon hyalosoma | reverse complement strand
TGGCAAAAATCAAGTGGATTTCTACAACCTGTTTTAATTCCTTCTTAATTTGTTATGTCTATAACTAGTTATGTCACGATATTTGCACATATAAGGTCAAGACTTCTGACGAACATTTCTCTCTGAAAATATGTCCAAACTTTGAGCTGATTACTTAAAATGTTCTGTTGTTGGTTGTATTAATGAACACAAGTGGCTGAACGGGACAGAAAGCACAGTCAACAACCTGGAGGGGGCGGGGCCTGAAGTAGCTTATTTGCATTTAAAGGGCCAGCGCTCAACATGACCTTTCTGGTGTCATTACTCAGAAATAGAGTTGAAAATGGACCTGTGGAGTTGAATGAATGAAGTATTCAGACCCAAGCAGAGCATTTGGGTGCTTCTATGAAACTAGGTTTATTTTGGTATCTGGCACTTTGCTACCTTTTTAGACCCAATAATAAAAGGGAAATTTAGACATATTTCCCCCCAGGATGGACCTAATGATGACCTCAGATAAAAGCAAAAAAATTATACTCTTGCTCTGAGCCATCCTAAAATTAATGAATGTTTAAAATAATATTGGGTCCAACCATAGGACCAAAATTAGGACAGGAAAAGCTACAGAGGTGTCAGTGCATTTGATCTGGAAAACATGGCTTGAAATGGTCTTATATAGCACTATAAATAAAGACACTGTGTTAAATTAGATGATCCTAGTGGTTTTTCTAATCCTGACATGTGGGTTTTCTATGAATCTTAGTCTCATTCTAGGTTTCGTGTGTAACCCATCATGTCCACTTGTGTTACATGCAGAACCTGCCCAATTAAACGGATATAAATCGCGAGTGATTTTGCAATAGTGGCCATTTTTGTGAAACACTCTGCCTTGTGTAATTAGTTAAATTCCCAAAACGTACCTGTGAGAGAATAAAGAGATATTTAAAAAAATGTAGCGCATAATTTTCGTGTCCTTTTGACCCTGTTACATACAGATTTTTGTATCAAATATAATGTAAACAATATAAAAATGTGTTTTATCCGAAAAACAGTTTCTCTTTTATCTCAGTAAGTATTTATTTTTAAAACAGACCCAAAGTGCTTCCAAACTTCCTTCAAAACATTCGTCTACATCTGATTTGAATTTTTAGCCCCATGACCTGTTTTTAGGGATCAGTTTCATAAAAGCACCCATTTGCAGTTTATGTAGCCCACAGGGAAATGTTTTAAAATGCATAATTCCATTTCAAAAAGCAAATTATCACTCCTTTAATCCAACGAGAACCAATAAGAGAACTGATAGTGAATGAAATCGGCATGGCTAAATTCTTACCAGTTCCCATCCCCACTTTGAATGTGAGGTGGAAACGGTCAGAAGACGACCTTTAGACCCTGCAGAGGCTTGTTAGATTCATGACATTGAAGAAATGCGAACTCACTCTTCCCAATCTCTATGGATGCAGTTGTAGAACTGGTCACGTCTTTGCTACGAGCACATTGTCAATCTAAAATCGCCTTCCTTCCTGGAATCTCCGAGCCTTTATCGGCCTACATTGGGCCGGGTGTTCTGGAGGAAAAGGGCTCCGCGTGATGTTACAGAAACAGACAAGTGTGATTGAGTCACCGACACATGACAGAGCTGCAGAGGTGTGTAGGTGCAGAGAGAGGAGACAATATGAAGGCGAGGTCAGAGCGGAGGACAGATTTGTTGCAGGGAAAAGGTGACTGATGAGAGCAGATGGAGCTGGAGAGGAACAAGGTGAAAAAGGAGGGTGCCCCCAGTTGACCATAAACCCAGGCACAGTCTTGCTCCGGTCTATATTTAGCGCTGGGACCACAGATTGTAACAAGTGCTGCGGGGCCTTGTGTTCAGACCGGCAAGAACTGCTGCCATCCGTCTCAACGCCCGGGGTCAGGCACGATCCCTGCATACGCCAGCACAAGGGGATGATGGGACGGAGCGCACGTTTACTTAACACATGTGCAGGGTCGATCACATTCTGTCAGAGGAGCGGGCACCGAAAAACATACGAGAAGATTCAGCTTCACAATTTGGAACACACGCTTTTGTATAGAAACAGAAAACACAATGCATACAGTCAGGTCTGTAAGCGTTTGGACAGTTCTGTAATGTGGCCTCTGTTCGTCACCACAGCGGACCGGAAATGAAGCAGCCAACGTCTGACTGAAGCGTGGGCTCTCAGGGTTTAAGAACGTATCACTGCGACTATTAATAAAGTTCCTCCATTTTCAGAGGCTCAAAAGTAACTTGACAACTGTCTGACAAGTCCAGATGTGTCAAATTCCCTGGTTACGGTTTGCCAAATTTAGTTTAGTTTTAGGTTGTTGTTGTTTTGTTGTCCAATAACATTTTGGTTTGAAGCCAAAATGAAGCAACATGAATAAATCCAGATTTACTTGTGCGTTTTCAGTAAAATAACAGCCTCCTTCATTTGCATTGACACCTCTTAACTCGTAGGGACTCTTCATTATTCATTTTTGTTGAAGCATACGGACTGAGTTCTGGCAGGATTGTGTATTTTTATGTATATTTGATCTTACTTCCAGCTCAGCTCCTGCAGTAAGCCTAAAATACACTGTGTACAAACAAGTGTTAGACTCATGCTGTTAAGTGAAAAAAAATGAGCCTCTGAAACCCTATATTTATGTATTTATTTATTTATATTTACACTGTCAAGAACACATATTTTGTCCTTAGCGTATGAGTCTGAATATTTGATACTGGACAAAAATAATAATAATGCACAAAAATCAATGTTGCTGCATTAATTTAACAGAAAAAACATCTGCATTGCATGTAGTATATTGAAAATAATTCATATTTTTCCTGTTTTTTTTCCCCATCTGAAAACATGGTGGTATCATGACAGAAATCTGTGTGTTTGATACCAATAATTAGGGCACATGTAGGTGAAAATATTAGCTTGATGAAAATAGAATATAATATTAACTGGGGGTGTGGGGGGGTTGCTTATTAAAAAAAAAAGTGCTTCAGTAATATTTGACACGGCACAAAAATAATAATGCATAAAAATCAATGTTGCTGCTAATCATTCCATTCGTTCCAAATATCTCCATTGCATGTAATATATTGAAAATAATTTCTATATTTTTTAATTTTTTTCCCCATCTGAAAACTTGGTGGCATCATGTCAAAAAGATGGCATTATAGGGTTAAAATATTAACATTTAATTAGTATTTTATGCCAATTATTAGGGCACATGTAGGTGAAAATATTAGCTTAATAAAAGTAGAATACAATATTAATGTATAATTCTTTGGGGGGCTTGCTTATTTAAAAACAAAAAGCACATTTTTGCACTTAAGGGTATGAGTGTGACTAATATTGGATCCAGCCTTAATGTGTTTTTTGTCTTTTACTCACTGCAATTATCAAAATGAGGTCAAAAGAGATGGCAACACAAGTGAAGGAAGCCTAAAAAATTGAATAAGTCTTGGTGATTTTGCCTGAATTTCGGAAACGAAGCAAATATTTAAGCAAAATTTGTCACTGTCCAGATACTGTATATCAATAACAAACACAGAAATGTAAAAGCATTACAACACATGCAAATACCTCGCTGTATTATCTTCCACTGAACTGTGAATGTCCGTCTTCATTAATTACATTTTCCAACAAAACCAATGCACAGTAATCAGAAAAATGTAGGAAACGAAGTTGATGATGCTCAGAATATCTCACCTAATAATCTAATTTCACCTCCACAATATTTAAGATGAACCCTAAATATAATCGAAAGAATTGCCTCAAATGATGATTTCTTGTTTACAGTTGCTTAATATCTTTATTTCTCCTTCCCTTGAGCATCTGAAAAAGGGCACAGCGTCTCTCACTTCCATCTACCCACGTCTGCTGAAATAAAAAAAAAACAAAAAAAAATAGAAAAAAATTCTTGTCTTGCTGGACAGAAGTGACATTAAGACCAAATGTCAAAGCAGCTCTAGACATCCCCGTTCACCACCTCCAGGACTGTTGGGGGAAGTGTCAGCGCTGAGTGACTGAGCAGTTCAGACACAGGGGTTTTATAAAGGTGTCTCAGGAGTCTTAAAGTAACTCGGCAGCTCGGTCATTAAGTGGAGTTAACCACTGCTCTCCAAAGCCATTATTGACTCAGTGATATATCTTCAGAGAATAAAACACTCAGGGTCTGTTGGATGGTGGATGGAGTTTTGGCTGTTGACGGATGTGCTGATTACAACGGGAGAACGAGGAGAACACTTACAAAGAAACTAAATCATACATGCTCAAAAGACACAGATTTAACCCAGGCTAAACAGGCTCATTTATGCCAAAACCAAAAGAATATTTTAATCTCTGGTTAATCTTTGTCTCGTTTTGTGTTTGGAATTATTTTTTTTTTAAAATGTGAGCAATTTTTATTTATATTTAACTGGGAAAGACTCATTGTGATTTAAAAAGCACCTTTTTTGAGAAATCTGACCAATCAGCAGAAGCACAGATGACCTGGTTTTAGTTATTGCTGTATGAAAGTTGATAAGTTCACATATGGTTAGCCTCGTAGCATAACAGTCATATTTTGGCCAAACTGTGATATCTGCATAACATGAATCAGTGTTAAGAGAGTAAAGTTATGCAGATATCACAATTTGGCCAGAAATATGACACAATTATGCTATGAGGTAAACAATATGTTAAAAAAATTATAATAAATCAGGCAAAATATCTACAGGCACATGTTTCTGCCTTCAGTGTGAATCTTTTTTAAAAGTGTCCAATGAGACCAGCTGCTTAAATTTCAGGTCCTTTTCTAATGGATTCCAAACAGATGGAGCAGCTTATTGAAATGTCATTTTCCTCCCATTTCAATACAGACTTTTGGAACATTCAGAGGGAATAAATCCTGACACTGAAGGCTGTAACCATCTCTGCGTTCCTGAGAGATGCACTTCTGAAGGTGGGAATGCACAGATAGTGAAGAATATTCTGCTGGAGTGTTGTCTTTCATTATGACAAGATTTTTGTGAAAAAACCTGAACAAAACATTACTTTTCCGGTGGTTTACCAGCATGGCGGTATCAGCCTCCGTGACATCTGTCTCCTCTGACAGGGCACATCATTCCTTCTTTTATCTTTTACCGAACCACGTGACCTCAACTTGGGTGTCCTCTCCACCTGCCTCCGACGATCCCACAGCCTGTCCATCAGTCACAGCCCACACAGCGTCTCAAACCGACACCGATCACTCAAACCATCAGCAAATCTAAGCACTCCTCTCTGAATTTGCCCCACTTCCCTACAACCGCGAAGTAACTGGGGTTGAAGGTTAGTGTCACTGTGAAACACCACACAAAACAATTAATCGTCTTACTTTTAATTATACGCAGATCTTTTATTCCATCATACATCACATCACATCAATGACTTTCTTTTTTTTTTTTTTTAAAAACTTCCAAAGTTAATCTACAAAAACAATCATTTTTACACATGAAAAATACAAAATACAAGACGAGACGCAACAAACCTCTGGATGGTTTCACAATTAAAGTCTCCTTTTTCTGGTCGGCTGCATGACTTGGAACCTGGATTTCTCGATGTTTCCTGTGGCGTCTGTACTGTTTTGGTCGTATCGTGCCCCGTTTATAGAAGAGGACTACTTGCTTGTGATGGACTGGAGGGGTTTTGGATTCTCTACAGTCTGTATTGAGGATTTTTACTCTCACATGGGATAGTTGAGCACCACGTCTTGTTTGGCCAACTCCAGCAACATAGGATCGTCGAAGAACTTGCTGATACTCACATCCTCGCTCAGACCCTGCAGAACAAACGGAGAACATGAGCGACTCAGCAAATATAGACCTGTAAATCTGCTGATCAGCCTCAGATATATGCGACTCTGCAGTGGCTAAATGATGGTCCACGTTATGCACACGCTGACACTGACTGTAAATAAAATATACAATTATTGGAAGTGACATGGCCATTGAAATAAATGTCACACCATGAGTAATAGTTCAACTGCTATGACGTTGATGTAGCAGTAACATGTTACATAACATGGGATACGACACTGCAAATAATTCTCAGATGGATTTTATTTGTCCAAAAATATTTTCTATCTAATAACTGTGAGTAGAGTTCAGGAATATGGCAACAAAATTTAGTGTTGATTATTTTTTCAATGTTGTGGTTAAATGAGGATTTGAATCAATTGTTTATTTCCTACATGAACTGAACATAAACATGACACAAAACTGGTCTATCTTTACTAAAACAATATGATGTTGACAACTGGGGAAACACATTCAGATTTAACATATTACAAGAAGCAAACCGGTTGCATTTTAAGTTTTTGTTGGGCAAAAAATGTCTCTGGCGCAATGACTTAAATTTTGCATTTCATGCATTTTTTAAATGTTTTTCAGAAAGAAAAACCTCGGTTAATAAAATTAATTCAATGCACAGCTTAGTATCAGCTTGGAGTACTTCGTTTCTGGGATTCTGAGTCAGAGATCTTGGCGCAGTTTTGAAAGAAATTTAAGTTACATACGAGTTGATAATTTCTTTACGGTTCGCAAATATTTTAGACTTTTTGTGACTTTCAGAGGGCTGTTCATTAGAATTTCCATGAGAATTCACAAATTTTAATGACATGAACACAGGAACCATTAAGCTGATGAGCCATTTTGTTTAGAATGTTATAATAGAGATCCAAAACTATGCAGAGCAAATGTATAAGTCCTTGTTTTGGATCATTTTTCAAGTCAAGAAAGTCATGATTTGTTATACAACTGTTATGTAACGTAACATAAATATAAAAACAACACACCTGAAAGTTACAGAGGTGATGTCGTAACGTCTGTCTACGATGTACTTTTTCATATCGCTCTCAAAGATTTAAGTACATACAGAAGAGATTATTTTATTATTATTATATTAAATAGAATAGAACTCTTGTATTGACATTTTACAACTGCACAAATGTCTCTATATACAGAAATCCATTGCTTTTACTTCAATAACAATAAAATAATTTGCATGACTTTCAAAATACATGAGTTTCTCAGTAACTTTTTAAAATACGATTTTCCATTTTTTTTTCATAACCATGGGAACCCCGTTTATTATGAACGTATGAACAAGTGAATTTAACGTGGTTATGAGTTTGTGTATGCTGTAATTTATAGTTCTTAAAAAGAAATAAAATCAGAATTAACTTGTCAGACTTTTAAGACATTAGAATTAGTTGGGAACATAGCACGTGGTGCATCAATTCAACCCCCCAGGCCTCACCTTGCGTCGCCGGGTCTTTATCATGAACTCTCTGGCGAGATGGGGGGCAGGCTGGGGCTCAAGAGGCCGGATGACGATACTCTTGTCCAGGGGGTCGCCAGGAACAATCTGAAAGAAAATGTATATGGCATTTATTCTAGAATGAAAGCAGTTATAACTGCAAAAACCTGCTGCCAATCTGAGAAGCAATCTGACATGAAATGCACGTCAAATTTTGAGCTGAGTAAACAATTCTGATAGTGGATTCATCCTTTCACTAAACGCCTGATTCATTTGTCCGTCTCATTGTTACTGAGTCAGGAGCGCATCCATCAACATGATGGAAAAAGCCAAGTGCCAGAACTGTCATTCCTTCAGTTTGTGATAAACACGATGCTAGCAGGATGAGTTAGAGGAGGTGAAAGGTTTACAGGCTTTTAAAATGATTCACTAAATCCATTATCTTAAGGAGCGTGACCTTCACAAAGTGATCCCTTAATTGTACGGGATACTTATACATCCATCCTAATGGCAAAGGGAAATGGAACGGGGAAAGAAGACTTGTTAGGGATCTGAATAATTAGGACGGAGTGGACCGAATAAGACTTTCCCAGCTTCAGGGAAAGATTAAAGCAGGAGGAGAGGGAAAGAAAGAATCAATGAGTGGCTGAAGCCCAATCAACAGATGGAAGAGAGTTGCTAACAGCAGTAATTCAACACTGAGCAGTTTTCGTGCCAATACTGGCGGCACATGACCAAACTAATGAGGAGGCATAACCCAGCCTCCTGAGTTTTAATGGGGCAAACAACACACTTCAGGGAATCAAGTGTAATTCCTGTTTTCTGGGGCAGTTGAATCGATCTGCACTGACAGAAATGATTTCTGTTAAAGTCTTCACCAGAGGAGATGATTTGACATGTTGATTATAGCAGATAGAGACGCTGTGGATGCTTTTTAGAAAGTCAACTGGGGAGAAAGTGTTGTTAGAACGTGGTCTGAAAAACCATGAGGAAATAAAAGACAGGTCAACAAGACAAAAAAAGATGACCCGAATTGGACGTAAATATAGAGCTGGTGACATGAGTTAAAAAAAAAAAAAAATTACATCTCTTTTTTAATGTTATGGATGATTTACAGTTTGAATCCATTGTTTTCTGAGTAAATGCACTGCAATACTCTTCTTTACCCATACAGTATGACCGGAGAAACACATTACAAGAAGTAAACAGGTTGCAGTTTCAATTTTGCTGCATAAAAAAGTTCTACAAAGGCATAATCTTGATTTTTCATGTAGCTTAATAAACCAAATTAATTTATTTTACAGCTCAGCATTAATTCCAAGGGAGATTATTTTATATTGCAGGAATCCACGTCCCAAAAATATGTAGTCCACCATCATATCAGACAAAAAAAATCTTCATATAACCATGTTTTCAGAACTTGCACCTGCAAAGGTGCACATGTATTTTTTCATCCTGCAAAAAAGGTTATGCATCTACAAACGGTAATACAATAGTGGAGAAAAGTTTTTCAGATTCCCTTGAAATTTTACACGATCTAAAATATTACGAAGAAAAATTGGCAGTAAAATCATTCTTGTGTTTCAAAAGGTGCGGCCACATCAGACAGACAAACAAATGATATTTTTTGTGTTCATTGTATTAACGAAAAAATAACTAAACTAAATTCTTGACAGTTTCAACATGTCATGTCCTAGATGTGTTTCATTATTTTGCTAAAACATCCAGTTTTGACCTTGATGGAACAGAGTACGAGCAGAAGGGAGGATGTAGGTTTGGAGAATGGAACAATATTTGGCAGTGTTCAATGACTTAAGAGAGAATCTTAATGCAATATATCACAAATGCATGGGGTGTCCAGACCCTTTTCTCCACTGCAGTACACTTCAAATTAACCCCACTGCAAAAAAATCTGAACTAATGGTTTAATAGATGCAGCTCTAATGTGCACTTCAACCTCAAAATGCTTAAAAATGCTCTACTAATAAGCAGATTGACCTTCAGACCTTGTTTCTTGTCACTCTAGTGAAATGACTTTGCTGTAAAGTATAAATCCAAATTAAGTGCAGTTAATTTTCCCTGACACGGCTCTGCAGAGTGCAGACACAAACACATGTCACACATGGCAGAGACGCAGACAGCCACATTACACTTAAAACTTAATGACTCGACACTCCACTCCACTCCACATCAAAAGCGGTTCAGTCGGAGTGGCAGACGTGCACGAGGGTGGTCATCCTGCTGCACGGGCTGCCGCAGTTTTGTGTGCGAGGGTTTTTTTTTTGTTTGCGTGTGAACAAGTGGAAGCGTGAGCGAGGGATGCCAGGTCCACAGTTATTTATAAACTTAAGTCAGAGATGGCTGACTTCAGTGGAACTAATTTTGAAAACAAATGTGTAACTAGAACGTCTGCCATCACTTATCATGAAGTAATGATGTAGGAAGAATGTGGGCTTGGATTTAACTAGATACTGACACAGGAGGTTCGCATCTGTGGTGTTACTGAAAAGAACGTGAAAACATCTTTTATAGTTTTTGATTATATTGTGAACACACAATATGTTGGACATATTTTGTTATGACGATACTATGTTTGATACAATGACAAGTGTTTCTTAACATTTTTGTAATTTGATAATTTATCATTTGTTTTTTCTTTATCTGTTGTATTCTATAGACAGGGTGCTTGCTCTTTATCCAAATAAAACTTCCAGACGTTTTCAAAATTGCCTTTTTTTTTTTCGCGAAGACCTTCATACTTGTGTGCCTGCTTTTCTGGTTTGAAATGGTACCTGTTTTGTGTAGTAGAAAACTTCATTTTAATAAATATATGAATGAATGAATGCATAATTCATAAATTATGTTTTACTGACAAACATTTTCAAAACATATGAAAACCACAGAAGTGCATGGATATCACATAAGTTTCACAAGAATCATTCCAGTGCCAAATGGTTAGCAAAATCATATCAAGTTTTTTTTAGGTTTTCTTCATGTACTTCTTATCTTATAAGATTATGTGCCTTTGAGCATAATCTAAAATTCGACTATGAGAGAAACACTTTTCCGTACTTCATTAAGACTTTCACCCAAAATTCCAGACTTTTCAAGGCCTGGAAAACAGTATTCCATACTTTTAGAGACATTCAAGACATGCGCAAGCACCCTGTGTGGAGGAAGAAAATTATGAATTACTTTGCATTAAAACTGCATTAAAACATGGAAATTCTCTGATTTGGCTGAAATACTATCTCAGGAGAAAAGGTGTGTGTCAATTAATTATTATTTACTACAGCGTTGACCCGTGGGGAACCATGGGTCATATTAATATCGATATCTAGGGACTGAAGTTAGTAAATACATCATTCCTGTTTTTAACTTAATTTCCCGTCACACAGCGTAGTACTGCGCTTCCTGTCAACCGTCATGGGTAACACAACATGACTGTAAGGCTATTGTATTCCAAAATTACTAATATCTCCCAAAATATTGGTCCTATCAACTTGCTGAAATATTTAATGTGAAGATGGGATTCTTCAACTGTAGGTACAAAATTGACCAGTTAAAAACATCTAAATTTCTCAGAACTGTGCAGATACACACAGATGCTCTGAGACCTTCCAGTACTTCCAGTATTATAATATAAATCTTTATTTAACAAGGAAGTCCCTTTGAGATTAGAAATCTCTTTTGCAAGGGAGACCTGGCCAAGGTAATCTTACCTGCCAGTGGTGGAACACAGACAGAGCAAAAGCCTGTCCCTGTGTATGTGTGCGAAGGTCTGTCTCAAAGCCGAAGGAGTCGATGGCGGGGATGAACGCTTTAATAGTGTAGAGAGGAGACCCCGGGATGGGCGCGTCCTGGGTCACATGACCTCTGTAAGACGACAAACACAAAACTAATTTAAAAACTCTAGCATGACTCTGAAAAGTTGATGGTCACTTTTATTGAGTTTGAGTTGGGAAATCAGAATAAAAAGCAGTACTGACCTCCTTCGGGCCAGCACTGTGTAAACCGCAGACACACAATCAGCTGGAGCCTGAACCTCCACAAAGTAATATGGCTCCATCAGCCTTGGCGTGGCCTGGGACACAAGGGAAACCGCATAAAACCACATTAGAATGACAACAAAAGCCCAGAGGAACAGTATGGCCTTCTCATGTGCTGCTGAACATGGATTTATGATAAAGACAGAGGAGGGGCCAGAAGAGATGAGGAAAGAAGCCAAAATTGTGAAAGAGGAATGTTATCGCACTGCAATTAAAAAGATTGCATGTCAGCAAAATCCCAAACCGTAATCAAGGTAATGGAACATTAAAGAAAGTGGGGACGAAGGGGAGGGGTCTAGTGGAGCTAATGGTGGAGGAGGTGAAGAAGAAAAGGGCTGGGGGTGGGGCAATCTCACCATGAGGAAAGCGGAGTACACCACTCTCCTGGCTGTAGGGATGACCTGGCCTCCTCCTCTGTGCAGAGGCTCCTGAGCAATGACTGCGTCCAGGATCTTGAACTTGACATTTCTAATGGCTGTGGGCGATAGAAAGAGGGAAATTACATCGACCTTCAACAAGTCATTGGGCGTTATGCACAGAAAGAGAGCGGGAAACAAAGGTTTATTTAAGTAAAACTAACATGTTTTGTGGTAAAATAATTTAATTAAAGGGAACACTTACGTTCATCACACAGTGGCCCCTCCCTGGTTCCCCACTGGAAGCCCTGAACGATGCTGTCTTTGACTGAACCCAGCAGCGCCTTGTCCACCTACAGAAAAAAACAGTCCAGAGCTATATGTAAAAACTGCAAAAAAACAAAAAAAAAAGAAGAAGATATTCCCAGAGTGTACAAAGAATTAAGAAAATTGTTTGGTGAGTGCAGTAAATTTTCTCCATGACTGTACAAGAATAATTTTAACAACACTGCTTTATGGATTGAATATATAGCAGTAGTAAACCCCTGTACAGACACACAAACTGCTCTAATTTGCTGTGATTGAACAATTTGGCAGGAACATGAAATTTTAGATGCTGATTAATTGTCATAGAAATAACTGTACTTGAATTATCTTCTTCGGTTCCCTTTTCATCCTTATTACAGTACAAGCCTGTTAAAAGTTTAATAATAAACATACACTAGAAGAAAAAGAAAAACATTATTGGCATTGAACACTCCTTTTTCATTTGGCTTCAAACCAATACATGCCCTCAGTGCTGCTGCAGTGTTTAGCTTTACAAATAAATCCATGAAGTTTATGTCAATAGATGCTCATCAAAATGCAGTCAGTCAAATAGTAGAAGTTAACCACTAATTCATCATTCAAATGCCATTAAAACATAACATAGAAAGTTTGCACAATGACACCATTAAACAGTTTTCCCACACTTGCATGAAGTTTGTGTTGTGTTTAGAGCTGGTCGTGTGTTGATATTGGCCTTTCTAAGATAAGGATGTGTAATGTTGCAGTGAAAGAGAAAAGGGAAGAAAAAGAAGACCTCGACGGTGAGCATGAGGACCTCATTCATTCATTCGTTCACTTTCTGTAGGGTTGCAGGGAAGCTAGATCCAGCTACCAACAGGTGAATGCGGGGTACATCCTGAATGTGTCACAAGTTCATATACATACAGACAAACAACCAGTCACTCCAATACACCTATGGGCGACTTAAACTGAACAATTAACCTATTAAGGTGGGATGAAACTAGAGAACCCACGCAGACATGGGGCACTCGGATAAAACCCTCTACTGTGAGGTGGCATGGTCATCACTGCGCCACTAAGACATGAAACCTCTACTCTGAAAATCATGGCTCAGGTTATTATCATGGATATAAAACCCCAAGAATACTTGTAGCTTAGAAATGGTATGAATGTTAATATACTACAGGCTATGGATGCACTGATCTGGCTTTTTCAGTTCCGATGCCGATACCGATGCTAGGGCCTTGTGTATCAGCCGATAACAATCTGATATCAAACGATAACTTTCTTGGTTATCTTCACGGCCTTCATGCTGTTATTTGGACAGTTTTCCCGTCTCTGTAAAGCATCTACCAGCTTTAGCTGTGTACTACCTCCAGCAGTGGCGGCTCCTTTTGATCTAATGAGCTGCTGGAATTCCTCATGCTCCTTTGCCTTCTACTTCTGCAGGTGCTTAATTAAATTTGTCCTGTTGTATTTGGCAGTGCCACCACCACCCCTGGCAACATTCACTTTACAAGCATTACAAACTGCCGTCGAGCTAGTTGGTGTGGTAAGGCTGAAATACCTCCAAATCACAATTCACTCCATATTGCCTGTCTGTGCTTGCAACAACTCCACTCAACTTTGGGCATGTATGATGTAGCCCATGTCGCAAAAACTTAAAAGGGAGAGGATTGGTCTATGGATCGATTGCTTTTACAGATCCCCAATCCATCTAAGATGTTGATGTTGGGGCCGATATCCGATCCTAATACTGGATTAGTGCAACCATACTACCAGCATTAAACAGATAGCTGTACAATTTTTCCACATTGCATCTTTATGAGTCCCAATCAAACCTCAAAAGATGGAAAATAAAATGGAACTAAAGATAATACAAAATAAATATAACATTTCTCTTAAAGGTAGGATAGGAAATCCTGGAAAAATGGTTCGAGCAAGCTACATTTTGAAAACACACAATTCAAAAGTCCAACCCCCTTTCTTCAGACTTCCCCCCAAAGCCACGCCTCCAGAGTACCAGATTGTACTCGCAGAGGGGTGAGGGACATACGGCAGTTGAGTTTGATAGATGTATCACCATTCAATCATTTTGATGGACCGGTTAAAATGATTGGATGGTATTTTTTCAGTCCATGTCCATTTCCGAGGTGACCAAAATGTTTTTATTTTTGTGTTAGAGCATTTAATTAATTGGTTACAATCGGGGTGTGAAGGGGATTTTAAGCAATATAGTAAAAATGCTCCAGAAAAACATCTCCTACCCCACCTTTAGGTGTAATTAGTAGTTTTTGGACAGATGAATGTGAAACATCCCATCAGTTATGCAGAATGACTATGGTCTGAAGTAATAACAATCAGGTGATTATATAGTACTTATGACATGTCTACTGACTGGAAGATTTAAGTCTCACCTCAGAAGGCAGTGTATCATCTACAAGAATGTTTGGTCCAGTTGTGTCTGGTCCAAAGGCCCAGATGGACCTGGCAGCCAGCAGATCCCAGTCATACTTGGTCTGGAAAAACTCTCCCAGCTTCTTCCTGCCATGAAGAAACAGAAGAGCAACTGGTTGAAAGGAGGTTTCCGTAGAATGTCAACTGGAACATTAAGGAGATTGGCTGACATGGGGTTAAAGGGGTTAATGGAGGAGGAGGAGGAGAGCGAAGGTTTAGTTTAATGGTGTGTGAAGCATGTCACTTTTCTGGCGTCACTACTCTATGCTGGCACCATTTGGCCCAGATGGCCTCACAGATGAGCTCAGCGTTGACAGGAAGTCGCTCTCAAGCAGAACACTCTCATCCGTGTTCTTCCATTTTCCAAGGATGGGAAGTTTCATGCGCGCTTTTAGTGCATGAATCAATTACTTTAAGTGAGCTGATCAATATGCCAAGGGGGGTTTTAATGAGAAATGTGCCACAAGTCACGATATGCAGAGGGCTGTGCTGCTTAAAAAACCCAAAAACTAGAAATATTGAGCATTTATCTACCTACATACATTTGCATTTTTATAAGCAGAATGTTTAATGTATCTTTTAAACTACCAGGGTGGAGCAGAAAGTCACATTTACTGTCAGTAGTGGTATAAATGTGGATTGTTCAACCTGAATTTGCAACTTTTTCACCATTTTCTACAGTTTTGGCTGCTCTGAAAACTCTTCTAGTAAAGCAAATAAGAGCCAAAATGGAATAGAAGTTAAGTTAATCGATGACAATGACCCACTAGATGGCAGACACTTCAGAGTAAGCACATCTTTTGATCTGTGATGACTTGAAGAAGACCTGCAAATCCAATAACAGTACTATTTAAATACCCATTTAGGCCCTGGGCATTTCTATACTCCTCTGCCTACTTCAATAAAAGCATTTAATTAAAGAACCAATCATCATTCTTACATGCCTGCTCATTTATCCCTGCTAGCTGAGATAATGGGAATGAATGGTTCATCAAAATGGTTCTGAAGTGTGGAGAATTTAATAACCAAGTGGCCTTTGAGAATGAAATGGGACAAATCTAAGAACACGTCGAACATGAAAGTCAGATTATCTTATTTCAATTAATTAAACGATCGTTTTGAGTTCTTCATACATGAGTGGAGAGATAGAAGCATCTTCTGTTCATCGTACCTGTTCCATGTGATCTGCACCACTTCGTTCTCGATGTCCTCGGCCAGCCCCTTCTCCAGAGGCTCGGCAATCATCGTGATCTTATTCCTGTCAATCACATCACACAGCTGTCAATCATTCATTCTGGGATGAGCAGACCCGGCCAGCGGGAAGGACTCACTCTGACTCTGAACAGTGCACAAATTTAACTCTGACAAGACATAAAACATCAAAACAGGGTTTCCCTTGGGAGGGGTCTTAAATATATTATAAATTCACTAAAACTTTAGGTCAAAATGTTCGGTAATAATGCTCACTGGGCACTTTGACAATGAAGTGGTGCTGAATCAGCAGCTACTCCTAATAGGTGGTTAACTTTTGCATCAGCTGGGTTGCCTGTATCAAGTCTATCAGCAGGCAGGGTTTCTCTACAAAATCATACTAAATTAAATGTGACAAATGCATATTGCAAACTGTAAAAACACATAAAATTTTTGTTTAAGTTGACTGTAGAAGAGAGAATAAACAGCAATGGAAAGTTCAAGTTCTGATGCATCTTTTGTCCTTGCATCAACTAAACCAGTGAACTGAAACCATTTCAGAGCTGAACAATGAACTGAACGTGAGTGAATTTTTCCTTGGGGATCAATAAAGTTTATCTGTATCATAATCTGTTCATGCAGTTCCATAAATTATTGTTAAGGCTACAGCAATCTTGCCCTTTGGTCAACAAATTCTAATCAGTTCATCCCTGAGTCCACTTAAACATTTGTGCCAAATTAGAAAAAAATCCCTCAAGGTGTTCCTGTGATGTTACATTAATACAAATTGACAAACATGAAGTCAAAACGAACTTGACCTTTGGCCACCAAAATCGTTTCAGTTCATTCTTGCCTCTAAGTGATCATTTGTGCCAAATTTGAAGAGACATCCTCATAACATTTCTGAGATCGTGTTCATGAGAATGGATGACAAGAGAAGCCTAACACAAAAAAAAAACACATCTAAAAAGTTACCTGGTGTTCCCTTTACCAGGTTATAGATGCATTTCATTTTAGCAGCAAATCTAATGGTTTATACATTTGTCAGTTTTCAACAACTGTAACTGATTAGAGATCCTTGTCATCCTTTAGTAAACCTAAGCTTACATTATATTTATATCTGTAGACTCTTCATTGAAAAGTGATGGTTTAAGTTCCAAATGGGAACAGCAAGAATAAATCCTAGTGGAAACCCTGTATCCCTGTATTTAAAGAATATTTAATATTCTATAGTTTAGGTGATTTCTGAACCATCATTGTTTGACTACTCATCGTAAGCCATCTTCACTCATAAAACAGCTATGGATCAAGACACAAACCTCACATCCATCACACATACTTTTTGTTTGGCGTTTCGGCAAAGCACTTAAGAGAAGACGTCTCCACAACCGTTTCACAGAAAGTCACAACTGGATCAGCCACCTGTAGGTAAAAATTACAGAAAGAAAACATTTTGTGTCATGTCAGGAGACAATGAATCACAATAAAGAGACAATAAATGTGTCAAACATAAGGCCAATGGGCCACAACCTCCAAAGGGTTCAATCGGACCCATGGGATGAATTTGGCAAGTGCAAAAATTACACAGAAGACAAGGGTATCACTTGGCACATTGTTTTGATTATAAAGTTAAATGCTGTATTTTTGTGTTCCAGATGTCTGTTCTTAAATGTTTTGTGCCTATGATCTACTGTGTGTAAGTTGTGATGCACATGTGTAAATAACAATGTTAAAATTGCACTTATTTTTTTAAAGAAATGTCAGGTTGTTCAGATTATTTACATTTTTTATACAGATTTTCACACTGCAATTTCACTTTTTTTGTACTAAAACAAACTTATTATTTATTAAACTAAACTAAACAAAAATAGGCTATTATATTATTATTTTACTGGTCTTGGCCACTGGAGATCAAATTAGGCTGTATGTGGCTCCAAAATTAAAATAAGTTTACCATAGATGAAATATATATGATAAATCTAATCTGACATGATGAAACAGTGGTGACAAAACTTACTTTAATGTCGATTTCAGAGTACATCTTTCGTAGGTCGTGCATGACACAGTCCAGGTACAGCTCTCCAGTGCCTAAGATAACATGCTCTCCAGACTCTTCCACCTGAGCAAAAAAACCACCAATTATTAGAACACTTATTTTTTCATTGAGAAAAAAAAAAGTCACTTAACTACTCTACATTACAGTACAATTTTCTCCTCTGTAAAAGTGTAGTTGTGTTGGAGTAGTTGTGAGTCAGTGGATGTACCTTTGTGGTGAGAGATGGATAACTCTTATTCACTTTCCTCAGTCCATCCAACATTTTCGGCAGCTCTGATGGATTCACAGGCTCCACAGCGATCTTAATAACTGATGCTGTGTTGAACTTCAACGGCCTGAAAATTTGAGCCTGACACACAGCGATACATTTAATCTCTTCTGTCACTCATACGATACATTTAAGGCCTAAAAGACCTGTCAGCGTTTCGTCTCACCTCTTCGTTCCCCCTGGGCTCTGTGATGGTGGCGGTCTTGACAATTGGCTGGTCGCAGCCTTCGATGAGAACCCAGTTACCGGCCGGCACTCGATTCACTTCAATCTGGTATCTAAAAAAGAACGTGAAAGAAACGTCAACATATGGTACAAACATTTAATTCTGGCTCTATAAGGAAATCTGCACAACAACATACCTGGCGACTGAAATCCAGAGGCGTCCCACGGTGCAGACCTGGGAGTCCTCCTCATCCTCCAGGGTGTAGTTCTCTCCTAACACCTTGACGGGCTGACCGGCCTGAATGGTCCCACTCAGGACCCGGCCAAAGGCGTGGAACTGAACCCCGTCCTCGGTGCTGTACATCTTTGTTGTGTGGCACATCAATGGGCCCTGAAACAGCCAGACATAAGGTGAGAAGGAAAGAGAAAAGAAGACATAAAAATCCTATCAGTGGGATATATTTTAGTGGTGATGGAAATTGATAGGATTTTAATGACAAATGTGCCATTTTTGATACTATTGATGGATTTATGGGTCATTTAAGTGGGTCTATATAATATAGTACAATGAGCAAAGTACATATTAGTCTGGTTTTTGACCTACATCACACATTGTTTTCATTCCTTGAAAGCCCAAACAGACTTAAGAACAGTTTTTACGCTAACATAATAATTGCACTGAATTTGGATAACCTGAAAACATTTTCAGAGCTCATTGTGCAATCCCAATTGGGATCATCAACACCTTCAGAATGTGTGTGATTGCCTTTGTTAATACTGTTTTTACTATGGTTTTACTTATTTATTTTTAATGGATTTATAGTCTTTATATTTAATGCTATTTCTCTTCATGCATAGGATAGCAGTCTTAATTTTGTTGTAAATGTACAATAACAATAAAGACATTTATTCATTTGTAGTCTGAGAAAGTTGTATTTGTTAGAATTTTTTGTTGAAGCAATGTTTAAGCTGGTCTTTTGTCCACATCACTCTTTAAAATTACATTTAGAACTTTTAACTTGGTTAGATAACGCCTATGAAAATAAAAATGATCAGTTATCCTATATTATCATGTCCAATACATCAATTCCTGATCAGTGTTCTGCATAGAAAATCATATTCCATGTTTCAGCATCAGCTCAATTTTTGAATCATCTCAGAGTCTCTCATCAAAACTGGATGAAATGTGAGAATATTAAACAGCACTCATCTTCATTTAGTCATTTTGTCAAAAACAAACCCTGCTAAGCCTGCCTGCATGGTGCTAATGTTTAGATGGAAGTTTGGATATTTCTCTGCACTAATGGATGTGTTTTGCTCGGTTGGGAAGCAGTGGCGCTCATGTCAAACACAGAGCGTTCCTGGAATTGAAACCAGCGTTGCATATAAAGATGTTTCAGCATAATACCGCTGGTTTTAAATTACCATTTTACAGACATTGTCATCTTTTCTTGTGAAACGAAGCAATGTTTTGCATCATTTCCTCCTCTCTGCTTCGAGTCCTTCTTGTTGTTGACTTATATTCATGAGTTTGACATGACTGTTGACAAAGTTCAACTGTCAAAGAAAATTGCCAGCATCAATAAAGGTAATGGATAATCATGGAAGAGTACAATTGCACATGCTCAGACCATTTGGAACTGAATTCCCAATCTGAAAGACAATAAGATTCTCGAATGTGTCCTTTAGAGCTTACACCAGCCTATTGGGTTCATTTATAAAAGCAGGTTCAATGTTAATAAGGACTCTGATGGAAACAAATGCAGCTAATATCAGTTCACAGGTGTATTTTCTCCTTCTTGTGCCAAAAGTATACTCACATCAGGGTCGCACTCTGCCATGGCCTCCCCTAGGTCTGAGTCCAGGCCTCCTGTGTAGGTGTGCTCGATCTTGTTCCTAGCCCCCTCTTGTGGTGAGGGGATGTGCTGCACACACATGTCCACAAAGCCAGTGAACTCTCCGAAGAAGCGGTTACAGACCAGCCTCAGCAAAGGTCTGATGTTGAGCTTCAGCTCTTCTTTAGTCAGATGGATTCCCAGCTCATCCAGGACTCGAGGGAGAGACGTATCCACATCCCCAACCACCTACACACAGAGGATTATGGGGAGAAAATTACATACAATTCTGCAATAACACCAGGACGTACTGAAAAAACAGGGGGATTGGACTGGCAGGGTTTCTTTAATGAAAAAATTAAGTCCAACCTGTGAAAGGATCTTGTAGAGAGGCTCCAGAACAAACTCCACAAAGCTGCGCTGAGAATTACTGCTGGGAGCTTTCTTTGTGAACTTGCGGCTAAACAGAGAAGAATAGGAAAATAATAGATTCAATAAGACAAGTTAAAAGGAAATGGTTTCAAATTAAATTATCATTGAGTTAAAACCCTGATTACTCACGTTTTCGGGTTGAAATAAATATCTCCCCAAAGCCTCTTGGCAAATTCATTATAGTTAATGTCCCCTGCAAACACAAAGAGGAATTAGTTGATACCTGGCACAGTGCATTAGGGATGAGATAAGAGAGATTAAGAGAAAGATTGGACTGTTTGTACAAATTCATCTCAAAAAGTTAAAATAATGTAAACAAGAAAAATTAAAATGCGTCTCTATTTAATCATTTCTGACTGGAGTCAAGAAGAGCCTTAGTGCTCAGTATTCAGGAGACGTACTATGCTCTACAGTAGTACATAACATTAGGGGTGCAATGGTACAGGTAGCATTCGGTACGGTCAGTACCTTGGTTTTTGGGCCACGGTTTTGGTACATGTTTTGCGCATAAAGAGAACTGTTTTTTTTGCCAGCAAAAACTGAACCTCAGAGTAGGAACAAATTATATGACTGTACTGAATATGATTATATGAGTTTATTATATGATTCAATTAATCATATGATAAAATCTATCCACTTCTAATCAGTCTTTACCAAAAGATCTTCAAATTATCTATTTGTCAAGATTTTGACATTCCACTATAATACCATGCTGTGGGAAGAGTCAACTTTCTGAGCAATAACTTCTGTGATTCTACTTTTTGATGACATAAAGGGTATCTGCAGGTTTGCAGAAGCCAAATTTGTGACTTTTAAGATATTTTCATAGCATCTTTGATCCCATTTCAGACCTTACATTCACAAAAATAACAGGCCTAATCCTTATTACCTTGAACCAGTCATAACCATGTTTTAACTGAGCTACTGTTACATTTCCATTTGTCCATCGCTAATGTTTCTGCTACAGATGTTCAAGCTGTTAAAGCTCATACCTGAACCTCTCCACCCATGAATGAAAATCTCCACTCATTCTCATCTCCATTAGGATAAAATATTATCACATATTTGACAAGTTCTTTACAAAGCTTTCCAAGCAAATATAGCCACTTTTCATTACTGTGTCTATGAAGTTTTTAAGATTTAAGGATTGATTTTCAATATTTGAGGATAAGTAAGGCTTTCCTGCAGGACAATCAAATTTAAGATTTTTTAAGGATCCATGGACACCCTGAAATAATTTTTTTTTTTTTAAATAGCAGTTAGGCAAGTACCAAAACATATTGCATTCACATGGAAAAATAAAAATTGGCTCTGTTTTTCTGAATTAACGAGATAATTGTCTTGTAAAAACAGAAACGATATTTTATTTTTTAATATAACCATCTCTCGTAATTATGAGACAATTATCTTGTTAATTCAGAAAAATAGAGCTGATTTTTAAATTTTTCATAGCCTGTATGATCATAGTGTTTGTTTTGTGATGTGTAACACTTTTTAATAAGAAAACTGAATTACCTATATTTACTGTCAACAACAGTGCTCATATTTGGAAGAGGCGATGGATTATTTTGCTGCTGAATTAACGAGATAATTATCTCATTATTACAAGAAACAGTTTTGTGAAAAAACAAAAAAATCAGCTCTGTTTTTCTGAATTAACATGATAATTATCTCATTATTACGTGAAACAATTTTATGAAAAAATTAAAAATTGGCTGTTTTTGTGAGATAATTATCTCATTAATTCAGAAAAACAGAGACGATTTTTATTTTTCCATGTGAAAGCAATACACTTCTGTACAAATATGAGCACTGTTGACAATAAATGTAGGAAATTCAGTTTTCATATTAAAAAGTGTTACACCTCACAGAACAAACACACTATGATCATACAGACTATGAAAAAATAAAAATCGGCTCTGTTTTTCTGAATTAATGAGATAATTATCTTGTAATTATGAGAAACTGTTTAATGAAAAAAAAAAATTGGCTCTGTTTTCATGAGATAATTATCTCATTAATTCAGAAAAACAGAACCGATTTTCATTTTTTCATGTGAATGCAATACTCTTCCGTAAATAAGAGCCCTTGATAATAACTGTTGCAATAAAGTTTACTTCTCAAATCCTGCACTGACTCAAAAAGAAATTGTCAAAACAAGCCCACTTTATGTGACTCTAATGTTCTTAGGTGTTCACTAATTTGGTTGTAATCTTACATATTTGTATGTTTCAACACACTTATACACTGTAAACATATACAAATCTATGTTTACAGAGGTTGGTTGCACAACTAACTGAAGCACAAACTTAATCATATCAGTCAACCCTACTATGTAGTTGTAAAGGGCAATAATTAAAAATGTCTGAATTAAGAGGATTTAAGGTCACCACATAGGAGAAATTAAAAAAAAATACACTATTGAATTTTTTTGTATTTTAATTCTAGTTTAAGGTGGTCTGTTTGACAATAATCTAATCACAATGACTTTTTACTGAATCATGCTGCCCTATTACAGAGAAAACTACATATGTTGCTTTAACTTTGTATACGATTATTCAAATTTCTGAGATTAATTTTTAAGTCCAGGTGCTAAAGGGTCACCTTACCATATGTGTCCGAGTAGATCTTTGCAAAGGACCCCAGTGTGAAACAGATACTGTACTGAGAGCTGGCAAAGCACACATTTCCCAGGAGAGGCGAAACCACCAGATTCTCATCTGTGGAATATGTGCTGAGAGGAGAAAAACCACTTATTATCACTATTATACAATCAGTGTTGCTGACATGTCAAGTTAGTGTGGACACTTCAACATGAATGCACTTTCGGGTTTCAAAATGGATTTTTTAAGGGCAGGCAAATTCCTTTCATTGCCATATCCAATTTTAAGTTTACATGGATTTCCAGGATTACCTGAGCAAACCATTGACCTCATCCACAATGTGTCGAAGTTTGTAATAAGCATCTGTGGGAGGCAGTTTGAGTTCCACAATGAGCCGGTCCACCTTGTTAATGCAGATGGTGATGGCCATTCGTTCCTGAACTGCATGCTTGATGAGACGCTCTGTGTTCAGCATCACCTGGAGAGAAAAAAGAAAAACAGATCAACACCCTGCAGAGTGCAAAGGTTGGACAAGGTTAGGAGAACTTGAACGTATATGTGTGAAGACTCACTCCTTCTGCTGCATCTATGAAAAGGACAATACCATCGGAGATCCGGATGCTGGACGTGACCTCGTCAGAGAAGTTCACATGGCCTTTGAATTAAAGAAGAGATCTGGTTTTTAGTTTTAAATCACTTTCTTTAGGCTTGAGGAAGCCAAATGAATGACTTTTTAAGACACTATTCAAGGGGTATCTAATCAAATGTTAGACCTTACACTCATATAAATAAGAGTGCAAGAAGCCTCAGTTATTACCTTTAACCGGTCTTTAATATGTTTTAATCCAACTAACGCTCCATTTATCCATGACTAATGTTTCTGCTACTGACATTCAAGCTGCTAAAGCTCATACCTGAACCCCTCCACCCATGAATGATTGTTTGAGCCTCCACTCATTCCCATCTTTGTAATGATAAAATACTAAACGCTGATTACAACTACGAAAAAAATCTTTGCAAAGACTTCCAAAGCAAATACAGCAAGATTATTTACTGTGTCTGTGGAATTTATAAGATCTTTGAGGGTCAGATTTAAGGAATAACTATCAGTTTTAGGGATAAATAAGGTTAATCTGGGACGAATCAAATTTAAGACTTTTTTAAGGTTGCGGACACCCTGAGGCTAAATTCCAGACATAGAATCAACAAGAAAACCAGCTGACATTCAGTACCAGGTGTGTCCATGATGTTGAAAAGGTAGGATTTTCCTCTGGAGTCTGGCAGGACCATTGTGACAGGAGTACTTTTGATACCAACTCCTCTCTGTGGAAAAACACACAACAGAAATCAATATAAGCCTGCCTCATGAAAACAAAAAACATGCCAACAGGTCAAAAAATTTGTCAAACAAAGCTCTAGCTCATATTTTCTACAGATTTGCAAGTTATGTGGAATATTACACAATGCACTCACCTCCTGTTCTGTAAAGAGGATATCTGTGTAGCGGAGCTGAAAGGGTCAAAAACAACAAATGTCAGCCTCTGCTTCCTCATACTGAATACAGATGCAATAAACTGCAAAAATATACTCATTATAGAATCACTTACATCCACATCATCCCTCTTCCTGATTTCTGGGTGTGTCTGTTCGATCAGGCAGTCCACAAAGCAGGTCTAAATGAAATGGAAAAATAATATGAGTTTTACAGTGGAGCCTTATTAAAAGCATATGTAGCAAAACATTTCTATTCTCCAGATGTTCCAGACAGCTACTAACCTTTCCGTGGTGAAGGTGACCGCACAGGGTGACGTTACGGATCAGCTCTGGACTGTCCATGAGATCAGCAAGGAATCTGCCAAGAGAGGAAGGACAGTTTATGCTTAGTAAACACAGGTTAATGAACCACAGGGAGGCACTGGGAGAAACAAGTGAGTTCATGGTTAAGATGTGGAGTGAAAATCAGCAGCTCACTTTTCCAAGGGACAGGAGATACAGGAGACTACACAATGAACTTACTCCATGTCGTAAACAGTGGCAGGTAGCTCCTGTTCCATTAGGGTGAACTGCCTGTTCTTTACAGGCTTGATGATGGGCTCTGGAAGAAAGACAGCAGCATTTAACCATTTATTTACCTTGAAAGAATATTGGAGATTTGATGAAAGTTAGCCAGTTATTGTCATTCCTGATGGCCTTTTGTATTCTCTAACCTGTCAGAGGCTGTGTATCTTCTTCTTGAACGATTGTTTCCACTTCAGGCCCATAAACCTCCTCTGCTGTTGGGTAATACTTCTTGTCCTCATGCAGGACCACCTCCATACCTGGGACATCGTCATCAGCATCAGCAGGCTCATCATCATCATCCTCATCACCCTGAACAAAGAAAGTGTTACTACTATAATAGAAATGGCTGGATCACATTAACTGCTTCATTTTTAATAGTAAAGTTGAAGAATACCTCATCAACATCTCTGTCCTCTGCATCCAAATCATCTTCATCGTCATCAGAGTCTAGCTCTGGGCCAATGTAGTTTCCAAACTCGTCATACAGATCAGCCTCCATCTTTAAGAGACCTGAAAGAAATGGACATTTAATATGTTCCTTTCATATAATAAAACCATACCATGAAAAAAGCAACATAACACATTAAGTATTTAACATTGTAGGTACACTGTAGTAAATTACATAGTAAGATTACTTTTTACAGTTTTCTTCACTGTAATATTTTTCATATCATGTTCACTATTAGTTTAGTGTTGCTATTGGTTTTAATTAAATCCTTCTTTCTTAGTTTGAGCAATATTCATATGAATATCCTTCTGATATTAATAAAGTTAACTTGTATTTGTGATTTACTTGTAGCTAGTCAAACACTGCTTAGTGCGACTACGCACACTGGTTAATGTGGTTTATCTTCATATACACTGCAATGATTATAGACACTGCATTGTACACTCCCATAAGAATATTCTAGTTTGTAATTCTGTATTGGTACATTTTGGAGGAAAATGCAATACTCCTACTATACTACATTTCTTATATGTAATTGTATGAAAGCGTTACTGATTACTTTGGAGTCATGTAATTAATACGATTACCTAGAAATCAATGAATGATTACAAGATGAAATATGAGACCAGAGACCCCAACCAGCAGCACAATTTCAGATAAACACATTGTCACAGTAATTATAATCTTATGAGCCATATATTGATCCAGATTGTGCCTACCTGCACTTACCAAACTTTAAGTACATATATATTGGCGCTAATAAAGTAAGACACATTAAGACTGGTGCTATTTTCACTCACGTACTTCTTAATTACCATATGCAGATATAGGTGACTCCTAAATGTTTTTCTACAGTGTAACTGTGCATTGATTAACACATTCTGATCTTGAGTAACTTTACTTTGACACTAGTAAACCTCGCGCTAATGCTAACTACATGTTCAATGATACAAAGTATTAACACGCATTACTCTACTAGTTATCGAGTCTGCATTGTCTGCCCGAAGAACCTCTCCGAATATAATAAACAGAAACATACAACAAACAAAAACCCCTCAAAAGTCTACAAACGGGCGTTTATTGATGTAATGTATTAGCTGAAAATAGCATGCTAACCGGCTAACATGCAAAGAAATGAATGAGTCCTGGAGGAAACGTTTCACTTACGTTGTTGTTTAGCAAATTTAGCTTCATAATAGCTACCTGCACTGAGATGTAATGTAAATGCTGCAAACACACTCACCTGTTTTCTGTTATATTGTGTAACGAAAATATTCCTTCCAATTTAGGTAAAACTTATGTATGTTCAGATAAATAACGTCTCAAATAGCGCCATGCGCACCAAGTGCTGCTTCCGGTTTTTCTTCTTCTGTTGCATAGATCATCCAACACTTTGACTCACTAACGCCCCTGGTGGTAATGTATATTTAAACGTTACCGCTCTACCACAGAGCAGATAATTATTTTATAGTGGAACTAAACACTATAATCACCACTAAAGATTATTTTTCCTCACAGCATTAGTTTAATGATAGCTTTATTCACACGGGAGATTAGAATATGCTCCTATATTATTAATCTACAATATAGTATTCAAGTATATCCTACCAAAACTGTCTTTTTTTTGCATTTATAATTCTGGATTTTTTCTTGAGTATTTCTACACTGTTGTATTTCTGAACCCAAGTACTTGTTCCTCCTCTGGAATCATTCCTTCTGAAAATACCAGAGAGCAGTACAGGATCTGATCTGATCTCAGTGTTACATTTTTTTCTTCCCGCCCCTTTTTCAGGCATATAAAAGAAACTATTGTGCTATTCTTCTGTCTAGGATTGTCTTGATTGTTGATTTTTGTATTATTATTTATGTTTTGTTTGTCCAAATATAGATTATATTTCATTGCATGTTCGGAATAAATCACTAAAATAAAAAATAAAAATAAAAATAAAAAAAGCAAATGAAAGTCAAGGTTATCATCATTAAGCTCATGAAGTACAAATTACTCATTAGTCATTTTCAAGTATTCTTAAGAATACTGGCATTTTATTTTGCACCTGCCATATTAATCCTTCATTTGGAGTTTGTTTTATAACATTGTGTTTTTATTCAGTGTGTCTATGTTCTATTGTGTTTATTTGTTTTTTGTTTTGTTTTTTTACTTTGTGTTTTTTATATTATATTTGATTTATATTGTATTTTTTATACTTTTGCTTCTTTTGATTCTATCTTTTACTTTTAAAACTATATTTACAGATCATTTACTTGTTATTATGTCATTATGCCTGCCTTTTTAGTAGTGTTCACATTGCTTTTAATGCCAATGACTTTCCTGTATAAAAACAAAACAAAACAAAAACATGTGATCTCCATTATGAGCGTAGATCTCCTCCCAGTGGTAATAATAAGTACACACATCACTTTTATTTAAAAAAGATCATTACGGTATGTGGATGTAGTTACACAGCCTGGCCAATAGAGGGAAGCTTAAACTAATGTTGTATTCCAAGAACCTGTTGACTGCCAATTAATGACTCCAGCTCTTGGGGGAAATGGGATCTGACCTGCTCGGTTTTGTGGCTTTAATACATGTTTATTAGTTCTTTCACAAACTTTCAACGTGTTTTGCATTGGATCAGTGAATATAATCTATTCTGAAAATAGCAGCTACACTCGCATCCCTAAATTTTAACAGTCTTTGGTAAAATAAATCTATTAATTTGACCAGGTATAGTAAGATACAAAAATATACAGTCAATGCTGACGTGCTACAATACTATAAAAAAAATACAAAATACAAAAACAAAATCCGCGTAAAGTTGTAGTGCACAGTGTTGGCCACTGGAGGGCGCGTAAAGGTGAATATGACAAGGCTCCATTTGAAATCTAATGTGAAGAGAAATAATGATATAATTAACCAGGTTTATGAGTATACACATGACATTGCTTAAAAAAATAAACTATGTTCTGTTTTGTAAACGTAATAAAATGTTTAGTTAACCTACAACTTTGCTATTAATTTGAGTTAAAACTATGCTCTAAGGCTATGGCCTAATTATTCCTCCAACATAT
>JAPQRP010000029.1:17370740-17405147 GCA_037367295.1 Apogon hyalosoma | reverse complement strand
TACACACACACATACATTTTCTGACTAGAAATGACATTTCTTTAGTCATTTATTGTGTTTGGTTATTATTGACTGAATTCTTCCTCTTGGACCAGGTGATAAATTCAGACACATGCAGGCAGGTCTTCAGTTTATGGCTTTATTCCTGCTGGTGTTAATAAATCATTCAGTTTATACAGCAAAGACATACAGTACAGTAACAGACAGGCAAGTTACACAAACACACACCCAAGACAGAATCCTGGACATTTCTGAGATAGCTACATGTTTATAAAATACTGGTTCTTCATATTCTTGGCTCTACTAAATGCCCAATAACATATTTAATTCATAGATATTATTATTATTATTATTATTATTATTATTATTATTATTATTATTATTATTATTATGTATTGTAAAAGTGCTGCTTGTGATAAAACACACTTATTATTTAGTGACCACCACTCAACTGGCTGACACTGTATGTTCATAAATATTGCTATTCAGGCTTTTATTCACACGGATTTCCCCAAACTGACACAGTTTCCAAACGGTGGATGGAAAAAAAAAAAAAAAAGCACCTTACTTTTAATTCTTTACCCTTTACCCTACATATCTGTCTGTACACAAACACAGAGGACTCATGGCTCCATAATCATTAACCCGCTTATGTTGAACCGGGCCAATGTTTTTGAGGCGAAAAACGTGACAAGCTGGACCGAGGCACGTTGAGTCTGAATGCGTCATCCACTAAAAACACACAGAGCCGAACAGTTTGATGGTTTATGGGACTCTTTTACCTGAGCTTGAGACTTGTCTTGTCTCTAATGGCCCCTGCCGTGCCCTCCTCTCTAGTCTCCTTCCCTGTTCTACTCCTACTCCACCACCAGCTTCCTGAGCCGCTGCACCACCTCCTCCGCGCTCACCCACGGCACTGTGACCGCCTTGAACTCCCCCGGCATCGCCTCGTGGGTCTCCAGGATCAGCCGGTGCATGGGGAAATCCCGCCGGGAGAAAGCCACGTCACGGGGCCCGAGAATGAGCGCAGGGCAGAAGTCATTGGCACCGTCCCCAACGTAGAAGACCCTCTGGTACGCGCGGCCCCGCTCCTGCGTCCTGCGCGCCACGTAGTCCCTGACGATCACCTGCTTGCACATGTTGTCGGGGCATCGCTGACAGTCGTGGGAGTGGAAAGGCCGCATCACCAGACGCCCGTCTTTGTTGAAGGTGGCCGGGTTGGTGAAGACGCGGTGGAAGAGCGGGCGCGCACCGTTCCTGCGCAACCAGGACTCGATGAAGAAGGTGTTGGCGTCGGACACCAGGACCACCTCAAAGTCCTGGGGGCGGTTGCGGAGGTACTGGAAGAGGGTCAGCATCCCGGGTGTGGCGGGGATCTTCTCCATCACGCCTCGGATGACGCTCTCAGTGACGCCCTGCTCCGCCAGGAAGGACAGGACGCGCTGCATGTACTCGTTGTACCTCCCGGGCTGGTAGGTGTCCTTCAGCCACCCGGGCAGGTGCTGACCCGGGGCCGCCTGCACCACCACGTCATCACTGGTTTCATCCACGATGGTCTCGTCAAAGTCAAAAAAGATGAGGAAGCGCTTGTCGTTGGGGATGTGGGTTGACTGGGAGGCCATGATCTCCGTGCGTCTGGACCTGCGGAGCTCCTCCTCGCCTGGAGGATGGGGTGGGACATAACAGCAGTTGAAGAAAGAATCCCCCATGACTGATTGTGTTGCCAAGTGGCATCAAATATCCTCTCTGCTGGCTCTCCCACTCTCCAGCATCCCACGTAACGCAGGCCACGGGAAGGTGGATGCTTTCTAGGAGACTTTAACGCATAAATCGGCTAAAAACAGAACCATAAAAGAACAGTAAATATCTGAATTTACTCTAAATCTGAAAAATTTACTCTATGAGGAAACCTGAAAGAAAAGCAAATAACAGCCAGCAGTAGCCTTTTCACTCCTCACAGGTTTCTGGAAAAAAAAAACTGTGAAGGAACAGGAGTGAAAAACACAGTCGGTATCATTTTTGCGCACATCCGTTCAGGCTAAGCGCAAAGCAAGCAAGCGAATAAGTGGATAAATCAACCTATGTGCAGGCAGTACAGCCTCATGGAAGGTGTTACAGGTTGTGTCTACAGTATTTTGCACAAGGCCTACCTTTGTTTCTGGTGCTGTGAGCTCAGCCAGGCGCCCTGAAGCTGTGGAGCCGGTTTTATCTGTAAAATAGAGACATCCAATAACCAGGCAACATCATAAGACCCTGAAAATGATCAGATCAATGCTCAGTTATAACTTTGTCAGAATTAAATACTGCGCAGTACCGTGCAGAAATGGCTAAAACTGAAGATACGCATCAAGAGCGCACGTAAGTGATGCGCAAAGTCACGGCTGAGAAAGAGGCAAAGCAAGTATTTCAGTTCATTCCTTTTAATGTTTCTAGGTCAGTCTTTTCGGCGACAACATGTCCGACTAGTAACCTTATCTATACTGCAAAACCTTTATCACAACATCATCATCAATAGTAGGTGAGCGCATGTAACCAACACTAGAGCATCTGCAAAAAATGTATGGATTTGTTAACAAATAACTCTTGAAATTAGTTACCGGTGCAAGTTCGAATCCCCGGTGTCGCTCAGCTCCGATCTGGTGTCACTGGGAGTCGAGCTGCAGCAGTTCCTCCGGTGAACCGGTGGGAACTGTACTTTTATGTGACAGTCAAAACCACCGTCGCCGAATGCGGACGTGACCGCGCCTACAATACCGCCCCTTTAATAGCAGCCTACTGCGCGCGTTCACGTGGAGAGAGGAGGTAAGGAGGGGGCCGCTGTGGGAGGAAGACAGAGGAAAATAATTACTCTCTCCTGAATGTATCCACAGGACTGTATGCTTTAGTTTATGTTAATGATTAGCACAACAGTCAGTCATGTTTGTCAGATTCATAGTCATAAACAGATAAATGATCAGTGGAGTCTGTGTAAAGGTGTGAAGCTGCTTCAACTATTGTACCTGTAACAAAGACCAAGGCCACATCTGCTAAAGGTGTATTTATAAATGTGGTCTAACCTCATTTTGGAGCCTAAAGTGAAGCCTGCAGAGACACCACACCAGAACTTAAAAATAAAGAATAAGGAGGATTCAACACTGACTGGAATACACACTTTCACACACATTTCCATACAGAGGATGACCACAAAAAGTAATCTTTTTCAGAGGCCTAATGCTGGTGATGCATTTATGAGGAAGTAAAAGTACTAAAAACACACTGTGAAGCAAAATGTTTGAAGACAATGCTGGTTCTTATCACTGATTTGATTTGATTTGATTTGGTTTCTTTTGTTTGTTAGTTAACACCAGTGATCCAGAATAGATCTAATCACAATTTGGGAAAAGTAGGTCAAAGTTCACATTTTCTATGAATTTTTAAAATCCTTTTGTTTTTCCCATTTATCTATAATGGGTGAAAATTCACATGTCTGAAGCAGCAAAACTATTGGTTGAAATTATACCAAATTGGTCTTATAGATCGCCAGTGACCCAGAATAGATCCCATTACAATTTGGGAAAAGTAGGTCAAAATTTAGAAATTTTATGAATCTTTAAAATCTGTTTTTCTCTCCCATTTACTTATAATGGGCAAAATATCAAATGTTTCTAAAAACATCAATTTTGTTCAGTTTACTTGAAACTTGGCACATGTATAGAGGCAACTGCTATGGTGACATCAGCACACGCATAGACATGATGACATCAGCTGGATCCATGCCAAAATGACCTACAATACATGCGGAGTTTATTGTGCCTGGCACCACTTGTTACCTTTGATTTTAATGATATAAAATGAAAATGAACATAATAATGTGTGTGTTAGGTTTAAGGTTTGTCTATGTATGCCATAAATGGGCCTCGTCTGTCACAAACACCTCCAACTAGTCTCATTAATTTATCATTCAGTTGTTCTTATCAAGTGGTGTTGTAATTCACTGGTCTGTGGATAAGACGTTAAAGGTCATCACAGGTCGCCCCATCACGTCTCCCTTCAAACACCCCAAAGCTGTAGTTCTTTTTTTCTATTGATTTTTGGTTTAGTAAGTAAATTCCTGATGATTGGTGGAAAAATGGCACTCTTGATAGAATATAGAACGTCATTGGGCTGTAATGCTACGTTCACATTGTAGGCCTTGAAACTCGATTCTGATTTTTTTTTTTTTTCTTTAGCAATGCAACAGTATTTACACAGAAACACAGAAATACAGTACATACATAATACATGGCCTTTTATATTTTTTTTCTCATGCCTACACTATCCCCTCAATTCAGATTTTTGCTGAAATCAGATTTTCTTGTGTGTGTGGTTGTTCCCATTATCAATTAAATGCCAACCTTTGTGACAGTGTGACAGATGTGACCGCCTCCACCTCCCGAGCCACACTGTACTTCACTTTCACTTAAGTAACAGATTTTGCTTTAATTCTGCTACTGTTAACTATATCTAAAAACTTTGACGACCACCTGAAGTCATTTTTCTGGTAAGGGATATCTTACTGGGCAGATATTTCGTTTGTTTTCACCTTTATATCCTTCAGTTAAACAGCTCAAACACTTAAATAACAGGTGACTGAAAGTATCTCTGATCTAAAATGTTTAATAACGTCTGAACCACTGATCCTGTTAATACATTAAAACAATTCAGGTAAAATGTAGTTTCTCAGCTTTTCATGACCTATTTGGACATTTACAGGCCCGTAGTGAACGTGGAAACACCGCCATCCTCAACAACACTGATTCACCAGTAAAACCCATGGAGTTTGACAAATGACTCATTTTTTTATGCAGATAATGACATGCTTTGCTGAAAAATTTACTATGAGCTGTAGGAAAATACCAGATTTTCACTGGAAAATGCAAAACACAGATGATAATATTATAATAAACAGTAATAAATCACTTAGGAGAGTTTCAATACATTCATCTGATAGTCACCACTGAAATAGTTTTATGCCTTAAAATGTTAAAAAGCTGTAACTCCAACTCCCTACTGACTAAACTCTGAGATGAAGTATAAAGTTTGTGCAGCACTTGAGTAGAAGTACTCACATTCCATCACTGAGAACACAGTCGAAAAGAGTTCATATTTTACATAATGTTTATTTTAACCCATAAGAACCAGGAGCTACTTTTGTGCCAGTTCCAAAACTACTTTTTCTCTCTATTTAACCTTTTTTAAATGATTTTTCACCATTTTTTATCATATTATCCTCTGTATTTTGCATGTTTCACTGTAAATAATGAATTTTCCTGTATTTATTTTCCTATATTTAATATAGATGTTCACGAAAACTCAAAGTAAATTCAATGGTTATCATAAGAAAAGAGAGAAAAATGAAGAAAAAGTGACTTTTTCAGCAAAATCTATCATTCACTGAACATAAACCCAGTGTGTCCATCCACTGTCACTGAGCCAACTCCGTGGGTTTTACCGGTGAATCAATGTTGTAGAAGATGACGGTGTTTCCACGTTCACTACGGAGCCTCTGAACGTCCATTTGATGACTAGGAAAATATGACAAACTGCATTTTACACAAATTATTTACATGGATTGATAGGATTAATGGTTCAACAGGTATTGATCATTTTAGATCAGTAGATGCTTTTAGTCACCGGTGGATGTTCGGGTCTTCACGGGTTAAATGAGTGATTATTACTGCCCTGTAAATTAATCTAATGGTTAAAGTCAACCAACCGCTACATGATGATTTGAATGTGTTTTTGACAGTGTGCGTTTAGAAAAAAGCCAAAGGAAAAGGTGATAAAGCTGTTTAAGTGTTTGATTGTAATAAAAATGAATAAAGTGCACCAAAAGTGACGCATCAATAAAAATCTGGAACAATGTGCTGTTTCCATTTAATAAGTACAGTGAAACATTATCATCACAGCACGGGAGTTGATGTCGTTGCTTGTTTCTCCATAAGACAGTGGTTTAGATAAAACCTCGCAAATACACTGTGATTAATGAGCCGCAGAGTAAGTTTGAGAGCGGCGAACATACGGCTGGAAGACACAACGTGAAGCCCCCCCTCTCCTTATCTGCCTGCTGACAGACACGGCCTCCTCCCTCCTCCTCTCCACCACACGGTGTAATGACTAACAGCTGGGGTGGCTGACTATTTTCAAACCCAAATGGGAATGGAGATACACAGACGGTGTGTTATTATCTCCTCTGCTCGTGAAGTGAGCCTCGGTACCTGACCACCCACTCACCCACCATCACTGAGTCACTGCGCACTTTCCTCTAACCGTTGGCCCGTTGGGTTACCTTTACAGGATGATGTGACTCACAGGTGCAACGCTTAAACACATGTGGTGACGGAGCACACTGCAGTATAGGAGGGATTCTAATAACTGTCTTCATGTGCACTCAAAGGAGGCTGCACCGTTAATGGATGAAGTTACAGACGATGTGGAACAATTAACCAGTGGATGGCCTTAACCCTTTATAGGGCAAGTGACTATTTTTGGTCATTTCCGCACACATTACAAAACAGTGACAGCAACAGTCAACAATCTCTTGTCCAGTGTGGTCTACAGGGTCTGTAAGGTCCACCTCTGCATGAACAGTGAGTGGACCTGCTTTGTGGTAATGGTACTAATGTAAGTAATGACGTTCAGTGGGATCATGTGTTGACAGGTGTGTGGATCAGCACTTATGTTGTTCTAAAGTTCTAAAATACATGTTCCTTTCACCTAGTGTGTACTCCTTGTATTTTTTTTTAGTTACTTCTTGGATCTTTTTTTTTTTGCAACATACAAGCAAGGAACCAAATATGTTAACTTCACTGACCTTGATTTTTTACATGACAATAAAACATTTTTGAAAAATTTCACAAAAGTGTTACCATGGTACCATGAAGTAATGGTACTAATG
The DNA here is from genome assembly GCA_037367295.1 of Apogon hyalosoma. Taxonomy (NCBI): domain Eukaryota; kingdom Metazoa; phylum Chordata; class Actinopteri; order Kurtiformes; family Apogonidae; genus Apogon; species Apogon hyalosoma. Next base: position 17,398,231 of record JAPQRP010000029.1, on the reverse strand, counting down.
TAAGGAATGATGTTCAAAGGGATAATGTGTGTGTTGACAGGGGTCTGGATCAGCACCTATGCTGTTCTGATGTTCTAAAGGTGATGTTCTAATGTTCTAAAATACATGTTCCTTTCACCTTGTGTATTTTCTTGTATTTTTGATAGTTATTTCTTGGAATTTTAAAAATTTTTTTATTTTTTTATTTTTTGTACATACAGGCAAGGAACCGAATATGGTAACTTCATTGACCTTTATTTTCTACATAACAACAATTTTTTTTTTTTTTTTGAAAAATTCCACAAAACTAATAAAGTCTTGTTATGTCCTCCACTAAATAATAACTGCTTTAATGTGCACGCAAAGGAGGCTGCATCATTAATGGATGAATTTACAGACGATGTGGAACAATTAACCAGTGGATGACCTTAACCCTTTATCGGGCATGTGACTATTTTTGGTCATTTCTGCACACATTACAAGACAACGACAGCAACAGTTACAGTGAGTCAGCAATCTCAGGTCCAATGTGGTCTACAGGGTCTACTGACTTTGTTAGGTACCGTGAAGTAATGGTACTAACGTAAAGAATGATGTTCAAAGGGATAATGTGGATGTGGACCGGGGTCTGGATCAGCACTAAAGTTGGTCTAATGTTCTAAAATTTATGTTCCTTTCACATTACGTGTTTTTTTTTTTTGCAACATATGGGCAAGAAACCATATACAATATCTTCACTGACCTTGATTTTCTACATAATACAATTTTTTGGAACAATTCCACAAAAGTAATATAGCCTTTTTATATCCTCCAATAAAGCATTTAGGATGATTTTCTTTTTTGCAGCCGTGATCTCATAATAATTCATATAAGCAGCAGCACTGGGGGTTCAGTAGTCACATCCCTTGTTTAAGTAAAATAACTAATATCACACTGTGAAAATCCATTACAAGCAAAACACTCAAAACCTAAAGTAAATGTATGCAAGTATTTCCAGCAAAATGTATTTGATGAAAAGAAAAGTTGTTGTGCAGTAAAATAAACCCCATCAGAGCTTTACCTTAGAACATTCTAACCACTAGCAGGAGAAGTGTTAATAATGTTGATTATTTCATTGTAATAATACCTTTTACTGGGTTTGATATATTAGGCAGCAAGTGAACATTTGAACATGTGAGATGAAATGGATGTATAAGACTTGACAAGATGAAAAAGATATAAAAGAGGTATCTAAAATGTGTAAAAAAAAAAAACAAAAAAACTTTCAGGCACACTGTGGGTCTCAAGATGAAGTTTTATTAGGTCTTCAGAGTATATTTGTAGTGTTATTGTTACCATATATTTAGAAGTCTTTTCATGAGTTCTTTTTCAGCTTCGTGACAAAGCTTTTCCACATAATCCAAGATGGTGTTCAGAAGTTTATTCATCTTAACCCGTAAAGACCCAAACAGCCACTGGACACCAAAACCAGCTACTGATGTAAAATATTGAAGACCTGTTGATCCTCTAATTCTATCAAGACATGTAAATAATTGGTGGAAAATCTTTTCATGGTCATCATGTATGACCCATTTGGATGTTCAGAGGCTCTGTAGTTACCGTGGAAACAGGGGCATTTTCTTCATTTATTCCCCAGTAAAATCCATGGAGTTTAGTAAATGACAGTGGATGGAGACATTTGGCTTATGTTCAGTTAATTATATATTTTACAAAAAACAAGTCACTTTTTCTTCAGTTTTCTCTGTTCTGATATAATAACCTTTGAATTTATTCTGAGCTTTTACGAACATCTACATGAACAGTGAATTAAATCTAGGAAAATACACGATTTACACTGAAACAGCTCAAACAAACAAAAAAAAAACTAAACTAAAATATTGTAATAAATGGTGATAAATCATTTAAGAACAGGTTAAATATAGAGAAAAATTAGTTTGGGAACTACCACAAAAGGAACCACCAGGTCTTTATGGGTTAAGGAGGAAAATTCGGGGGTCAACCCATAAAAAACGTTTGATCGTTCAGTTTATCACGAGAAAAAGTAAACCCTCATTGAATTCTATGGACATGTTAAAAACAATCAGCTGGGACTAAAAAATAATGAGATCTGTCCTCAAGGGTACAACAACATAGATCAGATTCTAATGTGATGTCATTTATTTTCTCAAATGGAGCCAAAATGGAGAAGTCGTACATGAAAACCTAAGTACCACCCTTCCTCCAATAGTCTGTAGACGCACCTTCAGCAGCAGGAACCAGAGGTCATTGTTTCCAGTATGACTTTATCAGTCTGTCACATTGTTGTAGAGGAGTTTTGGCCCAAATTTCACTACAATGTTCTTACTTTGATTGTTTGTCGTACTAGTACCTTATGGTCATGGCACAGTACTTCATTCAGGTTGAGGTCTGGACTTGGACTGGGTCACTGCGGCGCCTTGACTCCTTTCTTTTACAGCCGTTCTGTTGTAGGTTGGCCGTGCACCTGTCATCCTGTTCCATGACCCAAAACTGGCCAAGCTTCAGCTGTTGACAGATGGCCTCACGTTCGACTCTGAAATACTCTGGTTACTGGGGAGTACATGGTCCACTCCAGGTCCTGTGGCTGCAAAACAAGCCCAAACCATCTCCCCTCTTCCACCTTTGTACATATTGCGCTGATTCGGGTTTACGCTGGGTTTGGGTTTTGCAGAGTGTGGCGCTGTGTGTGTTTGTTCAGATTAAGCTGTGCTGCCATGTTCTTTTTAGACAGAAGGGGATTTGTGTCCTGGCAAGCCTTCCAAACAAGACTGAACAAGCCATACTTACAGTCTTTTTCCAATTGTTCTGTCATAAACTTTAACATTCAACATGCTCTGGGAACTATAGTGTGTGATATATACAGTAGATTGTGTGGTTTTGCATTTTCTCTGAGTATTGCACATACAGAATTTGCTTAAACATCCACTCTTGGGTAAAATGACAAGTTTTATGCGTTGTCCACGTACTTCTGAATTATCACCATTTCATTGCACTGTACAAAGGGATTTTGTTATAACAATAAAGCCTATTCTGTTTTACTGAATAATAACTAACTTCACATCAGAACCCTTCCCTGATTGATGGGCAGCAACACTTGCTCTCGAATTGTGTCGACAATATTTTTCCTCCATGTTATATTAATACACACACCTGAATACACACCTACTGTACTTTGTTTTTCCATGTACTACTTTTCACATTTTGACTTCATTTTTGTTAAATAATGAATAATGTCATTTAAAGTTGGATTTAGATAATTTCATAACCTGGTAACAACCCCCCCCCAAGGAGAGGCAAGAGGGTATTGTTTTTGGTTCAGTTTAACACTCCAGCAGCAGAACTTTTAGTTGAAGTTATACCAGATTGGGTTTATAGGTTGCCAGTGACCCAGAATAGATGTCATTACATTTTGGGAAAAGTAGGTCAAAGTTTCAACTTTTTATGATTTTTTAAAAATCTTTTTTCCCCCCTTTTATTTGTAATGGGCAAAATTTCACACCTATAGCAGCAAAACTATTGGTTGAATTCATACCAAATTTGTTTTGTAGATTGCCAGTGACCCAGAATAGATGTGGTCTCATTTTGGGAAAAGTAGGTCAAAGTTTAAATGTTTAAATTCTGTTTTTTCTCCCATTTACTTATAATGGGAGAAATTTCAAGTGACTATAAAAACATCAATTTCGTTTCAATGAACTTCAAACTTGGCACTTATATAAGAGCAATTGATATGCAGACATCAGCACACTCATAGATGACATCAGCTGGATCAATGCCAAAACAAGCAACAATATGTACAAGGGGCGGGGTATGTTGTGCCTGGAACCACTTGTTACCTCCGCTAAAGAAGTTATGTTTTCATTGGGGTTTGTTTGTCTGTCTGTTAGCAAGGTAACACAAATAACTTATGGAAGGATTTTGATGAACATTTCAGGAAATGTTGATACTGGCACAAGGAACAAATTATTAAATTTTGGTGGTGATCCAGATCACTATCTGGATCCAGGAATTTTTTTAAGATTCTTTATCATTGCAGGATAGGGCCAGTTTCAACATATGCATATATAACTCCACAATATAGATATTAATGTGAATCCAATACTATGTATAGGTTTTCAAGGCCCAGGAATTTATTTTAGGAGTAAATAAATCATGGCATGGGGGGAGGGTTTTTTTTTCTAGTTTTATTCTATGTAATTTAGTGTTTTGTTGATTAAACCAAAATAAACTGAACATGTGAATTAATTTTAGATGTAAAGAGTTTTTAAATGTTAACTTGATGTGAAATACAAAAGGCAAGAGATGTAACAAGATGAGAATGATAAAAAAAAAAAGGTAAGGACTTAAAACCATCCAAAATGTGTAAAAAAATGTTTATCTAGAAAAGTCTTTTCATGACATCTTTAGTTATGTGACAACACATTTTCCAGCTAATATCAATAGCAATATCCTTCCTCCTTTACATTCTCTTAATACACATTTGAATGTTTCAGATCAACAATCTGATAAAATATCTTCTACAGGTGGTCACACTTGATCAGTAAATCCTGGGCATTTTTTCAGCAGTTCCAACCACTACTTACTCTCTTAATTCCTACTGTACTTTACTTTTCCCTGCATTTCTAAATGTTTTGTTAAATAATGACACTGTGGAATGTGTTTGTGTTGCTTCACACTTAAAGTTGGATTTAGATCATTTTAAAACCAGTAAGGACCAGCTTTTTTTTTTTTTTTTATTATTCTTTTACACATGGGGTGTTTCATGTCTTCTGCAAAAACAAAGAAAAAGTTGAAAAACTAAAGCCCTATAGATTCCACATGAGCATCAAACCAAAAAGGAGGAAGGAAGGAAGTGCTGACAGAACTGGACCTAAAAATCTCCTTTGTCAAATAAACGCTGAAAAACAAAGAGGTCAGCTGCTGATCCTTCAGTCACGTGCAGATACAGTTTAGTTACAGGCTTTAAGCCAAGAACCCAGTGACCCTAAAATACTGATATAAACACATGAAGTTTGTCTGAGCAGTGACAGATAAAGTATGGTTTCAGCTTATTGTGAAACTGAACTTAAGACTTAATTTTAAGCACAAACACCATATTTTTCTGCATTTTGTCAACATTTCTTTGCTTATAACCAGCATTTGAAAATACAGACACACACAAGGGTATGATAATAATGGCTACTTGTTTTACTTCTCAAAGTTAGCAGTCAGTTAAATGTACATTATCAAAAAAAGGCCCAACTTTTTCCACTTCTCCTCAATCTCCAGATAACATACAAAAAAAGACAAACCAGGACATTATAAAGCTGCACATTTTGTACCAGATACAATAATAAAATACGCAATGCTACATTAAGTGGTTAAAAATACAAAGGGGAAAAAGTATATTGATTTTTTTTTTAAAACATCTTTAAAGAATATACAATGTTATTTTTTTTCTTAACTAGCCAAGGATTTTAGTAAAAAGTGCATTCTATGTAACAAAGAAAGGAGGAGGAGTATCATAGGCAAACTGAAAGACAAAACAGGACATGACAGAAAACTTGAACACAACAGAAGAATGCATTTCAGACAGAGTTCGGAGGGGATAGTGTCAAGTTGCCAAAGCAGGAGGAACATCGCTTTTACTTTGAAGGGAGGTCCGAATTCAAGGAAAAAAAAAAAAAAAGTGTACATCAGGAATTAAAACTATACACGCTAAAAAAAGAAATGTCCTTCGCTTGCTATGGTCCCTTCCACACTACCAGCCTCCACCCGGAATTCTCCTCCTTTCCTTGCCTAAAAACATCCACTCGAAGTAATCACCTCCACCCTTTTCCATGCAGCCGCAACTGCACTTGGTTCCACAATGCATTGTCAGTCCCTCCCTTCCCTGCGCCTCACCCACGCAGCAGTAAAGTGCAGAGAATACACACAAATGAAAAGGCTTTTTAAAAAAAAAAAAAAAAAAAAAAAGTACAAAGAAAGATCCGTCCTGCAAAATGCTGAAGCAAAGCAGTGAACCTGGAGAGGAAGGGGAGGGTGGGGAGGGGGATGATAAGCGAATAATGCAGCGGTTTGAAGACCCGCAGAAATGGCAGGATAATTGCAGGTCTCAAATAAAAAACAGGGACATTCTAAACTACAGATATTAACTACTCCAGACTGAATACCATTATTGTGGTGGAAAGAGGGTCATGTTAAATTTACTGCTATTTTCCGTCGCAGGTATCCCCGAATACACATCTATTGGGGCACACTGTGTAAAAGCAGCTTTTGGTACAAGAGCACTGGGGACAACCAGACAGAAAGACAGACAGACAGACGGGTAGCGACTAATGCATGCACACATTCACACTCCCAAACACACACGCACAAAACCTCAAATCAGATGACCGTCGGACTGGATGAAAGGTTTAACGCAGAGGAACCAGAGTTCAATGCCAACCATTTCTGCTTCTATTAAGCAAAATAACATTCACACCATCGGCTATTACATTTATAAATGTAATTTCTTACGCTGACTTGATCACGTTTGCTTATCTATACAAAAATTCCAAGTGTTACAAGTTGTACGACTACTGCCTTTTTGTCCTGACATTTCCTATCGTGTGCTAATAACAGTATATCTAAACTATTCATTAGCTTAAAACCGAGAAGAGCAAATTATCAGAGAACGAGAAAAAAAAAAATAAAAAAATTAATGACTCATCAGCCATCATTCTGTGTAGGCAACATTCAATAGGTTTAGACACGCATTTTGCTTGTGTGGATGTCAGTATGACGAAAATCAAAAAATGAACCGTTACATTACAACAACGCCCCACACCAAACCGTGGAATATAGGCGGAGAGGAATATGCATAATTGCCGGTTTAAGTACTGTGATGAAAAAAGGTCCCAGGTGTGTATACTGTGTGTGTCAAATGACCTTTAACATGGTAACCCGTATCATTTCGACAGCAGCGAAGGGAGGTTGGGTAAATCCTGATGAGGCCGTGTGTCTGGCCTCTCACAGTGGCAGTATTAGACAGTCGTCCGTTATCTAGAAGCATTTGTTGACCAACAGTACTGAAAGCTGAGGTTGCACTGATCACATAAGTAAATCAGTGGCCGTGTGGTCTTCATCATATGTGTGTGTGCTTGAGTAATTGTTAAGGTTTGTGTGCCTTGGGCATATCCTGCATAACCTGGTTTTCTTAATCACAAAATATCTACTCAAAGCTCAAATCCTTTGTAGAAAACCCAGGCTGGCTAGACATATTCTGACAATACATTATTATTTTGTAATATTACACTTCTGAAAGTAAAACGGAAAAAGCAAACTTAAGATCTTTTTTTTCACGTACTGGAATGGAAAGCACCATTAAACCATGATGTGAATCTCAGACTGCTAAGATTCACCTAAGCTTTTACAAAACCTTTTACCAATGTCCTTTACAAAACCTCCTCCCCTCCTTTCTGTAACCTGTGGCACTGCATCTTGCTCTACTGCTGTTGCCCTTCTCACAGAAAGACAGAGAATGGTCCAGGTAGAACCGGTTAAAACATTCATTAGACATTTCTGTGTGGCCCGAGGTTCGGCAGTACGACTCGGAGGAAAGGCTGAGTATTGCTAAGGGGAGGACCTGCACATAAAGCTAAAGTCCTGACTGGTGTGCAACCGTAAGTCAACTTAAGATGAAGAGGAAAAGTCCAATGACACTGGTCTGTGGTGATCCATGAAGCCCCAATAATACGAATGTTCACTTCCATCAGCAGCGTTTGATGAAATCGAGATACTTTACACCAATCAATGTACAGAGAGATAACTTACACAGAAATTGTTGAGTAGATTTCCTAAGAAAAATCTAGAGGTTATAAACTCTTTGTCAGGTGACAGGATTTTTAAGGGTTCCTATTCCATTAACTGTGTGCACTGCGGGTGAATCAGTTGTTCACACATACACAGTTGCGTACGTTTAGTTTGAATGGTTTTGAGAGGAGCACCCTTACATTAGGGTGCAGCAACCGAGAGACTGAGGCAGGATTATGAAAGGAGGAGAGACAAGGCGTAGTTTGGTGTGGGCCTGCAGATCTGGAGGATTGTTCAGTGATGTTGTGAGGCTCCGGGGCCTTTGTCAGACGGGCCCATGTGATGCAAGTAACTGCTGTCCTCGTGCCCACAGTGGTTTAAGGGCTCACTCTTGAAAAGGGCTGGCGGAGGGGGCAGGTGGGAGACTGGGGGCACAGCCAGGTGGTGGTGAGGCTGGGCATGTTGGGGTGTGTTTGACAGGTGCTGCTGGGTTGTAGGAGGGTGGGGGTGATGGTGAGGAGGGCTTGAGTGGAGCTGCACATGGGAGAAGGTGTGCCCCACGGGGCCTCGCTGAGCCATGGGCCCTCCGGAGGGGCTGAGGCCCAGGGACGCCGAGGTGGTAGCTGGGGTGGCGGCTGAGGGCCCGGGACCAGAGGAGGAGGAGAAGGTGTTGGCAAAAATGCGGACAGGCACGGGTGGGCCGCTGGTCTGCAGCACCACGGGGCTGGTGACCCGGAAACACTTCTCTTTGTGTGCTTTGAGCATGTTGGAGAAGCGGAAGCGCTGGCCACACACCTCGCAGGGGTAAGGCTTCTCCCCGGTGTGGGTGCGACGGTGGCGTTTCATGTTGGGTCGGCTGGTGAAGCTCTTCCCGCAGATCTCGCAAATGAAAGGCTTCTCTCCTGCACACATCCACAAAATAAAAGATTGATGGAACAGTGTCATCACTAAACAAAGATTACACATTAAAAAAAAAGTATGATAGAGTCAAATCCTTTGTTGTCGAATGTAAGGATTTATAAATATACTTTCAAAAGACAGGGTTAATTTTTTCCGTCTTAACTATTTCACACCACAGAGAGCAACAGTTCTGCTAAAAAAAAAAGCTGATAAGTTGCCATCTTGAATTGAGGGTCTTTGCTATCAACCCACCCACTCCGCAGGAAGCCATTACAATTCACACTTTGAGGAGAGAAGATGTGAAAGTGAACAACAGCAGCTCTGTTGGATTGCCGCTCTCATTAACCTCCCTCCATGGAGCCACTGAATGTGCCTGCTACCACCCACACAGCCATCTATTAACAGGCTGCTGAAGGGCTCTCTAAATGCCTTATTCTGGCATGTAATGTGTGAAGCTCCTCCAAACCAACTGAATATCAAAAGGTGACAGCTAATGTGCTAGTCTTCTGTAACTGTTACATTACCCTCAAAGGAAATCTAAAAAAAAAATTTGCATTTAGTGAACCAAACTTTGGGAGTCTGGGCTCTATATGCATGCTGCCTATTACAGGGCATGATTGGGTGTGTCTCCAACGGCAGGAGGCTAAATTGGTGACTAGCCGTTGGGAGAGGAGAGGGTAGAGTAATTACATATCGCAAATAGAACTGTGAGGGCCAACGGAGAGCAGTGTGTCCACCCACGGAAGGCATGGTTGGAGGAAAATGGTGAAAGACACACAGGATGCACTGCTCAGTTTAGTCTTGGGAATAGCAGTGCTGCGGGAACAGAAAATCAGAGGGATGTAATACAACATGTGTCTGGGTAGTCATTATAAGCCGCAATATATGCAAAGCTCTTCTTTGATGTCGTACCTCCCTCTCATTACCAAATCTGGGCGAAGTCTCCCTGCTCCTTCCACTATAATGTTCATCATGGCAACATCCCATTTCGTTCCTTTTTTTAGTAAGTGTATGGAGACTGGCTGGCTGGACGAGCAACTGAGCTGGAGAACAAGGTTGTTTGGCAAAGTTTACCTCTCCAAACATTTTAGGCTGACTTTACTTTGGCTTGAAAAATGCAAAATCAAAAAAAAATTAAATAAAAAAAAAAAAAAAAAAAAAAAAAAAAAAAAAAAAAAGAACCTCAGACATGTTTCAGCCTTCTTAAAATCATCCAGAAGGGCTACCTCAAAAACTGAACCAGGAATGCCAGCAATTCTAGCATTTTTTCACTTGAATTTCTGTGAAGGTCAGATATTTCAACCATTAAAAGATTCCAAACTCATATAAGGTCCTTGCATGCAGACACTCAGTTCACACAACACCATAAAATAGATCATTAGCCTATCTTTATGGTTAACTGTTGATACTGGGTGTCACAAAAACACTGAAAACATGATTTGCCAGTTTCCAAATGACATTTTCTGCCTTAGCCAATTCACACAAAAAAAATCTCACTTATTTTCTTCCTCCCTCACATTCTCTAAATAGATCTCAGAAGAGTTAGAAAGTTGGCTGCATAACTTCATAATTCCGACCATTGACTCAACATTAGTGATAAGAAGTAGTTAAAGTGCAAAAATAAAGTACAGTAATATGAGTCTACTTAGCAATATCATTACATCCTAAGCCACTGCAAAGTAAAGTTTGTGCAGAAGGGACTTCTAGGGGTCAGAAACTAAAGATAAAAGAACTAATATTGGTGTTCAGGTTCCTGGGAAGTAGTCAAATGGCTTTAAAACTACAGCTTTCTACAGAGTAATAACACTAAGTCATTTTACCTGTGTGCGTTTTCATGTGCTCATCAAAATACTGTTTCATGTTGAAGTCTTTGCCGCACCATTGGCACATGAACTGCTTGTGACCGATGTGAATGCTCATGTGGGAGCGGAGCTGGTACTTGTATTGGAAACGCTCGTCACAGTTCTGTAGGAGGGAGAAGAGAAGCAATCAGACAACATGCACAAACAGACAGGTAAAAATAAAAACACACTGTTAAAATCCTAATTTGATAAATCATTGACTGGTTTAAGGTCCTGTCAACCACTATACTACAGCCGTTTTCTTCGAGCACAGAGAGTATATTTACACAAGTTATGCATTACTGATATGTGAAATATTTGACCTACTTTACACTGTAACAAATATTTAGAAAGATGTCAAAGCTGTAAAAAAGGCCAGACAAGCAAGTGTTTATTCTAATCTGGTAACTCAGGAAACCGTTTGTCTCATTTACCATTTCATGTTCCCTATTTTTTTTTTAATGTTAATACAAAGACCAGATTATTTAGGGCCATGAAACAACACTGTGTATTTGCCTTTTTGGTCAGGTCTTTTCCCGAAATTAGCTATTTATATTCCCAATGACACCACCTGGGTAAATAAATGTCTTTAGGGGGGAAAAAAGTCAAGTAGTTTCCACCCAGCTCCTCTGAGTGTGTAATGTATAGGCCATTCTTAGTAGTTTCATTCCCTTAATAAGCATGTAATCACATGTTACAGTGTCAGACGACTTCAAATACTTCATTACTACAGCTCCACCCATACACACATGTTCCTTGTATGTCATCCACTGAAATGGTCGGACATAAAAAGGCCTTGGTTGGAGAAAAGCACCACATCTGCCAGTTTCTTCTGAGAGCGAGTCAAGACATGGATTAGATACTGAACCGTTACTAACCCTGTTGAACTGTCGAAAAAATGCATCCACGGCTGAGCTTGATTAAAGGCCTCATGCGCCGAACCATTTTACTCAACATTTATCTTTTGTTCCTGTTAACTGATGAATGCTGTCAGACTGTGGTTTGTTAATATTTTGACAGGGTTTCCTTCTATAACTTGAGTGAAATTACAGTAATGAATGTTACATGAGAAGTGTCCCTCTGAAAGACATCGGCTAATATAACAAGCTATTCTGGTTTGATCATAAACCACACAGAACAGATGCCCTTCTGCTCAAACTAATGAGCAACTCATGTAGCCTTCAGTAAAAGTCAAATTTACTGTCTGGACCACAATTTAGCTCAAATAAGTGCAGGTCTATGAATGAGTTTGTGTTGATGACAAACACCTCGCATCCCTCACTAAGCAAACATTCTGATTTAAGTGAAACTGTGTGGAGAAAAAAAAAAAAACTCAACTGTGGAAACTAGACTGTTAGAAAATGTACAGTCTGGTTAGGAAGAGTCGTGTTAAAAATGCAAAGTCTTTTGTCTCCTATGTTATGGAAATTACCTCCTCCAGGGCCGCACATGTTTTGACAGCACGTGTTAAAAGGCAACAGAAAAAAATGACACCAAACAAACAAGCTCAAGCATTAAAATACCTCTTAGGGCCCCTAAAAACCGGTAAACCTGTTCTACTGGACAGAACACAGATATTTCCTTACAGTTCAAGTGAAGCAAATAGCCAAATTAAATGAAAAGCAAAGGATATGATTCAAAATTAATGTAAGTCAATTTACTAACTGGTTGTAGTTGGTCCGTAGTAGAATTCTTTAGCAGGTTTGGTCTTTTTCTGGTGCACAAACTTTTAAATATAAGATACTGTAAAAATAATGATTGGTCCAAAATAAGATGATGTTAATTTAAGTGAAAATGGTAAACAAATCTTGTCAGCTTCCACAAAGTGCTGATATTAAAATGTTGCCAGCCTTGTTTGCCAAACATGGAGTTTAAAACAATTACCAAGCCTTGGAAAACAAGCAACACCTAAATCAATCTGGAAAAAAAGCAAAACAAAAAACAATTCTCTTGTTCTTAATGCACTGGCATTTTTATTAATCAACTTTTTCCTTTGTATGAACACAGTTGTGTCTGCTCACATACAATTTTGCATATACTATACTTTAACACAACGTTTGACACTACTTCAGCTGTTTTGATATCTTAAAATTTAAGTTGAAAAATATTTTTTCCCCCCTTTTTCCCCCTCTATCCTATGTGCTTGTGATGCTTCCTAACAAGCCATCATGTCACTCTTGTTTTCTGTTTTAAACCTGTACAAATTTAGAGAAGCACAGATTTACTCCAAATAAACAATGTGTCAGTGTCTATTAAGAGAGAGAAAAAACATTATTGTAAACAAGAACTTAAATATTCCAGTCAAGGGCGTTAACGACGTCAAAAGATGTTTTGTTAACTCTAACCTCCTTTGTGATCTCTTGTTTTATGTCACTACAGACAATTACAGAGTTGCTGTCACTTCTCATCTATGTTGATTCTGTCAGATGGTGTAAATATAAAGTATGATTTCTAAGGGCTGACTGCTGGTTATTATTATGTGATAAAGTAAGTCTCCCGTCTCCCAGTTTGACAACATGAAATATGTAAATAATGAGACCCAAACAGAGTGATAACAGGGAACAGGATGGTAACGAGGCCTGCCAATCACAAGTCACAATGCGGTCACAATGTATAAAACTCACCTCACAACGAAATGGTTTCTCTCCAGAATGCTGGAGTGAGTGGACTTTTAAAGACATGCTGCGCTTAAACGACTTCCCACATGTCTCGCAGGTAAACGGCATGTCCTTAGTGTGAGCTGTGGGTTGAGGAAAAGAGAGGGACAGAAAAAGACATAAGAAAAACAATTTTTAGAAAACAATACACACTCGGTCTCTACTTTTATCAAATTTGCGGTAAACGCTTAGGTGCAGGACTGAAACCATTTTAGGAACCACCTAAAACGGCTGTAAAATCAACATGGAAAGCACTGTATCTTGCATCATTGATAGCTTATTATTGGTAAAAAGAAAAAATAATATAACCCCTATTACTTTTGACCACATACAGTAGGTGCTCCCAGGTTTCTTTTACAATATAGTAAGAGTTAATGTTGAAAATATTACGAAAATAACATAAAAGGAACATTTCAGCCCCCCATACAGACAGCACAAAAGCCCTCTGTAAACCTGGTGAAAACCCTGAAAGCATCTTTTAATTTACAAGACACAATGAAAAACCCATGTATAATATAGATAATTATCATATCACGGAACAGTGACATTGAACAGTTCAATACTGTGGCGTCACACAGTAAGAAAGAGGCCTCAACTTACCAACCATATGCTTACGAACATGAGCCATAGTATAAAACTTCTTCTCACAGATTTCACATGAGAACTTCTTTTCTGCATAGCCGTGCACAATCTTAATATGCTCATGCAGTGACCAGAGCTTCTTAAAAGATTTGTTGCAGGAAACACACTGAAAAACAAAATATAGGAAATAAATTAGGAGTTAACTCATTGCCATTGATGCATCTCTAAAGACAGCTATAATGTGGTTCTTATTTGAAGTGTTTTTCATTGTCATTCAGCTCCCTCTGCTGGGGAAACATTACAATGACTGATTTCTTGAAATTCCTCTGAGGACAGTCATCAGACCAAATGATGTGATATGTGATTTAGTTACACAAAGTAAAGTGGTTATGTAAAACACCTCTTGGATCTCATCACATTGTGCCCCATAAAACAGACTCACAGTCATTTTCAGGGTAAAAAAAAAAAAAGCTGTGATGAATTTTCTTCATTCTTTGATTCAAGTGAAAACATGTTTATAGAGAACAAGTCATAAAACGTTGGTTGAGCTTCACAAACGTAGCTTTTGTTGTTGCTGCTGATAGTTTGGGATGGTTTAGTGGTTAAATATTACAAAAAAAGACTGAGATAAAAGATTATATGATAATCTTTATAGTTACCCCGCATCCCAAAGGGGAGGAAAGGGGCATTGTTTTTGGCTCTGTCTGTTTCATTGTTAACACTCTAGAAGCAAAACTATTGGTTGAATTCATACCGAATTTGGTTAATAGATTGCCAGTGACCCAGTACATATCTCATTATATTTTGGGAACAGTTGGTCAAAGTAAAAATTTGTATGAATTTTTAACTCCCCGCCCTCCATTTACTTATAATTGGCAAAATTTCAAATGTCTGTAGCAGCAAAATTATTGGTTGAATTCATACCAAATTGGGTTTACACATTGCCAATGACTGAGAATAAGCTGTGGTTACATTTTGGGAAAAGTAGGTCAAAGTTCAAGTTTTTTAATGGATTTTTAAAATGTCTTTTCTTCTCCCATTTACTTATAATGAGCAAAATTTATCAGGTCTACAAAAACATCAATTTTGTTTCAATTTACTCAAATTTGGCACATAAATAGAGGCAATTGATATGCTGACATCACCACACACAGACATAATAACATCAGCTGGATCCATGCCAAAATAAGCTACAATACGTGCGAGTGGCGACGTTTGTTGTGTCTGGCACCACTTGTTAAGCAAGTAAATGACATCAAAAATCAGCAAATGTATCAACAATTTAAGTTTTACATAAATTAACGATTTGCATGTATGGTCTGAGATAGGCTAAAATATTAGAATTTTTTTTATTCCATTCCTGTCAACCTATAACTCACTGTGTTTTTTACAGCAGATCTGGACCATCTGCAGTAACACATCCCTACAGTGTCATGCAAAAATACCATTACCAAATAATTGTAAATGACAATAAAGGCTCATTTTTGGTCTTGAAGGATCAAATCCACTTTGCTGTAGAGTCTGCTCTCGGCCTCCTGCCAAACGCTGTCTGAGATATCATGTGAGACATAAAGCTATGAATGAGGAAGCACTGGGGGGAAAAATAATTTGCACATGGTCTTCCATCTAAGCCATGATCTCTGAAGCTTCTTAAGAGTTGCCATAATCCTGTTGGTGGCCCCATTTGCAGAGTTTTACAAGATTACACTCATTTTTATTTAATAACTTTCCTGTATATTCACATATATTCATGACCTTGGAAACATTCCTTTATTACTAATAGGTTATAACATGAACAGACTAACCAGCTGCCATAAATGGAGGTTTGTTTGTGAGAATTATTTGGTCTAAAGCACATAGGAATTGTGCACATTTCATTCTTTTTAATCACAGTGTTCAAATCTATTAAGGTTAATTGATTATAAAAAAAATGAATGCCGTGGACATTTTTCTTCCAGTTTTGGAGGCGCTGAACATATAACTTTTCAATGTTCTCACAATATGAGTAAAAGTTGTGGTGTGTGCACAAAGCAACTAAAGACACAAATCAATTGCAGAAAAACAGGGGCCTAAATAAAGCTATTTAAAAGAGCTTCATGACCCTGGGGTATTGATGTGTTGAATCACCTTTTTCAGTTTTAAAGGGCGAAAAACCAAGTGATGAAATGCCAACAGTGTCAGCTACAGTGAGAAACACTTCAATCTGGTTTCACTACACAATCATTTCAGTCAATAACAAGTGTTGTGTTTTCCATGTGGGAAGGATTACACATAATTCACAAATGGAAAACAGAAACTATAAAAAAAAAAAAAAAAGTATTAGAAAATATTTGAGCTTTGTTTAAAGACTGCATGACTGAGACTGGCTGCCCGGTCAAAGCCATGTAGTGTAAATATAAAAGACATTACAAGAACAATAAATCACAGTTTCTGCAGATCAACTAGTCAGATTTATGACTATTTAAGATGGTAATAAATTAATTCTAAGAACTACTTCACATTCGTACTAGCAAAAGGAAGTACAAACAATCTGAGGGAAAGTTGGAGCAGAGCTTTGGTGATGGTCTCCATGTGATTGTCAAGAGTATCTATACAGACCAATGAGGTTTGCTGATAGTTTTCTAGCAGTTTGTTTTTCTGATTCCCATTCAACTTTTATTCCCAAAGTTCCTTATTTGACTGATTTGTTGCACAAGATGCTGCAGGCTTTAAATTCGTTATTTTTAACAGGATTCACATTTCACTAAATGCACTGTTGAAGTTCGACCTTTTGAACTCACACTCAGCTATTTTAGATGAAAGTATTGTAAACTTATTACTTGAAGTAGGTAACTTTTATGACGCAACAGCTCTGATAAAGTCTGACTGGTCTGTAGAGTTTGTATTAGTGGCTACTGATGTGAGGTTGTTTCTCTTTTGAAGTATTTTTGCAGCATGATTAATAGAAAGACATTTTAAAGCAAGACTGAATATTATGCAACTCTGTGAGAGTAAAGTTATATCAGTAATCCAGTCAAATTTTAAAGACCTCTTAAACTGGACACTTTAGTGGAAAAAATATAAACATGAAAAAAGACTGAAATACTGAGATGAAATATTGTATGACATTACTCTTCACAATTAAGCAAGTAAATGACAAAAAATAAAATAAAATCAGCAAATGTATCTGAAACTATTTTAAAGTATTGCACAAACTGACTATACACAAGTTTGGACTCTAAATGTTTGTTTTTTTTACTCCATTCCTGTAAAGCATGATCACAAGAAACATTTTAAAGCAAGACTGAAGTTTAAGCAACTTTGTGAGAGTAACATTAGCTTCATAATCAAATTAAAATTTTAAAGACCTGCTAAATTAAAGAAATTTTAAGGCTGGAAATTCAGATTTTTGTGTTTTTAGACTTTTTAAAACCTATTTCCAAAATCAGCACACACAACAGCCAAAATGAAAACCTCAATGATATTGCTTCATTTCTACAGTATATGTAACCAAAATTAATATGTACAGGAGATACTGTGATATAACTGCGTTTACCTGGATGTTCTTCTCACAGTCAGTCTGCTGGTGTAAGGCCAGCTCACTCTCCAGGACAAACTTTTTGCCACATTTGTCACAGATCTGCATCCGTCTGTGAGTGACATTCATGTGCTTCTCCAGGTACCAACGGGTGTTGAACACTCGGGGGCACTTTTCACACGCCAGCATCTCCTTCTCCTCCACCTCTGGTTTTCCTCCCACAGTCGTCGCCATGGATCCGGCAGAGGGGGCTGACCTGGCTGATCTGCGTTTACTCTTTGGGGTCTCCATGCGCTTCCGCCGCCCCCTGGTGGTCATTCCAGCAGAGGCAGAGCTCAAAGCTGTTCTGAGACTTTTTCTCCGTGGTGGACTGGAGTCTGCTGTACTACCTGTGCTTCGACGGGCTCTTTTAGACCTTGTTCTCCGACTTTCAGTCTCTTCATCCTCATCATCCTCCTCATCTTCTTCATCAGGGCTATCCTCCTCCTCCTCTTCATCCTCTTCTTCCTCATCCTCCTCTTCCTCTTCATCATCTTCATCATCGCTGCCAGCCCGCTCTGAGTCATCTGCTGTGGTTCCAGTTTTGCTGTCCCCCTTGGAAACATGGAGAGTCTGGTTGTTCAGGTTGACCTCGACAATGATCTGCTCTCGCTTGAAACCCTCCTCGCCGTCCTCCTCTTCAACCTCTTCCTCCTCATCTTCATCATCTTCAGTGTCGTCAGTGCTTCCATCATTGCCAGCCTGAGATCCCTGCGTTCCGACCTCCTGCCCGGATCCTCCCTCCCTGAAATACTGCTGATGTTGCTGTGGAGTCACATGTGGAGTGGGAACCTGACCAAGGTTCTGTTCTGCCATGGATGTTTTGGCTGCCATTTTATTGTCTACCAGCACCGAATAAGGCTTACCACCAACATCTCTCTTAAAAAGCTTGCCTGTCAGGTCCAGATCTGGGTTGGGGGAGTGATAATAGGACCCCGACACCTGCGCCCTACGTCCTTCCTCCTGTGACATCCCGCCAAGGATAGGGACGGAAACCTCTTCCTTGAGGTTCTGGCAGGATTTCATGAAGAGGGAATGGAAGGAACAAGCTTGCAAGACACAAGCAGTGATAAAGTGTAACTGTTGTGGTGCCTAGTTAGACTAACCTACTGTCCACGGAGGGGTGAGGGGCTCTGCACCAATCCCCCACCCTCCTTTGACTGAAGAAACAGGAAGAAGGGGTTGAAGTGAGAAACAGTCAACCTGATTCAAAGAGAGCATCCATGTTGCCCAAGGTAGAAAAAGTTGGAAAGACATACAATCTCTTCCAAGGTTTGTTCCATTAGCTTAAAAATGAGACTAAAAAAACAAAGGATCCGAGTCTTTGATGCAGAACATCTGAAGCTTAATTCCTCTTGAGTTATTATGTGAGCAGTATGCTGCTTCCAACTCAGTTTTTCTGAAGGCTGCTGCCCTGCAGGGTGCCAGTGTCTTCAAACTGCAGAGCAGGTAAGGACAAGCTGAATGCCAGACATGGAACTGCTGCAAAGTCTTCTGTTTCTTGCTTGAAGAGCCATTTACAGTGCATTACCTGTGAGATAAAGGAGAAAAAAGCAGCAAGAAATGCAGATGAGATCAGAAAAGGTGCTCTTCCGTGAAGGCTGTGAACTGAAACTACAGCCATATTTTCATGTCTTCAACAGAGTGCCACATTTGCCCACAACTGTTTCAGTGTGGTGAGTAGGAGTTGAAACCACAGCCTTCACAAATGAATGTGAGTAGATGAAATTTCAAAAACTGAGGGATCTACATATTTCCAGGCCACAACTGAAACACCTCACTAGAATGCACAGATGGTTTGCTGAAGCAATAAGATAAGAGGAGTGTTAAAGAGCTCTAAATATATCTTTATGTAGATGGTTAAATAAAAATGTTTGCACACGTTTTCCGGCACAAAGATCAGATTTTTATCAGCTGAAATGTAAAAACATGCATTCATAGTCTATCACAATCTCATTACATAAAGAGACAATATTTTCTTGTGCAAGTATTATTAAACCATTTCTAAAGCTACTAATATTGTATAATGTGTTTACTATTTTTTTTTTATATTTCACACACTGTTTACTTTTTAACAGTTGATAGTTGAGTTCTACCCAGAAACATAAACCTATACCAAGGACATAGTACTGATTAAACATTTTATTGCACACGCCTTCCATTGACTGTTACAGAGCACAGTGTAACCGCAGCTCAGAAGCTTTAGTGCAAATACAACCACAGGAAACTGTATTTCAACTTTCAACACAGCCTGTGCAATGTGCTGTTTAGAGCAAACATTAACGTCATTATCTTTCTATAGGTTTAATATTTTAAACATAGCATCACAGTAAATGCGAGGAGCTGTTTCATTCTGTTGTTTAGTGAAATCTGACAACATCTATGCTTGGTGTCCTTGATTGACAGCTGGTTGACCTCAAACAACCTTACACCCTGTTCACCATAACGAAAACGCATCAGGGTGTTGGTTCACTACACATACTCCCTAAAATCAACAAGCAAACATTTCCTTGAGAGACAGTAAAGATAACCTCTACTGTATCTTCCCACACATCTAATGCTTAAAAAACAAAGACCCACCCATTGCCAAAAGACAACACAAACAGGCTAAGAGAAACTTTCATATTTGCAAAACCCACCGCTACACCCAAGACATCTGCTTGATTCTTAGGGTCATGATTTACATGAACCGTTGGTGTGAAATGCAAACTATTAATGACAAGCTGTCACCCAAAAAAAAAAAAAAAAAACCCACACACACTTTTAACATGATATAATCCATCTCACATGTCTTAATTCTTGCTTTTACCTTTACAATCCTGATTCATTAGTGTGGGATGATTTAAGATACAAAAAAAGTCATTACCAATGAGACACTATAACCATATATTTTCATATTTCAACTTTTGCTCATCGTTTTGGTTAGTTTCAGAATGCCTAACCTTTTACTATGATACAATCTATCTCACGTGTTGCCTTAATTCTTGCTTTTACCTTTACAATCCTTATTCATTAGTGTGGGATGATTTAAGATACAAAAAAACAAGTCATAACAAATGAGATGCTAACCATATATTTTCAAATTTCAACTTTTGCTCATTGTCCTGGTTAAAGTTTCAGAATACCTAACCTTAAGTTCTGCTCAAAGTAATTTGAAGGCCTTTCCGATGATCCTCCCTCGGTAAATGCTTAACTATTTTTCCTGTTATTTCTGTCTCTTTATTTTGCTGGAGCATCAAAAAAGGCATTCAAAGATGGAGGCTAATGTGAGCATCACTAAAACCCACCCTTACATGTTCACTTTTTCCATGAGCCAATAATACAATAGTCTGTTTTTTTTCTGTATTTTTTTGCAGTCGTAAGTAGAAGCTATTTATGTAGAATTTGGCTATCCACACAAACAGACACACCTGTGTTCCTGTGCATGCTGACTCTGATCCTTTCTGAGAATTGGACAGCAGCTCTGAGAGCATTAAGACCACAGGGGGAGGGCGAGTTCTGCACTGACAGAGCAACTCAACTCACATGGCTATCTTGGACACAAAGCCTAATAGATTATCCTGCGTCTGGATGACAGAGGAATAGAAATTGCATGAGAACCATTTCCTGAATAGAATGTGCCATCAGCTGATGCCAGTTTCTTTTAATCATGTGCACATTTGAAAAAGATGTTTAAGAGTTAATACTGAGGATGCAGTTCAGCTTCCATAACATAAAATTAATCTAAAGCACCAAATTAACTATCATAAATGTACATGAACAAATAAAAGTGCATGTATTGTTATGCAACCAATATTGAGTAAAATCCTTCCACTCGCTTATCATAATCAATGATGAGTCATTTCAGAGTTTCACTCACTCTGAAATAATACAGCCCTTTGATGTGGGAATCAAGTAGTGTGCAGACTTCTCAATATCACTGGTAATTAGTCAACACAATCACCTAGCCAGACTGGGAGGTCAAATGTATTGAAAGGATGATGGTTTTTGACTTGCTGTTTCAATCTGGTCAGCTTTCAAAGATGACCTTTGAACCCTGACACAAAAGATGAAAAAAGTGCATCCATAAATGCCTTTCTGACAGTCTATTTCAGTAATCCTAAGCATAACTAATGGTGGGGAAAACTTGCTTAGAAATCAAAGTTTATTCAACAGCAACCAATTTGTTCCTCAATCATGCTTCAGAGATGTAATAAGAAACCAAAACTCATTTCATATAGGGTAAGCCACAAAGCCAGTTATACACCGGATAGATGCTACTGTGGCTTAAGATTAGAATGACACAGGATGGGAGCTGTACTGCAAACACAACACTTAAACCAACAGCATTAAATAGTGCAAGGGCTCACAAGTGCTTGGCTGAACTGTGACAGAAAAGGAGATGAGACCTCTGAAGCAGTCAAAATATGTCACGTTTACCTCTTATTATGCAGCACTGCTCCTCAAATCCACGCTGCCTCTCAAGTCTAGACTTTAATGAGCTTTCCTTTTCGCAGCTTGTGGAGGACCGTGTGAGGGTTCACATTCCTCACTCTGTCCAAACTCATAAGACCTTAACCAGCTCACTGTGTGGTGCGCTGCAGGAGTGCTTCATGTCACTGTAGGCATTTGGCCCTCAAGCCCATAATCGGGTCATAGAGCAGTTCCTGGGGTTATTGGTCTGGTATAAATCATCTAAGGTATAACAGGAGAAGGGGGAGAGTAATTTCTCGTCAATACAAAGACATTCAAGCTTGTCAGATGGAAATCTACTACTGGACATGTTGCACCTCTGAAAAGGAAACACTTTCTGATTCTAAATCTGACTGACATGACCCAATACAGAAACATTACTAAAATACAAATAGTCATTACCTTATGATTTTTCAGATCTTGCAAAAATAATTTACGTGCAATGACAGTAAGCTTTCAGTCAATAGCGAGTAAGGTTACCAGGTGCAAAACCAACACTATACATAATTTAGGGAAGTGTGACGAGATATATTGCAACTGCTATTTCTAATATGAAGGACTACATATTTAATAAGGCAACCGTATGTGCTACAAGACTTCGAATTGATGATGTGGTGTATATAAAGCTAAGAAAGGGTTAAACAAAAAGGCAACATTGTACGGCGTAAAGCACCAACACTGTGCGGGCCTGGCCAACTTAGGCTACTTAGCTAGCTAGCAATACTCCATAGGTACAAACCTGCACACACATGACAAGCTAACTTGGCTACATTAGCTCAAGGTGCAGCCATTAGACATTTTTGTCCAGCTAAGGCTACTGCAGAACAATCAAACTACCTTGCATAAGCTAAAAACCACCTATAGCTAGGATTTGCTAACATGCATTAGGTACCAACAGACGATGGACTTTCACTTTTTTTTAACCCAAAACCGCCCAGATTGGGGCTAGTTAGCTTAAAGCTAGCAATAACGTCAGGTATTTAGCAATAACGTTACACTTTTACCGTTAATACATTTTAAAAACCGGGAAAGTGTGACACTTATTAGACCCATGTGAGGCCAAATGAAAAGCCGATGTCATGCTTTGTTGTGAGTGTTTCTTGCTCGTCTTGGAATAGAAAAGCAGGGCTTTCCTAACAAAACCCAGAATGCTTTACTGACAAACCCACTCAACTCGACACTGTCACAAAGTCAGAGCTAGCGAAGCTCGCGGACAATTCTCGCCGTCGCTTCGGCCACCGGCTACCCGCGGGATTGCTTCCCCCGGCGGCCGACACGCGTGTCATACATGTAAATGCACAATATTAAGTCATTTAACAACATTTTGTGTCGGATCGCAGGCTTACCTCCGTCGAGGGCGACCTCCCTCTTGCGTTAGTGCAATCAGAGTTGCACAGATTCGGGGTTGCACGCGCACTTCTCTCGCTCACTCTGTCTTCACATTTGCGGATGTGCATTTAGAAAAGCGCACCACCAGTTGTCTTTCGTGCAAAATGAGGTGTGTTATATGTTGATGTGTTCTGTTGCAGAGAAACCTACGCACCGGCGTCCTCAGCTCCGCTACGTGGCCCAGCCAAGCTCTCGCGCGTACCACCGCCGTCCCGCGCTCATCCCAGGCATTGAGGCCGCTGTCTGGGCAGGCGCGCGGCGGCGTGTCTGGGTCTGGGCTCTAGTCGTCTACCCTCCAAACCCGGCCGGGCACGGCGCGCGCACACGCTCAGCTCAAACCCCTGATTGATGAAATAATGAGAATATCCCCGAGGACAGATTCACTCCCCCAGAGGAGCCATAATGAATTTCTCGTTTTATCAGCGCCTGCTTCTTTTTAGACGACTGGTATCTGTGCCATTTTGTGAATTTAATATTGTGATTTATGTAGTATTCTTGAAAGGTTTCATTATGTTGCAACACGTGATGTAATGAAACTACTTTCACTCTAGTACATTTGTACACTACTCGAGCATTTCCATTTCATGTATTTTTTTACTTTAACTTCATTACTCCTCTGTCAAATATTACACTTTTTACTACAACTTTATTTCATTTTAGTTTTCCATCCCTCTCCTGTTCAGCGAAAACCACATCTAAATGAAAGTGACTATGACTATGAATATAAACACAAGAATGAAGTGTTCCCTTATGGGGTGGGAAAGTTCTTCTAAATAAACTCATTAGTACTTTCAGCTTACTAGTATATATTCTTGAATGTATTCTTACTCCTTTATCACTGATTTTTTTTTTTTTTTATCACCGTGTCCTAATAGTGTTTTAATCGCATAGTGCTTCTATCTATCTATCTATCTATCTATCTATCTATCTATCTATCTATCTATCTATCTATCTATCTATGATTTTTTTTAAAGAAACATGGCTGCCAAAGGGCAACATGTTATGATCTTATAGACCATGATTCGTCAGTGCACATTAAACCACCAACAGAATATTAAGTAGTTCAGTGAGCTCAGCACCTAGAGCAGTAAAATGAATCCAAAACATATCACAAATATTAGTAAAATGCTGACATGGACCATTTTTCTGCACAACGTGTACTTTTACTTCTCGTACTAAAAGTACATTTTGCAGATAGTACTTACATACTTTTACATAAGTTCAGTTTTGAATTGATAAATCATTGAGTATTTTCAGTGATATTACTACTTAAAGAATCTGAACACTTCAGCTGATGTCCAGCAAATTATCCTTTGCATGGTTTACAAAACAAATCATATAAAAACAGGGTTTACAGGAACATGAATGCATAGTAACTTATCTGAGGTGAAAATATTGAATATTGTTTTTGAGTATTTTGGGAAGCATTAATTCTTTGGTCAAATTTCACCTGCTAACACTAGAGATGTGGGCAGCTTTTTAAACACATTACAAGGCTTAATGCTCTCTTCTAAAATTACCCCAAAAAAATTTTAATCACCAAAATTGAGCAGAAATTTATTTTGGATACCTCTGTGAAACTGTAAGACATATATATTCAAATTTTGTGGTGTACATTCATGGGGTGAACAACTGAATCCCTTCAAACTTCCTCTACTTCAGAAGCTATTATAAAGAAGTCTGTATTCACAATTGAGTGGTTTGCTATTATTTGATAATTGGGACAGTCATTATGCACCCTCCTGTGGTGAATATTCACATTACACTCCTTAGGAAAATCATTACATTCTCCTTCAATGCCCTTAACAGAACACATTACAAAGGGAGGTAGAAAGACATTTTAATTTAATTGAGCTATTTTGAAACATGGGGCTCCACACAAACTAAAGACACAGCGATAACAATAAAGAAATCGCCATCTTCTGAGAGGCACACTGCATTCCAAATTATGGGGGGCACCAATATTATTCATGAAGGAACAAGTGCTTGAGAGCAGAGATACTTGTAATACAGAGAATTTTAATCAAACAGATAACCCATTAAGTATATTATGTGTTGAAGAGCGAATCCAAAGCAGAGCCAATACCAGCACCACTGCACAGATTTCAACTCATTTACACAGTTTGGTAAAATTGTCCTGCAAGAAGAAACATAATTTCAGAGTAAATGCATTTATTTCTAATTTATCACACTGTTTATAGAAATCCCTTAGTTGCTATCCATACATACAGTGCTCTGAATGTGATAATGTAGTAAAGAAAAATCTAGAGAGAATTTACTGTAATGTCACTTCTTTTGAAAACAAAGTATTTGATGTGAGTTACTTCACTTGGAGCAATCAGCCTCTTCACTTCCTCACACACAGGACATGACAATTTTATCAACTACAGAGCTCCTCTCACTCTGTCTCTCACGATGCTGCATTCAGCAGTGCTCAGTCCAGAGTTGGTTAGAGAGAGAGTGGGAGGAATGTGTATGAAGTTGAAAACAGTCCATTGTACTGAACGCTTCAACTGCCGCTACCAATGCATGAGTTAACAGCAGGAGGGTGAACATGAAGTTGGACGTTATCACTGGGGCAGCTGAAGCAATGTGCCCTGTCCTGAGGGCAGGTAAGTAACGTTGCGGGAGCGGGACAGCTGGAAAGCAATGTCCTCAGCTGCCTCCAGCTTCCGGAGCTCCACCAGGCCATCGCCAGCTTCCATCAGGGAGTTGGCAATGAGCAAGGCAGCCTGGGAATCTCCCTCTGCTGAGATGATGGCTGCCTGCTTCTGCTGCTCTGCCTGAAAAGGATGAAAGGGAGAATTTAGCCTAGCCGTTTTATTTCACAACAAGACTGCACAATATGATGACATATAGCACATGATATTACTGTTGAATCTATTGTTGTAAATCACTCTTTATGTCATTTGGATGGCACTTTACAGCATTGATGCAGACAACAAGCCAACATGAAAGCAACAGGAACAACCAAGACAAAGATTGAAGATGGCACAGAATGGAATAATTCCAAACAGGAGGATGACTTTGAGAAGCCAAAACACAGAGAAGCCTGTACTCAAAAGTATGAATTCTATTGCATAGATGTAGTTTGGATATGAAAAGTTTAATACAGAACAGAAAACTCCTTTGCAAATTATGCTGCAGACCACTCCCCACAGCCGACTAACAATTACTTACTTTGTCATGTTTATATTTCAACATTTTATATTATGTTAAATTCCTAATTGAAAATCTGAGACTTAAAACATTTTAGATAAAATCTACAAAAGTAAGTGACTTGTTAAGGATTTAATTAAAATGTAAAAAAATGAAGATTTCCATGAGGTCACATCACACCACCATCATACACAACTTGTCTTGTGCTATTACTAAAAGGATGCGCAGTAGGAGTCGTGTGGAAATGTTACCTTTTCTACAACAAAACGGGCCCTCTCTGCCTCCTGCTGGGCCACCTGCTTCATTTCAACAGCCTCTGTGAATT
Organism: Apogon hyalosoma; assembly: GCA_037367295.1. Classification (NCBI taxonomy): domain Eukaryota; kingdom Metazoa; phylum Chordata; class Actinopteri; order Kurtiformes; family Apogonidae; genus Apogon; species Apogon hyalosoma. The sequence goes on along the minus strand of JAPQRP010000029.1, from coordinate 17,371,603 downwards.
CCTTACCAAAGGTCAAATGTGTCTGAAAGAACAAAGTGCTTCTTTAGTTCAAACCCACTAAAATTACAACAGGGACATTGTTGGAAAAAATGTTTGCCAGCAGTTTAATACCAGTGAAACATCATCCAATATGAGGCCAAAGGTGGAGGCTCTTTCCGTCAGGTCTTCGCTGACCTGCCTAGACACCAGCTCTCTCTGGGTGATGAGTTCACCAGCATCAAATCGAGCCTGTAACAGACACATGATATTTGAACCACATCAGTTTAACAACCCATTTGACAAACAAAACATAAGAACATGAACATTTTCTCTTTTTTTATAATACTCACCACTACAGCCTTCAGGACCTCTGTGGTGATAGATGGCAGCACCCTTTCATCATAGTCTTCTCCAATACTGGTGAAAATACGTGGGAGCTGGGTGGTCACAGGCCGGAAGAGGATACGTAATGTGATATTTACATTCTGCAGATCTGTGGGCAAGATTTTTCAAATTTTAAGTCAAAGGGTAAATCACCTCCTTAAAACAACAAAGGCGGAATTTTAATAGTCCTAGTGCACAAACTGCACAGAACTGTTCATTTGATTGTTTAATTACCTTTGCTGCCTGTGATGACAGGCACGTTGCGAGGACGGGAACGGCAATCAAAGATGATTGGTTTCTGAACCCAAGGAATGAGGAAGTGGGTCCCTTCACCAACAACAGCATCCTGAACCCCTCTGAACCTGTCGAATATCACTGCCCGGTGCCCTGCATCAACTGTGGAAAGAAGATTAGTTAATCAGCTGTAAGTTTTGAGCATTTAACACAATATGATTTTTATGATACATGGACCACGAATATTCTACAAAGCAGGGATATAT
>JAPQRP010000029.1:17322308-17338859 GCA_037367295.1 Apogon hyalosoma | reverse complement strand
TACACCAATTATTTACATGTATTGATAGGATCAATGGATCAACAGGTATTAAACAGTTTAGATCAGTAGATGGTTTTAGTTGGTGATGGATGTTTGGGTCTTTATGGGTTAAAGGTTAAGACCAAGTACAACTCCCACCTCTGTACAATTAAAAAGACTTTTCCCTCTGCCACCTTTGGCCTCATTTTTTGTTAACTATAACACCCCAGACCTCAAATACATAATGCTTCTGACCTTATGGTAGGTAAAATATATGACATCCATTACTATTTCTTATTTTATCACCTCTGCACTCTATAACGCCTACATTTACAGCATTTATTATAGTGCGGACGGCCAACTATCTCACCTTTTGGACTGATCTTGCGGACTTCCTCCACATAGTCCTTGGTGCGATAGTCGATGGCATGCGTGACTCCGCCCTGGCTGATAGTCTCATGCTTGCTGGCCGACGCTGTGCCGAACACGGTAACATCGCTGACCGTCTTGCACAGCTGGGTGGCTGCAATACCGACACCACCTGAAAGAAAAAGAGAATAATACAATGTAAGATAATAGAAGTGTATTGTCAAGAAAATGGCTATTTCATATGTGAAACCTGGCTGAACGAAATGGTTTGCAAAAGTCGCATAAGTATTCCAGTCCCGTGTGTTATTTCTGTGGCAGGTAAATGTGATTTACATAATTTAATGTCCCAAACAAGCCAGTCAATAACAACACGGTTGTGTTTTGCTCAGGGGTAAGAAGAGCATTAAACACAATTGCATTACTGGCATACCTGGCTCGCCTGAGGAGAATAGACACCCACACATAGACACACACACACACACACACACACACACAAACACACACACACACATCCATCTATGGAGAAAGTAACCATTGTACCTCAAATGACACATCTAATTTTTGGTTCCCCCATTCATGACAACCTGCTTAAAATGCCACAGGGTATATCTGTTTTGTTTCTCAACAGATCTGGATGCCATTCGACAGCGAATTACATAAACACTGTGTGACCAGTATCATGCAACAAGTTTTAAGCAAAGTGCTGTGAGGCTGTGTGCTTCTGTACATGTTTGAAATATCTGTGTTTGTGGTCCCAGTGTTCGAGAGTGTGTACATAGTTGTGGCGAGTGCCTGAGACAATGTTTGCGGAGGCAGCCAGAGCTAGAGGTAATAGGTTACTGATAAGCCGTGGCTTGTTTGAAATGGAGGCTGACTTGAGAATCTAAACCGAACGGCATCTGTAAAGGTCACTCATGCCTGACCAAGCAAAGACCACGTCTTATCTTAAAGGCGGAATAAAGAAACACAAAGGTGGTTTTCACAACACAATATTTAAATAACGTCCGTTCTCAATGGCATAGTTGAGCTGTCAGACTGTTGGACATGTTAACTTTGCATGAATGATGAAATCATGCTTGCTTACATTGGCAGCCGTACCCAGTAGGTTATACATGCAGAGTCCGCGCCCAGGGAGATAATAACAAAGACAGGAAGCCAGGTACATGAGGACACATCTCTACAGTGGATGGAGGGCATCTGGTAATTTTAGCACGTGAAATGAAACAAAATGCCTTTTCTTTTATCGTTCAAGCCTTAAAAAGACCTAGAAATATTTTTGTGGCGACTTCCAAATGACCATTTATTATAATAGTATCCTCTGCATTTTTTTTTTTTTTGTGAAAATCAGATATTTTCCTATATTTAATTTACTGACCATTTAGACCAGAGGTGTCAAATTCATTTTAGTTCAGGGGCCATGTACAGCCTCAAGCAGCTATAAAATAACAAGGTATTAACCAACTTTTTCTCTTTGTTTTAGTACACAAAACTTAAAATGAAATTATGAAAATGAACAGTGAAATTTCCTTAAAAAGTAACTGCAATTTGAACAATATTATGCCTAAACTTTTCAAGTACACATGTGCATCACAACATATAGATCACAGTGAATTTACAAAGGCTTTAGTAAAAGGAGTAATATTATTAAAAGTCTGGGGTTTGGATTTTTTTTTTAAATTTATGTTAATATTTTACTGGTCTGGACCCACTTGTGATCACATTGGTCTGTATGTGGCCCCTGAACTAAAATGAGGTTGACGTCTTTAGCTATTAATATCTTCAGTGTGAAAATTCATCCCCACTATAGACCTACCGTTATGATTTCAGTGTAAAGATAGAAAATGTCATTTTTAAGTGGTGGCTTGAATCCACGTGAAGCGAACACACCGATCTGCACGACTGTAATGAGTCCTGCTGACACCGAGGGGAGAACTGATGAGAAAACAAAATCAAGGCTGTTGCTGTTGGATGTGAGTGTTGTTTTGCGGCTGCGTTGTAGCAGCACCATCTCTTGTCCTCAGTGAGAAACCAAGTTTGTGTTGCCAGGGAAACCTTGGCCAAATTGCCAGCAATGACTGAGCAAAGGGAGCCATTTTGTTTCATTGACTGCTCTTCCTTTGGGTATATAAGAGTCATTTGATGGCAATCGCAATTTTGTTGTCACTTTGTGTTTGACAGATTGGCTTTTAACTTCCTCTTTGTGCCGTCGAGCCCTAAACAGCTCCTTGTAGCGTTATTTATAGGAAAATAAAAGGTGTTACACATGTTCTATACAGTGTAATACTATAGTAAGTGTTTAAAGTCTGAGCCAATAGTGCGACTCATGTCTATTTTTAAATGTGCATATAGTGTAAGTACATGTGTCTGTGTTGGCCTTGGACACATGGGTTTATTCGAGGCAGAAGAGAAGATACTGTAAATGAGAAAATATTGAATATCTTAGAGTGGGGGGGTTAAAGAGCTGTTTTCATTAAATGGCAACGCTGCATAGAGTCATAGCAACCCTCGTAGACACTTATACAGGTGTGAATAAGTGTCCAACACGATGATGAATTCATTAAATCCACGCACTCACCGCCAGGCACTCACACATTAATATTTAACTAACACTGCCCTCATAAAGGCTGTGATTCCCCTTCTGTTTTGGATTTATGAAGTCAGCGAGCAGTGGAAAAACCAAATCTGTCTGCAGAGATAAATATGTATTCTTTTCCTTTTTTTGACTTCAGCAAACAAGTTACTTCTTTTCTGTCACTGTTTCCCAACCATTTTTTGTCCCAATAGTGCAATCAAATATGCCTACTAACACACAAAATTATGCTCATATGGATCATAAAATAAGGTTTGAACACAGTATTGTTACAGTATTTTAAATTTCAGTCACCTATTGTTGAATATTAACATATTTAACTTGATTAGATGTTGAATATTTTTAGACAACTTTAACCCTTTTTAATGTTTATCTCCTACTTAAATTGCTATTTCTTGCTCATGCCACAGCTCTGAAAGTTGTTTTAAATTATTAGTATTTTATTAACCTTTATTTATCCAGAAAAAAATGACTTGTTGAGATTAAATATATCTTTTTACAAAAGTGACAGTGAAAAAGTTACAGAAAGTACAAATTGCAGCCATACCTCCGTACTAAAAAAATATATATATTAAACACAGAATAAAATGCTGCACTGAAAACATATAGCACACCATCAATAATTGAAAAAGGTACTATAAGTGTACATCTATGTTCCTAAAAAGCAGAACTCGATCAGTTCAAGAAACATCTACATCCAGATTCATCCTTTTCCCATTCATTTGGTTTTTGCTGCAACGTGATATTCAGAGTGTTTTAAGTGACTAATTCTGGTCAGTTTATGAGTTATGGAGCATTTACGAAAGGTCAACACGACACCAGACTGCTATCCTGTTTGCTTTAAAGCACTAATACAGCTACTGTAAATCGATTTCAGTCAATGGTTGCTTTTCCATTGACCCTCAAATTGAGTGAAAATAACTTGTGCATAAAAATTTGCCTAATGGAAAAACGACAATTTTGCCAAAACTCTTGTTTATGATTAAAAGTTTTTGCACTGGCAAGAGGTGGTTTTTCAGGCGCAGTGAAATTGGTATATGGCGCAAAAGTATAATGGAAAGACCTGTTAATGCAACTAGTCATGTGACAAAAAAAAAAAACAAACCAAAAAAAAACCCAAAAAGATGTTGACGGATGTTACAAGCGAAGAAGAAACATTTTAAAACAAACATGGCGCAGTATGTGTGGACACATGAGGAAACCTAATCGTTTTTTAATTTAATACAGGATAGAGGGGTAACGAGCATTCTAGACTCAAAATAACAGATATTTAAGTTTGTCGCCATGTTTATGGAATGACTTCTCCTGACATCTTGCGATAATACATAAACAAATCGTCGCATTTGTGATTTAATGGCAAAACAAACATGACGCAATTCTGTTATTTTTTTACATTTAACAAATGTCGGTAAAGTTTTGAGCATACGTCCAATAGAAAAGTGACTAGTGACAGCTTTTCTGGCCTTTCAGCTTTACTGTATAAGGCTATGCTAACCTGAATGTATGTAATGCATTTGTTTTTTTCAGCAGGAAGAATCAGGAAAAAACCAAGATAGGAGATAAACTTTAACCTGAAGTTTGACAACATCAGATGCACATATCTATGAATGCATGGAGGCGCCTTTTAACATGACAGTTATTTATACAGCTACAGGAGGAGTAATATTTATGGATTCCTTTTCCAACACTTACTGTTTAACCATTTACTTTTTTTTTTCTGTAGTGCCTGTTTTCAATAAATTGTTTTTGGTTTCATTTTTAATCATTTCTGTAGTGAAAGTCATGAGTATATGTCAGGGTGGGTAGGGGTTATGTGATAGGCAAAGGAGTGGGTGTCAGGGTTAAATATTTTTGCATGAATGTTTATTGTTAAATTTAATTAAAAAAAAAGCACAAAAAGAAATAAATACAACATCAGCCAAAGTGTATTTTAACCCTTAAAAACCTAGAACTATTTGATGTGGCTTCCACGTGTTTTTTCTCTACATTTACTCCTCCCTAATATTACAATATTATACTCTGCATTTTGTATTTTCCAGTAAAAATCTGATATTTTCCTATAATTAACTTACTGATCATGTAGATGTTCACAAAAGCTCAGAGTGAATTCAAGTTTATTACGTTAAAACAGAGAAAACTGAAGAAAAGTGACTTCATAAGCAAAATTTATCATTAGTTAACTGTAAAAACCAAATGTCTATAACCATCATTTGTTAAACTACATGGGTTTTATTAATGAATCAGTGTTGCAGAAAATGATGTTTCCATGTTCACAACTGAGCCTGAGTTGAACATACAGAAAGAAACATCTCTCCAGAGTAGGGTATTTGTTAATTTCAGCATTTCAAATTGATCAAAATGTCTTTCTTTATCCTTTTAAACCCTTACTGACATATAACTACTTTTGTGATGACTTCCAAAATACCATTTATTAAAATATCATCCTTTGCTTTTTGTAGTTTTTAGTGAAAGTCAGGTATTTTCCTATATTTAATTTTTAAATCTCAGAGGAAAACGAAGGGAAAAGCGACTTTTTCAGCAAAAATATATCAACTGAACATAAAACCAGAGTCTACAAATACTACCATCTGTCACATTACATGGGTTTTACTGGTGAATCAGTGTTGTAGAAGAAGGTGGTGTTTCCATGTTCACCATGGAGCCTCTGCACGTCCAAATGGGTCATATCTGATGACGTTGAAAAGCTGAGAAGCAGCATTTTACCAGAATTATTTACATATATTGATAGGATTAATTGTTCAAAAGTTATTAAACATTTCAGATCAGTAGATGTTTTTATTTCTCTGAGAATTAAAGTTAGAATCAGTGCATCCAAACCAAATACATGTGGAAAACCTCCCAAGTCCATATTTGGTTTTTTGTCATAGAATGATTCTATTAGCTGGTCTTCATGTTGGTGGTTTTAGAAATATTCAACCAATGAAAAGTGCTTGTGATTACATCTCTTTACTCCATTCATTTATTTCAAATATACATTGATTTTCCAGTTTCCTGAAAAACAGTTTTGGAAATAAGACGTTTACACCCGACACTGACTTTATTATTATTTCAAAGTAAATCCTCTGCAGCAAATACCACCTACTGACTGCAGAAGAAGAACACTTTTTTTTTTTTTTTCGAACTCTGCATGGCAAAACTCTACTTCCAGTCCATGAGACATAATGTTCAGGGTGGGGGGACGGTACCTGTCTCCGAATCCCCTGAGAACAAACTCCTGATCTCCCATCACAAGACTGCTGAGCTATGCCAAGAGCCCCTTTACCGCACCTCACCCCGACTCAGCTCAAAAATACACCCTCTCACACATTTCCATACATAAAGCAAAAAAAAAAAAAGTCCTGAATGGCCGGTTGGTGTCCGCTAATCTCCACAAATATGCACGGATTAAAATATTAACCTTTCATTAACCCTGGTGCTTTTGTGCGTTGACAACTACTGTATCTCTGTTGTAAATACGAAGAGATTTAAGACCATCCACAAACACTTAACTGCTGCTAAAGGGACGGCAGCTCAGGCAAATTCTTGCAGCTAATTGCATTTGTTCTCCCCTCTATCCAATTGAATTGTTTACACTTAGAAATCTGTAGACGACAAAATATGCGCACCTTACCTAGTTTGTTTTCTCCACAAAACACAGCAGGGTTTTGTCTTTTGTCCCGAACCTTACATACTTGCATTTTGGCACAAATTACTCTTGGCGTCCATAACATGAAGAGGAATTTTCCCCAAAACACAGTGGAATCCAGACACTGACACTGAGGTCACTGTTATTGCTCCACACCCACAGTTCAACAGCCAGGGGTGGGTGGGGATATCAGAATTGTTTTTTAGATTTACAAGAAACGTAACACAATGGATACGGCCTCGTCCTCATTAATTCACACTACCTCTCGTTGGATACCTCCTTTCTGACAGCTTATGTTTATTGTGTAAATAAAAATGATCCGGCGTCATAATGTTTATCAGTCGTTCCAGGCTATGATGTCAGGTGTTATATGAGAGATGGAAGGTGTCCATATGGATACTGTCGCCACCAGTGACTCTCTTGTTTCTGAGCTCTGTGTCATCTTCTCGCCATTGCCTCTGCATTTATTTCCACATTTCCTCAAGGACTCTCTGAACCTATCATTATCTTGCGGTAGTAGCGGCAGACAAAGAATGAATTACAAACGTGGCGCACAAGAATGTCTTTTTACCCGTACTCGCCGTGGCTGCGTTACAACATCAACAAGCCAGACTGAATAAATGGACATTTTATTGCTACATTCTGCAGCTCTAACTCAGCTACGAGTCTTGTAATGTTGACATGTTTTGGCTATTTGTGAACGTGTGCTGTTGAGGTATTACACTGCATTATGTAACCCTGTGTTTTTCTGGGTTTGTGTGTATATGTGTGTGTGTGTGTGTGTGTGTGTGTGTGCGCTATGGGCATGGAGAGTGGTTAAATGTGCTTTCTCTGATGGTGAAATTCTCCTCGTGCAGCATAAAGGAAGCCCACTTTTAGTCAGTGAGTCTTGTGTGTGAAGGCGGCGCTTGTGATTTCCTGTGTCAGAACTTCTACAATACAAACTAACACAAACATGTACACAAATAACAGTTACTACAGTTCTGTAACTTGCAGCGGCGTTTATACTTATGCAGACTTTACGTTCTAGTCCGTTTTCTAAGAAGTTTTCGTTTTGCTCTTATTTTTGAGGAAGTGGCCACTTTTAGTTTCAGTAGTATTTTTAGTTCACGATGTATTAAGTGGAAACCCTTACTTTGTAGAAGCTAAAAAAGTCAGAATGCATCATATGACGGCAGGTATGATTTGCACAACTTGAGTAGAGACTGAAATGAGGCTGAAATAAAAGCAGACAAGGCTAAAAATAAACTCACTCCCTTTTCAGTTCAACAGTTCAACAGTTACCCGCCTTCTAATAATGTGAAAAATAACTTGATTTCATGCATGTAATACATTTTCAGTGAGTGAAAGGGAGGAGAATGCATCAGGTGATTTATTAATAATACCTTTATCATTAGCTTCGATAAATCCACTATTGGTGGAACCTGGTGAAACAAATTTTATTTTATGTATTCATTTTGGATATGTACGTTTATATATTTTTGTTGGAGTATGAGGTGTATCAGGGTTGAGACTGTTAGAGTGGGGGTACATAACTATGTTGTTATATTTTATGTACATTCAATTGAACAGTTGTAATTGGTACAGTATTAAAAGTCAATAAAAAAACCATTGAAACATTAATATTGGAGGAAAATGAAAATGAAGACACTTTTACTTGTGATGCTAATTCATTCATGAGGTCAGTTGCATTGTTTTATATAAGTTGAAGGTGCAAAAGTTTTGACTCTGCATACATCTGATGTATTAGCTTAATAAAAGTCTTTAAACCTATAAAATATGTGTAAATGTTCTTCGGTGTACTTCAAAAACATGTGGTAAAAAAGATCTAAAAATACTGAAGCAGCAAAGATTGTGAAAACAAAACTTGTGTCATTGCTCAATCTTGCGTGTGTTCATCTACTTCAGTGAAATTTGTGTCTATTTTGTGCTTGGGGCGACTGTCTCGGTCGCCTACATCCAGCAAAACAGATTTTCCTGGTTTTGTTTTTAGACGTAAATCATTTCGTTCACTCCCCAAGTTCTTTAACCCTTTATCAAGTAAGTGACTATTTTTGGTAATTTCCACATGCATTACAAGACAGTGACAGCAACAGTTACAGTGAGGACAGTGAGTCAACAATCTCAGGTCCAATGTGGTCTACAGGGTCTGTAAGGTCCACCTCTGCATGAACAGTGAGTGGACCTGCTTTGCTCGGTACCATGAAGTAATGGTACTAATGTAAGGAATGATGTTCAAAGGGATAATGTGGCTGTGGACAGGGGTCTGGATCAGCACTTACGTTGGTCTAATGTTCTCAAAGTGATTTTCCTTTTACCTTACATGTGTCTTGTATTTTTCTTTTTACATATACTTCTTGAAGTTTTTTTTTTTTTTTTTTGCCACTTACAGGTAAACCCAGCCAGCATGTCCATGTGGACCCCAGAAGGGTTACATTTGGGCTGCATATAAGGGTCCCATGTAGATTTGTCCACAGTTTCCATGGTGGCCCCACATGTATTTACCCATATCAGAATCAGAATCAGAATCTCTTTATTGTCACTGTACCAAATACAACGAAATTGAGGTAGAGCTCTCACATTGAGTGCAAGAATTTACAGACAGATAACAAATATCTGTAAAAGGTACAGTTACAGTATTTACATTAAAAAATAAAAACTATTGCAAACTAAGATATTTGTAAAACATAGAATTACAGTAGTGCAAATAATATGAGAAGTCGTGCAAATGACATGAAAGATAAATATCGTGGGATAAATAGTGTGAAAAATAAATAATATGGGATATTCAGATCTCGGATTCTGATTCTGGTATGGGCAAACATGTGGGGTCACCATGGAAACCATGGACAAACCCACTTGGGACCCTTATATTCAACCCAAATGTAACCCTTCTGGGGCCCACATGGACATGCTGGCTGGGAAGGAACCAAATATGGTAACTTCACTGAGCTTGACTTTCTGCATAACATTAAAAAATTAGTAAGAAATTCTTGTTCTGTCGTCCAATAACAAACTAAGGTTGCAATTCTGAATTTCAGAGTATTTCTATGAGTGCCTTATAAAGGGTCAATGCACCTGATTTCTGCTCCTCTACAGCAGTAACATCTGCAACATCAGCTGCTATTAGATTAGAAATAGTCAGCTAACCAACAAACTCCAACATAAACTTTGAGCATATAGAACTATTACATATTGTACATTTAATGAAAATATTTTATCACACTGGGTTCTAGTTTAGTACACGTACTGTGCTTGTTCATGTCATAACATGAAGCTCCTTTCCACTATAATGTAAAAGGAGACAAAAGCTACTGATTCTAATCCCTCATGTTGCACAGGGTTACACACAGGTGCTCACAGGTTTCACATGCACCTGCGACTCTATGTGGTGGTCGGGGGGGAGGGGTCGACGGGGTCATTTGTCAACGGCTGCAGCGGAGAGATGTGAACGAGCTCCGTGATTGGAGGGTTGGGTTGGAGGTTGCCCTGGTTTCCCTCTCCTATCAGTGCAGCTGATCTGCCGCCGGCGATGCCAGGCTTAGGGAACACAGAGACGGTTCAACCACGCAGCCCAGACTCCCGCTTAGTGGTCAGACTGAATTAGCATTCTCTAAACTAGGGTAAGACCTCCTGAGTAGACAGACTGGGAGGAGAGGACTGGATACCATTTTCAAGACGCAGACTTTTGTAATGGCTCCCTAGAACAATAGATCAGCAAAACAAAGACACAAGAGATGAAGCTTCAATAGCGGAGGACTTTGTTAGATGGTAAATAGTGAATGAGAGCTACAATCCTGGAGAGAAAACAACATGTTGCAATAGAAAACCTTATTTCTTTCCATTTTGTTGAGTCATATATCATCCAAAACACTTATGCTGCTCATTTTTCAATCCCATCTGCAATGGGCTGTACGCTGAGGGCTCCTACGCCCCAGGCTCTGCTGCACGTCTGACAGCAGCCATGAAGATCTACACCAGGATGGAGCTCTCATTTAACCAGCCCCAGAGATCCAGCCACCTGTTTCAGTTTCTGTAAGCATTTATAGAATAACTCTGACAACAATACACTTTTTGCAGATTGCGGCATATGTTTAAGACGATCACCTCTCCTGTCAGACTTGGCCAGTTGTGGGGTTTTGTTATCGTTGAGTGGGAGGTTATTTAAGGCAGCGAAGTTTCAGTAGATGCTGTAAAACTTTCTGAGGCGGAACAATTACACAGCGCAAAAACCTGCAATCATATTCAGACATAATATGAATTTATCACATTTTGATAATAATATACCATCCAAGTGAAGACTTAACACATATTTATGTTTTTTTTTAAAATATTTTTTAATTTTCTATTGTATTTAATGCATGTTGCCTTGTGCTGCTGTACATCTGAATCTCCCCCTTGGAGATCAATAAAGTATATCTTATCTTACATCTTATCTTATCTTATGATCATAAAGATTGTTCTGAGAATATTAACTATTTTTCTATTTTACACGAATATCAAGTGTTAATGTATAAATCAGAGCACAGAGTTCACTTTAAGGGCATTTTCATCCTGAGTATTTTAGTGGATCCACTGTAGAATTCAGAGCTTGGAGAGACTGTACAGAAATACTTTGAAGCCATGGTTTGAAGCTAAACCTGTAATGGCCTACTCTTAATTTTACAGCAGAATCCTGACCTGGCATTACGGAACCTTGAGGATATCATTAAAAGAAAGTTTTCAAACAGGAATTTACAACAAGAGAAATTACTTCCAGAACCAGTGGCATAAATATTCAGATTTCACTTTTAACAAAGGCTTAACCCCATCGGCTGTGGCAGATGCCGACAACCTCTCACATAAAGTATTTCCTTTTAATTGTCAGTTTAGCCTGTAACTTAATATGATAAACAGACACTTTGGCAGGCAGCGGCTGCAGATGTACCCTGGACATGTCGGGAGTGGAAAATAAAAGTTTTATTAAACAGCACAGAAGATTTGTGGGATGTAACATACTGAACTCAAACAGACTCCAGTGGAACTTTATGAGAGGAGATGATAGATAACATATGCTATTGTCAAACGAAGCACCTTACAGTGAGGAGCTCCGCTTGGATGTAAACCAAAGTTGAGGCAGCGCTGGTGTCAAAATGTCACAAACTCTTCACACATTGAGGCCCTGAAGCAAAATCATCAGATTAATTTGCCACTTCAGTGCCATGAAATTTAATTTATGCTTCCCATATGCAACAAAATGCACTTGACTCAATGCACTTGACGTTTATCTGGAGTCACTTGAGAGCTCATAAATAAAACAGAGGTGAACGTCATCATTGGAAGTACCAAAGCCCCATATGTATGCAGGAATGTGCAGTGTGGGTGTGGTGGCGGGGTGGCTGGCCAGGGTTCATAAACATAAGGACCAGTTCAGGGAGAGGTCAAAGGAAAGGCTGTTGGCCGGGCACGACGGATGCCTCACGAGATACATCCAAATGTCGCCGAACATCCCCCCGCCCATGCCCTCGAGGGAAAACAAAAGGGAAAACGTGCGCACGGTTCCCCGATGACGAGCGCTCGAGCACGGATATGGAGGGGTCACGCAGCGAAGAGGAGGTTACGGAGGGCCGGAGGAGGAGGAGGAGAGGGGAGGATGCAGATGTGCGGTGCGGTGGAGGAGAGAGGCACGATGGGAGGAAATACAACAAGCTATTGTTTGTGAAAAGAGGACAGGAGCGAACCCACGAGAGAAGCAGCTGAGGACTATTCACCAGAGTTTACTTAACACACACTCAGAGGAAGGACTGACCGATAGTCAGGCATTCACTAGTCATCTGATGCTCATGGATAAAGTTCAATTCAGCATCGAAATGTCTCTTAACCCTTAAAGACCCAAACATCCACTAGTGACCAAAACCATCTACTGATATAAACTGTTTAATACCTGTTGATCCATTAGTCCTATCAATACATGTAAATATTTGGTGTAAAATATAGTTTGTCATCTTTTCATGGTCATCAGATATGACCCATTTGGATGTCCAGAGGCTCTGTAGGGAACGTGGAAACACCGTCATCTTCTACAACATTGATTCACCAGTAAAACCCATGGAGTTGGATCAATGACAGTGGTTGTAGACACTTGTTTCATGTCTAGTTAATGATGTATTTTACTAAAAAAGTAACTTTTTCTTCAGTTTTCTCCATTTTTTGGTATAATAACCCTCAATTTCATTCTGAGGTTTTATGAACATTTACATGATCAGGAAATTAAATATTCAAAAATACCTGTTTTCTACAGGAAGAATGCAAAATACAGAGGACTATTTCATAAGAAATGGTGACAAATCACTTAGGAAATGTTAAATACAGAGAAACAAAAATCATTAGGGAACTTCCACAAAAGTACCACTGGGTCTTTATGGGTTAAATATAGGGTTAATGCATGATTATTTAATCCTTAATGACCTGAACAGCCATCGGTGACCACAACCACCCTCTGATCTGAAATAGAAGAGTCTCTGTAATGTAATGTATGAATGTAATACGTTTTAAACCTCTTATCTGCTCAATACATGTAAGTAATTCAGGTAAAATCCAGTCTCTCATTTTTTTCTTGGAGATGTAGAGGCTCTCCAGTGAACATGGAAACATCACCTTCATGTGCAACATAGATTTACCAGTAAAACCCATTTTAAACCTCATAAATCTAAACAACCACTGGTGACCAAAAACTATGTCCTGATCTAACATTTTTAATAACTTTTCAACCACTAATCCTATCAATACATCTAAAGATTTCAGGTAAAATGCAGTTTCACAGATATTTAGTGTCATCAGATGTGTCCTTTTAGGATGTTCAAAGGATATGTAGTGAACATGGAAACATCATCGTCTTCAGTCAAATTAATTTACCTGTAAAAACCCTTGAATTTACTCTGAGCTTTTACGAACTTCTATAAGCTCAGTAAAATGAATATAGGAAACATCTGAATTTTACTAAAAAATGCTAAATCCAGAGGGTTCAATTAAGACAATTTTAGGAAATGACCATTAAAATAATTCTAGGTATTTAAGCGTTAACGTGGCATTGCTTTAATCCTTTATCGGGCAAGTGACTATTTTTGGTAATTTCCACATGCATTACATGACAGCGACAGCAACAGTTCCAGTGAGGACAATGAGTAAACAATCTGAGGTCCAGTGTGGTCTACAGGGTCTGTAAGGTCCACCTCTGCATGAACAGAGAGTGGACCTGCTTTGTTAGGTACCATGAAGTAATGGTACTAACGTAAGGAATGATGTTCAAAGGGATCATGTGCACTCATGTTGAGGTAATGCTCCAAAAGTGATATTCGAATGCACTAAAATACATGTTCCTTTCACCTTACATGTGTTGTTCTTGTATTTTTTTTAAATTTACCTCTTGTATTTTTTTTTTTTTTGCTACTTATTGGTAAGGAACCAAATATGATAACTTCATTGACCTTGATTTTCTACATAATAATAAAATATCGTGGAAAAAAATTCCCAAAGGTAATAAAGTCTTGTTATGTCCAATAACACACTAAGGTTGAAATTCTGAATTTCAGAGAATTTCTGTGAGTGCCCTGTCAACTAAGGGTTAAGGAGGCAAGAAGATGGTCACATATTTATTTTCAGACATCTTATTTGCCTCATAGAGCTGTTATTCACATTCTCCATCATAAATATTTAACACAAACCAAACTTATATTATCATTCTAAGAGTTGCTTCAGTTTTTATATGACTGAGGAAACTATTTGCTCTGTATTTTTATGTGCTTCATTTCCCCTTCCTTACCCCAGCTGGGGGTCTAAAAATAGAGACTCTTAAATATTTTAAAGCATTTTGGGGCAATTTTGTGATCTTGAGCAGGATAAATAAAATGGGCTTGATTTGACTTCACATCTCACAGCATATGTTGGAAATCTAAGGCTATTATTTATTAATTCACTAATGCCAGTGCCAAAAAGCAGAGCGATAATCTGTCTGTCTTGATAGTAACGTCAGTATCTGCTGTAGATGACGGCTTGACATGAATATCATAACATCCAGTCATTCATTAATCCAAATTAATTACAAGCGCCTGGGGTTTTGGAGTAATCTGAAAGTAATTTAAAGGAGGTTTATTATTTTTCTAACGTGATTAAATGACTATTGATTGTATCCCTGCCACGAGAATAAACAGGTTAAGTATGGATTTTGCCATAACACTAGAAGTGATTGATCCTCAAACAGAGTCTGGGGCTGCATTGATAAGATGATATTGACATTTATGCCACCAATAAAACTCAGTGCGCTCTAAATCATCGTTACCAAATTATATCTGAAACCCACTGCCTGTATTCTTAACTACTGTACCACCACTTATCCAATGTGCAAACAGACCTGGTAAATCAAACACATACCTTTTTATCTTTCTAGAACATAAACTGATCTGACAGGAATGCAGAGTTGTGCAGGCACGTCTGACTCTTAAGATTAGTGCTGTTTAGTGGAAATACAACTTCATGTGTAATTTCAAACAGCGGTAAAGCCTTGTGAGACAGTCAAAGGCGGTTCAGTAAAAGCCACCTAACCTCATACATAACACCATATGTGATTAAACAGGGTGTTCACTGGAGCTGGAGGATGAGATGTTAATTACTGTTTCAAAATCTAATTATAAAACAAGTATTATATGTTTCCTGGTGTCATTTTATTTACTACTTCTTGGAAAGCCCTCAGAATATTTGACTGAAAAGAGGAATTTTAATTGGAGCGATGCTAGTGGTGTTCCGCATCTTCATGTGACATATTACGGCAAAAGAAATGACGCCATTCAGACGTTTGAATGTCTACAATAATCCTCAAATAGTGTGCAGGGAGTCACATTATTTATTTATTTATCTTTTTTTTAACCAGGAAGTCCCATTGAGATTAGAAATCTCTTTTGCAAGGGAGACCTGGCTAAGGTAACAGCCATGCAAAGTCAAAACTATATAAAAGCACATGCATGAAACACAATGAACAATAAAAACAGAATAACAATTATTGAACTATAAAGGCCTCTCAAGAAAAACAGTGACAGTCCTCCTTCACTGCATTCTCTGTGATACTTTTAAAATCATTTACAGAGATGAATAAAGAGGTTTTTGACGATTATTCCATGACCTTGGTGCGTGGTAGGAAAATGGCGTTTTGCCAAAGTCAGAGCTAAGGGAACAATCAAGAGCAACCACTTGGAGGCATGTAGATGGTAACTACTAGAGCTAACAGAAAGAAGGGTACTGAGGTATTATTCACTTTAGTTCACTTCATTACATCAGGGTAGAATAATAACAAAACGACTGCAATGCTTCGCTCTTCCCTGTTTCTTGTAAAATGCTACAAATAGATAACATAAAATGCACTAAAAGTGAAAAGTTGATGTTAAAAAGGCCAATGTGACACTTCTCTAGAGAAGAATTATGGTTAACTCTTTATGTCCTAAACAGCTGCCAGCAACCAAAAACACCTACTGATCTAAAGTCTTTAATAACTTCTGAACCACTAATCTGATCAATAAAGTTAAATGCAGTTTAGCAGCATCAGATACGGTCCATTTGGCTGTTCAGAGGCTCCATAGGAACATGGAAACAGCGTCATCTTCTGCAACTCTGATTCACCAGTAAAACCCATGGAGTTTGACAAATGACAGTGGCTGTAGACATGAGTTTGTATGTTCAGTTAATTATATATTTTGCTGACAAAGTCACTTTTTCTTTAGTTTTCTCTGTTTTGACATAATAATCATTGAACTCGCTCTGAGCTTGTAAAAGCAGCTACAGTTGTGCTTATAAGTTCACATACTCTAGCAGATTTTGTGATTTTTTTTTGTCCATTTTTCAGAGAACATGAATGATAATATAAAAACTTTTCTTTCACTCGTGGTTAGTGGTTTGGTGAAGCCATTTATCATCAAACAAATGTGTTTGCTCTTTTTAA
>JAPQRP010000029.1:17301195-17322126 GCA_037367295.1 Apogon hyalosoma | reverse complement strand
CTCCCCAAAGTGGCTCAGTGATACTGAGGTCAGCAGACTGAGATGGACACTCCTTCACCTTCACTTTTTTCTGCTGTAGCCAATTACAAGTCAACTTGGTCTTATGTTTTGGATCATTGTCATGTTGGAACCAATGTGCATTCGGTCAGGGTATGTAAACTTATGAGCACAACTGTACATTATCAGTGAATTAAATACAGGAAAATACATGATTTTCACTGAAAAGTGCAAAATGCACAGAAAAAGTTAGATGAGAAAAGAGTTTAATGACCCTGTTAGTGATTCTTAACATTATCAACTTGTGTTCATAAAGTACCTACTACACAGAGTATTAGTTTCAGCACTAGTGGTTACATAAGTTTTAACAGGAAAATGAATATGTGAAATTGTGGCTGCAGTTTCCTTTGCAGTATTAGAAAGATATGAGGCTGAACGAAACACACTGATAGGCAAACACACACATGCACACGCACACACACACACACGCACGCACACGCACACACACACACACACACACACATACGCACGTACACGCACACACACACACACACACACACACACCCCCACACACACACTCACACACACACACACACACTCACACACACACACACACACACGCACACACACACACACACACACTCACATGCATGCTCTTTCTTCTCTGGTCCTGTCACAGCAGATAACTTTGATCTCTCTAATCACAGAACATCAGGAACCATCTATGACAGACTCAGGGGTCGGACCTCCCACTCAGCATCCAGCACCGTGGGAGCCATGCAGCCCTGTGATGCAGGAGGACACCGATGTTCACACTGGTGACACCTAGTGCCATTAAACAGCTTTGAATTCTGACTAGTGCACGGCTGGAGAGTGCGGATGATAATGATTTACACATGCCCAATAGAATGGAGTGCAAGGAACCAGACTGTTAAGCAAATGTTTTTGTCATAGCTTCAGTAATGTGCTTTTTACAATCCTGATGTCCGGACAGCTGGCGAGCCAAGACTGGCAGCCTGCCCTGAGAAACCAGAGACGCCGCCTCGACGAAACCAAAAGGGAAAAGTGTCTTACACCACACATCCACAGCATTCCTTCTATAGCGAACATACTATGTGCTGAAAGCCTCCAGTAATATGTGTTTAACGGGGTTGAGTGACATCAGCTGGATGATATAGTGAGCACAAACAGTTGGGATTCCTCTGTCGACCATCAATCCCACAACTATGCGACTGTTAGCTGTCATTCAGCTGCGTAGGGACAACTGCAAAGCTTAATGATAATCGTACAGATTCACTCATTTCACACCGAGGGATACGTCCACCTGCATTGGCAGCTTCCCAGGGCGCACTGTAATTTTTTTTTTTTGTCTCCAAAGAGGAAACAGGCTCAGGTTTCATTATGTGTTATCAACGCCCACACACTGTCCCAAATGTTCAGGGATCTCTCTCTGTTCCCTCTGTACAGTAAGAGTGGGAATGAAAGGAAAAACCAAATGTAGTCCGACAGATAGCAAATTGGGGGAAAAAAAAAAGGGAGAACAATTTCTTTTGGCTAATGCACTTCCATTCTCTCCAGCTGGCCCGACTGTGTAAACACTGCAAAAGTGAAGCTCTCATCACGCCCTGAACCAGGTGCTTTTACTCCCTCAGTCCCCATCACCATCTCCCTCCCACTCACCCTGAACTTTGACCTCAGAGTCCAGGTGGCAGGTGCTACAGTGTTACAGCACCGTCCTAGAGAGACATCGATGAGCTATATCTCATACAGACCAACAATGGGAACTTCTCCAACAGCCATAATTTATACAGAAAAGAAATGCATAAACAGGAGGTGCGGGAAAGGAAGAGGTCTGGTACTGTAAACATTCACAATCATTTCCTCAATGCCATAATTCAAAGGTTTTATTTTGTGTTGAGCCTTGGCGGAGAACTGCATAACATTGTCTAAAGATGTACTCAAAAGGCAACAGTGAATGCTGAATTAATCTGTGTGGCCGCTACTGTAACTACAGATCTGTTCGGTGCATGTATATATGCTTCTGTTTGTGTTTTTGGTCCATATTTTTATGTTTGATCTTTGTTCTGCTTATGCTGTGTTTAAATTTACTCTAGAAATAAACTGCTGGGCTGACAAAAACCAAGATGAAACAGTTTAACCCTCAAAGACCTAAACAGCAGCTGCCAACCAAAAACATACTGAGCTAAAATCCATCATAACTTTTACACCGCTAATCCTATCAATACATGTAAATAATTCAGGTAAAATGCAGTTTCTGTGCTTCTCAACAATATCAGATATGACCCATGATCTTCTGCAACATGGATTCATCAGTAAAACCCAAGCAGTTAGAAAAAAAATCATTTTTATTTTTGCTGAAAATGTCACTTTTTCCTCTGGTTTCTCTGTTCTGATAAAAGCTTTGAATGTACTCTGAGCTTTTATGGACATCTATCTAATCAGTAAAGTAAGTATAGGAAAACACCTGCTATTTACTGGAAAATACGGATAAAATAATAAGCAGAGACAAATCACTTAATATAGGTCAGATACAGAGAAAAAGTCCTTTGGAAGTGGCCACAAAAATCCTTCTGTCTTTATGTGTGTTTTTTAGTGGCACGATTACAACATTAATTCACTGACAGTTATTAAAAGCGACAACAGCAAGAAGCAAAACACTGTTGGTCTTAGGCTGGGAATTAGTTATGAATCAAATCATCATTTGAGATGAGTAACGTTGATAAAAAGTGATGCATCCACCAGCTATGACTGACAAGGCTTGAAGTGTCCCCTGATGAATGTGGCTTTTTTTTTCAGCAATTGGTTACATTTCTTTGCTCACGTCATCAGGGGTGATTCCAAGGGCCCGTGACTGACAGGGGTCCTAGAAAATATAATATGAAAATGACTGATATACCAAAAAAAGAATGTTTGCCACATAAAGCACTAATAACATATTTGTTCTGTGCATTAGTTTTGTTTTGTTTTTGGCAAAAAAAAAAAAAAATATCCAGTGGGCCTCATCCCCTTTTTTCTCCCCCCTTCTTATGTCAAGATATGGTTTGGTCCAGGGGCCAGCGTTCACAGCTGATTGTAATAAATACACTTCCATCAAAAACTACATTTTATTAAAAAAAAAGTCTGTTATCATTAAAGATTATTATTAAAGTATAAAACATGGCTTGTACCTTTCTCATCAGTCTGGCACAAAATCATAAAATCTATATAATTGGGGATGGGAATTGATAAGAATTTATTATTTATTCTGGTTCCATTATCGATATCACTTAACGATTTAATTCCCCATCGATTCTCATTGGATTAGGGAATAAACAATAGCACAAATAACTTTGTTTGCATTAACTCTGTGATGTCAAACATGCACTAACATTTCGCTTTGGATTTGACCAAACCTCATAAAAAGGTGGTTAAAGGAGTGTGAGCTCTACCTGCTGCAGCCTCTGAGCCTCATCATCTAAATGTAATTCTAGGACATGGAGATTATTCATAAACAATGGTAAAAGCAGGCTGACACAGTGAAATGATGCTAACATAAACAGTATTAATAAAACCCTGAGGAGTTTAATGTTAGTGGCTGGGACAGAGGACGCCTTGCTGTAGGCTCCGCCTCCAAATTGCCACTGTCTTCACTAAGCAGCCAATCAAATATGTTACCTTGGTGCAGTTTAACCCATTAAGACCCACTGCTACTTTTGTGACAGTTCCCAAATGTTTTTTCTCTACATTTAACCGTTCTGAAGTGATTTACCACCATTCATTGTAATATTATCATCTGTGTCTTACTTTTTTTTTGGTGAAAAACTGGTATTTTCCTATATTTAATTGACTGATCATGTAAATGTTCATAAAAGCTCAGATTAAAATTGAGTGTTATCATGTCAGAAAGAGAAAAAAACTGGAGAAAAAGTGACTTTTAACATAAAATATATCATTAACTGAACCTAAACCAAGTGTCTCCATCCACTGTCATTAATCAAACTCCATGGGTTTCACCGGTGAATCAATGTTGCAGAAGATGACGGTGTTTCCACGGTAACTATGGAGCCTCTGAACGTCCAAATGGGTCATATCTGATGACCATGAAAAGATGACAAACTGCATTTTACACCAATTATTTACATGTATTGATAGAATTAGTGGATTAACAGGTATTAAACAGTTTAGATCAGTGGATGTTTGGGTCTTTATGGGTTAACTGGATGCTGTGATTAAATGTTTGTTCATGTTAGAGGTATTTAGCCCTTTGTCGTAATGGAAGCCCTGCAACTGTTGTAAGTGGTGTCATCTTTAGTGGTCAAATACAACCACACTCTAGAGGCACTGGAACCAAAACACAGAAATGATGTGATGATGCTGCGGAACCAGTCAGCAGAATATTAATCCATGCCTGCAGTGTTATATTTTTAGGAATGGGGAGTCCAAAAGTGATATTTTTTTCAGTGGGCCCCCCTGCGTGTCATACCTGCAGCAGCGTGGACCAGGACGCTCTGGTTGGGCCTCAGGTTGCCGAAGTCAAACAGCATCATGTAGGCGGTGATGTAGTTGACAGGGAGCGCCGCTGCCTCCTCGAAGCTCATGCCTTCTGGGATGAGGAAGGTGTGGCTGGCTGGTACCACCGCCACCTCCTGCCACAGCCCGTAGCGGTTCAGCACCATCACCTTATCACCCACCTAAACCAGACAGAACAGGAAGACCATGAGTAGGAGACAGGGAGGGATTGAGTCAAACAAATCTTATTAAATAAATTAGCGCAGAAGCCTAAAAATATTTCAAATTGAGCTGCTGAGTTTAGACAAAATCCACTGGCAGTTCAATACCCCATGAGGCTTTGTTACTAGAGCCTAAAGTGATCTACCATCTGCAGCACCGTGATGTTTTTAGCAGCAGTGGGAATGATGTGAGCTCTGTAACAGGAATAGTACGAGTGTGGTTTATTGTTTTGTTCACATCGACACAGCAGACATGCAAACATGCAGCCACCTCATCCTCTGAGTTTACACTGCAGAACAAGTGCGAGCAAACACGGAGGGCGATAAACCACAGCACAGTTAGACTAGTAACTGAGGCAGGCCTGGGTTTATGGAGGAAAACACAGAGGAGTCCGGGCAGTTTAGCCAAGCGGGTTACATACTGGGGGTTACTGTACAACGGACGTGTAGAGTTTTACATTCTCCAAGTACTGAGATCATGTGGAATTTGAATAATAGATCAGTAGATATGCACGAGTATCCCGGTTATGAGGCTTATCCCAGCTCCGATCATATTCAGGATATGGCATTTACATGGAACGTATACCCCTGTTTATTACACAGCCACATGGATTTAACTAAGCAAATACTTCAGATCCTTCCATTGGATGAAGACTAGAGTGATTCATGTTTCACCTGCAATATGTTCTTCAACTCTGACTGATTCAACGAGGAGCTTCTCGTTTCTTAAACAACCATCACAACGTTTTTACTGTGTTTCAAAGGGAAAAGGTCATGTGGTCTGATGAATCCAGTTCCAGAGAAGCAGATGAAGTGATTATCCATCATGCCTAGTGCCTACAGTACAAGCCTATGGGCTCAGTTTTAGGATCTGGGGTTGATTCCATTGGTGAGGTCAAAGATCAGATCTGGAGTTGGTCCCTGAGCACCATCAGTGGCAGCTTATTGCTCTTAATGTGCTAAGTGCTAATGCTAATGCTGGGAGCATCAGAATGGGTAAAATGCAGAGATTGAATTTCCCTACGGGTGTTAAAAAAAGCGATTTAGCCTATACCTGATTATCCTGAGTGACTGGATCTGAACATAAGTGGATTTATCTCTTTGCTGATGACACTCTAATAGTCCATATTCCAAGATGACAATATCAGGAGTCATCAGGATCAGACCTGAACCCTATTAAGAATCTATGGGATGTGCTGGAGAAGAGTTAACACAATGGTCCCTGTATTCATCATCAATTCCAGACCAAAAATGAATACAACTATGGATTGAAATAAATATTGTGGCATGTAAATGATGCTACAATAAGTGAGTATTGTAATAAAAGCTAAAGGTGGTCTAATAAAATATTATGTGTGTGTGAGTTTTTCTGACTGTGTACTAGTAGTATGATGCTGATAACTGCTTGGTGTTTGCACAGGTGTCTGTAATATTTACAACACATGCCAACAATTTAATCTGACATTCCTGCAACTCAACATCACCGTCTTCTGTGGTGGCCTGTCGATGGTGGCTAGTGGTCGACTGTTCTGTGTGATGCTTTTTTTTTTTTTTTTTAATCATTTTTACAGTTGATAAACTGTATTTAACACTGTACCTAATGAGAGAAAATAACTCCGCTTAAATCGGCATTTATTCATTACTAATATGTTTGTGTGAGTGTTCTATTTCTGTGCTCTGCCTGCAGTGCACTTATGTGAAATGAAAAAATGGAGAACGTTTCCACGGCAGCCACAGTGACAGGGCTGTCTGCCACAGTCTATGCTGGTGCACTGGAGATGTGTCTGAATTCATTTATTTGTTTACAGGCCATGTGAAATACACAGCAACAAACACTATAAAACTAGTCATCCAGTACGGTTGCATCAAAATGGCAGTTAATCTGCTTGATGAATCAACCCAATGATTAATCCAGCTCTCACTAGTGGTGACCAAGTATGTCACTCATAATTTTGTAACATGTTGGTTTGGTGTTTGGCCACGTTGTAATGTTATAATGTTTCTGGGGTGTTTTGCACTGTGACCTGACCGACTCCACTGTACATAAGGTTAAACCACCGTCCTGGAGTACGTTGACTATGATTTGAGAAGTGGTAATGGTAGTGAAAATGCCACCACTATGACACTTCCACCATTTGTCCATTACAGTTCAAAGGTCACCAATTGGTAGGTTAACCTTTTATCGGGCCAGTGAGTATTTTTGGTTATTTCTGCATACATTACAAGGCAGTGACAGCAACAGTTACAGTGAGGACATAAACAGTGAGTGTACCTGCTTTGTTAGGTACCATGAAGTAATGGTATTAATGTAAGGAATGATGTTCAAAGGGATAATATAGATGTTGACAAGTGTCTGGATCAGCACTTATGTTGGTGTAATGTTCTAAAATACATGTTCCTTTCACCTTACGTGCATGTTTCTTGTATTTTTTTTATATTTACGTCCTGCTTTTTTTTTTTTTTGCCCCATATGGGTAAGGAACCAAATATGGTAACTTCATTAACCTTGATTTTCTATATGACAATACAAATTTTTGAAAAATTTCACAAAAGTAATAAAGTCTTGTTATGTCCTCCGATAACACACTAAGGTTGAATTTTGAATTTCAAAGTATTTTTATGAGTGCCCTCTAAAATTTTAATATTTTCATATTCTTTTTTTCCCCCCTCATGATTAAAATTGAATGTGCTCTAACCTGTCATATCAGATCTATTGTTATTATGTTATTGTGTTAAAGAACAATGTCCTCTGAGCTTCAACTGCACCTCGATAAAGACACATTTCAAAGACACAGCTTTTTATGTGTTGTTTTGTTTTGGATTTTAGGGGTTTTAGTCATTTTAATGTCATGACACCTCATATGTGCACATTCCACCAAAATAACTTCTCTCCCAGCACTATTTTACTATTCATCCCATCCGAGATCTAGCCAGAAAACCCAGGTAGCTTTTACTCCTATTCCACAACACTGCCAGTATGTGGGATCGATCTGGCTGCAGAAGAAATGCCCATTATATCTAAAGCTCCGTTCACACTGCAGGCAAAAATGGTCCGAATCTGACTTTTTGCCCAAATGAGAATAATATCTGTTTTTTTTTTTATGACAGTATGAACAGCACAAATCCATTTTTCTCAAATCAGACCCAGGCCACTTTCATATGTGCTCCTAATTCAGATAGATATATGATGTTGCATTATTTCGAATGTTATGTCATTGAAATGCGACAGATGTCACAATTCTGTGCTGGAGGAGGTGGGACGAGGCGAGATCTATATTTACTTCCCTAAACACACGGTGCTGCACGTTTGCGTTTATATTATAATGTGGAAAACCATTCAAAAAAAATCCGATTCCAGCAAAAAAATAGGAACTGAGCGTTAAGATCTGCAGTGTGAATGAAGCATTAATCACCTTCATTGCTCCAGAAGTGAGATGCTTTTATTGCCGACATTATTTGTACTTCAGTTATGCCAGTTTCCTGCAGCTGTGCCCGTGCATCTACCATAACCAGGTTCCTCAAAGGGCCCATCCAGGTTTCTGAAAGTAGGATGTGATGTTTACACAAAAGCATAAAAACAGGATACTTCAAAAACCCAACCACAACCCGGACACTGAAGTCCGTGTAAACGCACCTAAAGAGGAAACGGTGATCTTTGTGCCAAATATTTAACACTGCTTATGGGTTTTGTCTCAACTGATAACCACTGAAAACTGTAGTCGTCTCTATCTCTCAGAACCAGAATCTTGATGATCCACCGTCACGTCAAAGCAGGATCCTCCGATTCACAACTGTCTCTTTCCAGAAGGAAGAGCCTGAAGGTAAACTTCCCCCTCGGCTCTGCTCCGGCCAATCAGAACAGCCCACTCGAGGGACGGAGGAAACAGAGACGAATGCGGCATTATAAGGCTCTTCCTGTTTTCTTCCTCCCCCTTATCCACTCCTCCTCTCGACAAAGCTCTCCCACCCAACTCGTTTCCACTCTCCTCACTTTTTCTCTTCCCTTCTTTCTCTTTCACTTCCTGACTGCTTTTCCTCTCATAACTTTAGAGCGTCTTCCTTCCCCTTCTCCAACCCCCCCTCGTCTCATCCTGTCTGTCTCCGTCTCGCCTCCTCCTTCGATGCTCTTTCATCCCTATTTCTTCATCTTCCACCGTCTCATTCTGTCCGTACCTCGTCTGCTGTCATCTTTTTTTCCCTTCTTGTGTGAAGTGTCCCATATCCCCTCTTGCTCATCAGTAAGACAGGACAATGGGGCCCATCTTCTCCCCTGGCTTCCCTCCACTCATCAGAGTCCCTGCCAGATTCTTCCCCATGGCTGAGCATAAGACAAGCCCTCTCCTCCTGGGAACAAACCCTCTCCACCCGGGCCTCTCTAATGGTCTGGAGGGAGCCATGCGCCTCGCTGTCTATCCACTCCAATTAGAGAGATCTCCCTCTCTTTATCTTTTCATACCCGCATCTTTCTGTATGAGGCCAAGTCCTTTGGTTTATTCTCAAATTATACTTCTACTTTTTTCACTGTGGGCTACTTACTTTCCTTCTCTTTCTCTACTTAATCTTCCATCTCAGTCTCAGGTTTGTTTGGTTTTTTTTACCTTCCAATCTTTAACCCATAAAAACCCAAACATCCACCAGTGACCAAAAGCATCTACTGATCTAAAATGTTAAATAACTGTTGATCCACTGATCTTATCAATACAGGTGAATAATTCAGGTAAATACAGTTTGTCATCTTTTCACTGTCATCAGATATGACCCATTTGGACGTTCAGAGCCTCTGTAGTGAACGTGGAAACATTATCATTACCACATTGATTCACCAGTAAAACCCATGGAGTTTGATTAATGACAGCGGATGGAAATGATTGTATTTATGTTCGGTTAATGACATATTTGGCTGAAAAAGACGCTTTTTCTTCAGTTCTTCTTTGTTTTGATACACTAACCTTTGACTTTATTCCGAGCTTCTATGAACATCTACATGATCAGTGAATTAAATATAAGAAAATACAAAATTTACATTAAAAAATGCAAAATTCAGATGATAATAATATAATAAATGGTGACAAATCACTTAGGAGAAGTTAAATATAAAGAAAAACTTTATTTGGATGTTGCTGCAAAAATAAGATAAACTTTATATACAAAGCATTTTTTAAGCTTTTAACTCATTCCTGTCCCAATTTTATGATGCTATTTGTCACATTTATCAGTTTTAAATAATTTTAGAAAACCAAAAAATTAATTATGAGAAAAGAATCAAATAAACTTCACCTCCAGAAATTGTTTCTCTAACAGTAAACTAAAATCTTCTTCAACATTGTTTCATTGGTAAAAACCCATGTAGATTGACAAATGACACTTGTTTTTATGTTCAGATAATGATATATTTTGTTGAAAAATTCACTTTTTCCTAATTTTTTTCTGATTTGATCTAAGGACCTTTGAATGTACTCTGAGCATCAACATCTGTATGATCAGTGAATTAAATATAGCAAAATTACCAGATTTTCCACTTACAATGCCAAATGCAGAGGATTGTATTATAATAAATGGTGCTAAATCACTCGGGAAATGATCATTCAGTTCATTCAGTCAAACAGTTGTGGGTCTTTAAGGGTTAAATGGAGATTGCTAATTTGAATATATCACCTACAATAACTTTGATGCAGACTAGTGACATTAGGCATAATTGTCATGACAGTTAACAATAATAGAACTTTTAGGAATATCTACATGATGAATAAACTGAATAATAACTATAACTAGATAATACTATAATAAATGGTGATAAATCACTTGTGAAAGACAAAAAATAATTTGGAAGTTGTGACAAAAAGGGTTGTGAATCTTTAAGGGTTAAACTCAGGGGCCTCACTGGTTTAATTGGGGGGGACAGTATGCGGCACAAATCGATAGATGGAGGAGTTTACAGGAAACACACGAAAATGACTCACACATCGCATTCAGATGCATCTGCAGCTATTTTTCTGTGCCCACGTAAAAAGCATGTGAGTTACTGTCAGTCACACAGGAGCTGAGTAGGAACATTCAAGGCCAGTCAGCAAACCTTGTGACACTTCTGTTACAACATCTTCGCAGTGTGACACACAAACATGCTCGGTTTTTTTGGGGGCTTTTTTTGTTTTTGGTTTTTTTTTAACATAGCTTTTTCTTTTTTTTTTCACATTTCCTTTCTCACCCCACATGCCACTGCATCAAATGTATTCACAGTTGGGGTCAGGAGCGAAGCGGTGCTGAACAAAGACACTTCCAGTTAACTGTATATGAATGGACTTAATCAGATGGTGATTCAATTTCGGGGTATGCGGTGGTTCAACTCAGCTCTTTTGTGGCTTCGAGCTTTGATGATCTCAGCAAAAAATTATCAGGATGAAGAAAATTTCTGATACACTGTTCCTTCATTGGATTCAGGCAAAAGACGAAGGTTAAATCTAACACCCACAAGGCTTGAATGTCTCCTGGAAATGTAGTTAAAAGGGAACATGATATCTCCCTGGTGTCAGCATAGGTGTTGTTCTGCCTTAACATGGTTTGTATGATGTTAGGATGAAGACCACGCCCTGCTTTCAAACTGTAAAATCTGGGACGGGGGGGGCCTACACGCTGCTTTTTGCACTTGACTGCACCTCCAATTATGTAAATCACTGTATCACAGTAACAAATTTTATCCACCTTTGTACGACAGCACTTTCTAGTAGGATTGATTCCAGGATTTAATCAGAAAAACCACACAGGACTTAAGAAAAAACAAAGATTTCCTTTGCCTTGCAGCTAAGCTGGCACTAAACAGAGTAGTCGGTTAACACAAGCTGTAAATTTTGTAAGCAAGGTGAAAAAGATTAAACGGCATATAGAAAAGCCGAGAGAGAGAATGGTACCAGGATGATGAGCCGAGGATTAAATGAAAAAAGGGAAGGAGGGATGGAGGAAATACCAGACTGACAATGTGGGTCAGAGGGAGGTAATTGAGAACATATGGGTCAGATGTGACCCAAAAAAAAAATAAAAAAAATACTCACTAGGGGAGAGAATGAAAAATGAAAAAAAAAGTGCTGATGTTTGGTGTCATGGGAGTACTGGTGTGATTTGTGATATTTCCCCTCGTTCCTCGCTTACTCACTGTTACAGAGTTTCCAACACTGTCTGAGGTCATTTGGGGTTAGGGGAACTGTAGTATTACCTCACTCTGCTTTAATGCCCCTGCGAGGGACAGCTGCTACTCAGCACGGAAATAGACGATGTGGTAGGAAGAATATATCAAAGCATAAAAGCAAATATTAAAACAATGGGCAAGTCAAACCGGGAGTTAGTTACCTTGAAGCCAGCTGTATGTCCAGGACTGAGAATACTAGCGTCAGGATAAAGTGATGCTATTAATGCCTAATGCAATCAATTGTTCTCAAATGCCCTTCTTACATGCGCGTTATATGAGATGATATAATATACTGTATTGGCCTCTTATATCCAATCAATCGAGTGCTTTAAATAAAAACCACAGGCTGAATGATGATGGATAGAACAACGATGGAGAAACACCAACATCAAATATTTTAACTGTTTCAGAAATGGGTTAAAAGTTGATCTGAATCCAAGTCAAAGTAACAAATACTTAAGTCAACAAGTGGTGCCAGGCACAACAAACCCCGCCCCTCGCACATATTTCGCCCATTATAAATAAATGGGAAGATTTTAAAAATTCATAAAAAATTAGAACGTTGACCTACTGTTCCCAAAATGTAATGAGATCCATTTTGGGTCACTGGTAATTTATAAAGTCAATTTGGTATGAATTCAACCAATAGTTTTGCTGCTACAGACATGTAAAATTTCACCCATTGTATGTAAATGGGAAAAAAAAATTAATAAATTCATAAAAAATTTTTGCTTTCATTTACTTTTCCAAAAATGTAAGCAGATCTATTCTGGGTTACTGACAATCTAGAAACCAAATTTGGTATGAATTCAACCAATAGTTTTGCTGCTCAAGTGTAAACAAACAAACAAACCGAACCAATAAATTCACCTTAAAATGAACTGTTAAAAATAAATAAATAAATATTTTTTTTTTTAAATCCCTGTTTTTTATTTTTAGGTGTATCTATGTAAAAAGTTTACAAATCTTCCCGAAATGCACAATATTAGCTATTAGTCGCTAACCGAGCTAATAGTTTGTGTAACATGCTACTGGACAAATTAACTGTGAAAACTGGTTAAATCATCTGTCTCTGGGAGGAATGTTGGAATTAACATTGAAAATGACAAAGAATAAGGGCATCAACAGTAGTTTAAGACCCAAATGAAATATACCTGCCGTGAAAATAAATGAGATTCTTTTTCTTTATTAAAGGAAGATAACGTTAGCCTCATAACATTGTTGCCTAAGTCATATTTTTTAAGTCATAGCAAAATGAAGCTGCAAAAATATGACTTAAGCAATTCTGCTATGAGGCTAATGATATGATACAAGATGCGATATTATATGATACAATATACTTTATCATGCTTTCAGTTTTTACTGGGCTGAGGTAACTGCATTTGACATCCATATGAATGTACACGACTGAAATGGACTTCGAAAATACGATAGTTTTTTTCTTTCGAAACATATAATACAATACGAGATACACTGTGAGACAAGATGATACGATACACTTTATTGTACCTTTTAGGCTTTTTTTTGAATGATGTATCTGCATTAAACCTTCATATCACCGCTGTCAGATGGAAACCTCTTAAGTCCATTTTTGGTGTTTTTTTTTTTTTTTTTTTGTTCGTCATAAAACTATTCTATTAGTCAGTCTTCACGTTGTCCTGATGGTTTTAGAAATATTTAACCAATAAAAAGTGTTGAAATTGGCTTGTGACTACATCTCTTAACTTCATTCAGTTATTTAGAATATACATTGTTTTTCCAGTTTCCTGAAAAATAACCATTTTGGGCATAAGAGGTTTCCGCCCAAAAGCGACAGTATGTACATAATCAACTGAAATGTACCTTTTTGACAAATGTAAGAGGATTTTTTTTTTTTTTTAAAACAGTAAGACTGGAGAGGACAATACTTTATAATGATACACTATATTATGCCCTAGTTTTTTTATTGGGTGATTTATCTGCATTGAACCATCATATACTCAACTGCACTATACTTCTGACAAATATGAGTAATAATGTAATTGTCATAAAGATATAATACATTATGATATGACACACTTTATCGTGTCTTAATTTTTTTCTTTGGGTGATTTATCTGTATTGAATATCCACATGTACATACGCTGAATCAACGAAGTGCATTTAGCAAAAAAAAAAAAAAAAAAAAAATTAAAACCACTGAAATCTGTTCACAAGACACACCTACATCACATTAAGACTCCTCTGGTGAAATGTCAGAACAATGAAATAAAATCGATCATGCTTCACCATTACATTATCTAATTAAATAGCTTGGTGAACCCTGTGTTAAGCAGAAAGCTCCTGGGACACACCCATAACTTACATATGTTAATCTTATGCATGCAATCATGTGTGTGCAAGACAGAGACAGATCAGCAGACAGGAAGAGCTGCAGAGACTGATGAACCTCCAAAATAATTCTGTGCCATCAGGGTCAGCACATTCCCTCTGAGGCAGCTGCCAAAAGATGTGGGAGATCTCCATCCATTAGGAAGATTGGCTCTTAATTCTATAAGCTAAGGGCTGGAAGGGGATGTGGGAGTGTGACGCCTTGATGACAAGATGTGAGGTTGTGCCTGAGTGTGCATGTAGCGTCTGACCTTTCAATCCAATCTGCATTACTGACAAAGTGGACGAAGCTGTAAAGTATTTAGAAACACGAGGCGTGTAACCCCTCAGGGCTGCTGTTGGCTGACCTGTCACCGGTAATATTATCTCTCCTCTGCACTGATTTCACACCCATATGGATTCACATATGAGCCACTCCCTGTCCAGTCTGCACTTGAATCACACGTGGTCAGCCTGGCGTGATCCACAGATATAAAGTGGCCAGTGTGAGAAAATATAGTGCTCTTACAATAAGCGTGACTCATCCCTGTTCGGTGTGTAACGTTTTGTCTTTTAATTATCTTGCAAAGGCATTGCCATGGTGATGCCATGCAGACATCAGACAGACTCAGCCTATAGGCCTGTGACTCATCACTGTGTAGGAAAGAGACAAATAACCGTGTTCCACTCCCCACACCATTCCTCGTGGTTGAACATTAAAGAAAAGTCTGATCGGTTTGGTTTCTTTATTTGACTTGGCTTAATTGCCTAAACTTTGATCGCAGACTAATACTCATGACTAGAAATATTTTCTCAACACACCAGACCGTATCTGTTGACAAAGAGGGCGAGATGGATCCATTTCTCACACCACGCTGTCTGTTGCGTCGCGCCTCGCCCTTTCCGCTCCGTGCGTCTGTGCGCCACCGTCGCTCCCGGTAACAAAAGGCGTCGGTGACTCCGGTCTCTGCCACCGGTGTCAAGCGTGCCATATTATCAACCGAGCCGTTTGACTAAAGATTTTCAAAATAAAACCCGGCGTTCATCCATACTTTGCAAGCTCCTGTTCTAAAGACGGCTCGGGA
Organism: Apogon hyalosoma; assembly: GCA_037367295.1. Lineage (NCBI taxonomy): Eukaryota > Metazoa > Chordata > Actinopteri > Kurtiformes > Apogonidae > Apogon > Apogon hyalosoma. The sequence goes on along the minus strand of JAPQRP010000029.1, from coordinate 17,306,785 downwards.
GCGCATTTTTATTGCATTTTACTCGTGAAACATGCGCGTAATTTCATTTGGAGACACAAACAGACTGTGGCACACTTCTAAACGACTCAACTGTTCAAATACATTCATTTACAGAACAAACCAACATTATTAGAACTATACTCTTTATATAGCATGTGTGCAGCGCATGCTCCGTGCGCAATGTTCCATATCTTGGTTATTTTCATCCTTTTGTCTCAACTCAACCAAGAAACTCTGATGCGACCTTTTCAAGCTTTAATATTGAAGGTTCAGTGACTTCATTTCCGGCCCTTTCCTGTCCAATTCTTTGCGTCTTGACGCGCGTCTCCGCGCCTTGGCGCACATCAAAGCGCGGCATAGCATAATGCGCTGCATAGGTGGAAAGCATCCCACGCATTTGCATGTGTTTATTTAGACTTTAAACTTGCAAAACACGCGTAGTGCACAAGCTGTGAAGCTATTTTCCCACAGCAACTCATGTTCTCGTAATCGGTCAAGTTGCTCAATCGTGGTGCGCAAACGCTCCGCAATTGGCAACGCGGGGAGACAAGAGGGGCGACGCCTGCTGCTGGCCTCATTGTACTCACATAGATTCAACACATGAGACAGTTTCCACACAGGGGTATTATTCTAAACACATACTAACACGCCAGAGTCAGGTTTGAGCTGACTGCTTTCCATTCTGACACAACAAGTGTTACCTTCTTTCTTTGAGATGAATGGATGAATCCACATAACGCACAAAACACGGAGGATTTTACACTTTTCAGGTATTATTATTATCGTGGTGATTAAGTAACTTGATGCTTTTCATTCTGCGGATCATAAACCGTGTCTATAAAGTGGTGTTGGGCACTATCAGCCGCTGTCTGAGGCTGACACGCCCATATCCAGATGTCGCTCCAAAAGCCCCGAAACAAGTGACACTGGGAGATTTATCACTTCAAAAATGCAATCACACACAGGGAAAACGACTTTAAACGTTAAGAAAGACACAGTGAGTGGGATCGGTGCTTACTTTTCTGTCCGTCACCTCCTCCCCGACAGCCTCCACCACCCCGGAGCACTCCATTCCCGGGGTGACCGGCGGGGACGGCAGCCGGTCGTACAGCCCCTGCCGCGCCATCAGATCGGCGAAGTTGAGCCCGCATGCCTTGACTCTGACCTGGACCTCTCCAGCCTTCAGCACCGGCTTTCCCTTCTTCACCTGCAGCTTGACTTTATCGTAGCCTCCGTAGCCGGTGAGCACCAGTGCGCGGTAGGTGAACGCCTCCTCCTCGGGGACCTTCTCGGTCGTGGCCGCCGGGGTCGCCGCTGCCTCGGCGGCTGCTGCGGGTGCGGACTCGGTCTTGGGAGGCTCGGATTTGGGCTCCTCGGCGGGTTTGGTCTCTTGCTTCTGGTCCACGGCGTTTTGCTGCTGGGCAGGTGCGTCCTCTCCAGACATTGTGCAGGCAGATGTGAGACAGTGATGAGTCTAGAAAATGACTGAGAGGCTGGTGGTGCAGAAGTTGTCGTGGACCGGTTTGCTGTGGTGCTGCGTGTGCCTTTGAGCGTCTTTTTCAGCAGTCTTGCATGGAGACACAAACCCCGACAAAGTGGGCTGATCAGTGGCCAGTGGCTGTCAACGCCGCGCTCTTGACAGAGAGTGCGAGTGGGACGAGACAGAGGCAGGCTGGAAAACACGGAGAGCTGATAGAAGCCAGGGATTGGCGTGCGTGTGTGAGTGGGCATGGCTTTTTGGGGAGGGTTAAGATTTAAGCCAATATTGCATCAAGCAGTGATTTGCAAAAAAATACCCGTGAAGGCTTCCAGACAAAGTGGAAACCGTTTCTTTTAAAATACCTCCTTAATATTTGTTTATTCATGTACATTATTGCAGTCTTTCCCAAATGGGGGTCCTTGGAAGAAGCCCAGAGGGGAAACATGCATTAACCCATAAGACCCAGTGCTACTATTGTGGTGGTTCACAAATGAATTTTTTCTATATTTACTATTTCTGAAGTGAATTATCGCCATTTATTGTAATATTATTCTCTTTATTGTGTATCTCTTCAGTAAAAATCTGGTATTTTACTTTATTTCATTCACTGATTATGTAGATGTTCATAAAAGCTTAGAGAAAAATTCAAAGGTTATTATATCAGAAACAGAAATCTGAAGTAAAAGTGACTTTTTCAGCAAATATATCATTAACTGAACATAAGCCAAGCATCTCCATCCGCTGTCATTGATCCAACTCCATGGGTTTTACTGGTGAATCGATGTTGTAGAAGATGATGGTGTTTCCACGGTGACCATGAAAAGACGACAAACTGCATTTTACACAGTTATTCACATGTATTGATAGGATTAGTGGAACAGCAGGTATTTAATATTTTGCATCAGTAGACGGTTTTGGTCACCGGTGGATGTTTGGGTCTTTATGGGTTAAATAAGTCATCATGTACTGAATACAAAACAAAAAATAGAATTAATGCTGAAATATAAAACACAATAAATACAATCATATAACAGTTTTATTGTCAATCATCTTGTTTAAGCTTTGCAACATTTTTTAAACATTGGTTTTTTTTTTTATTTGTTTATTAGGTTTTTCTTACAAATAATGCAAACAGTAATAACAATGAACAATATAGAACTGTGCGTAAAAGAAAAGAGAGAGGAAAAAAAAAAGAATCCCTAAACAAAAATACAAAATAATCAAAGTAATCCCCTCAAAATAATCCCATTTGTCCTCATGAAGTTCAGTGTCACAGGCCCGACACAGTCTGTCAACTGTGAGGATGCAGGTTGTGCAGGTTGATAAAAGGTGCATGAGTCAGAATACACTAAGGATTCTGGAATGGGTCTAAAAAAGGGCCCTGTATACTGTAAAACTTTGCAGAAGTACGCTGAAGCGAGTTTCCGATTTTTTTTCCAGTTTTAAGGAGGACATAAGGTCAAGGAGCCACAGGGCAGGAGTAGAAGGGGCAGAGTCTGTCCATTTGAGCAGGACAGCACGTCTCGCCAGCAGGGAACAGGACGACAGGACCTGTTCCTTAGATGATGGTAAAGTCACCTGATCATCAGAGACCCCAGACAGAGCAACCAGAGGGTTAGATCTAAACGAATATTTAGGATCTTGGATAAGGCATGAGCTTTGGCAATATTTTAACAACATTTCTACTTATTATTATTCAAAATGAGTTTATTTGAGTAGCTAAGTAATTATTTTTGGTTGATGGAAGGTTCATTTATTAATTAATGACCAGTTAATGCATTTATTTTTTTTATCAGTGAAAGGGCATGTTTCAGTTGATATTTTGCTCACAAAATTTACTTTAAAAATTACTTTAAAGTTAAATATATGTTGTTTGTTTGCACAGTTTTGAAAATATAAACAGACATCTTTGGCACAGGAACAAATCTTGTCAAATTGTTTTCAATGAATAATGCTGATTAACCTGTATACATGCAGGAAAACACTGGAGTACTAGGAAGAAATCCAGGTGTGTTCATCTGATTTCTCATAGTCAGGTTACAGCTGATATCTGATAACACACATCAGATTACACTGTTTGCATGATCACTTGAATAATGTGATAAACTCCAGAAATCGGATAATGATCGGTGTAATAACGTTCGTGTAAACAAGCTCACTGACTCTACACAAGCTGTATTGATCATAAATTCAAATGATATACTTTTCAGTTCCAGATACCTGTTACTAAATGTTTTGTGGATTTGTAGATCCACTGTGATGCAAATGTGTAAATGAGAAGCTGAGGCATAATATTGTTAAAATTGCACTTCATTTTCTTTTATTTAAGAAATTTCAGGTTGTTCATCTTCAGGTTATTCACATTTTTCTGAAAGGATAATTTGTAAATGTAAATACTTTCATATGTAAATTTACTTTTTTTTTTTTTTAACCCATAAAGACCCAAACATCTATTGGCGACCAAAACCATTTACTGATATAAAACATTAAATACCTGTTGATCCATTAATCCTATCAATACATGTAAATAATTGATGTAAAATGCAGTTTGTTGTCTTGTCATGGTCATCAGATATGACCCATTTGGACATTCAGAGGCTCCGTAGTTACTATGGAAACACAGTCTTCTTCTACAACATAGATTCACCTGTAAAACCAGTGGAGTTGCATCAATGACAGTGGATGGAAACACTTGCTTTTATGTTCAGTTATTGATATATTTTACTGAAAATTCACTTTTTCTTCCTTTTACTCTGTCTCTGATATAATAACTCTCAACTTTAATTTGAACTTTAATGAAGATCTACATGATCAGTGAATTAAATATAGAACAATACCTGATTTTCACTTAAGAATACAAAATACTGAGTATAATATTAGAATAAATGGTGATAAATCACCTCCAAAAAGTTAAAAATAGAAGAGAAAATCATTTGGGAACTGCCACAAAAATAATACTGGGTCTTTATGGGTTAAGAAATATCTGGAGTTGTCATTATTTATCAGTTATTATACTATTATTTTACTGGTCTGGCCCACTTGAAATCATAAGGTATGTGGCCTATGAACTGAAATGAGTTTGAGATGTTGCAAATAAGGACACTCTTTTGCTTACATTTTATCAATAATCTTATTTATTTTGGTACAAATAAAAGAAAATATCATACACACCTTAGCAGAAGACTGCATTCACCTCTCAAATGTCATAAATGCACATTCGCAGATTTTATAGATTACATTTTTTAATATTTTTCCACCAAAAACTGGATTGCTGCTTCCTATTTAACACTAAGCTTTGTGCATTTGGGACAGTAGGAACCAGAGGAAATGTCTGTTTATGCTCTGTGTTCTATTGTAGGATTTGCAGGAACTTTCTGCCTACGTACGACTCATTGTTGTAACTTCCCTGCATCGGCAGCCCAGAAAATATGAGCTTGCACTGAAGTCATTTCAGTTCATGATTAAACGATATAACCTGCTCAGTATTATTCAGCTTTAGCAGAAGGAAACCGGAGCCAGAGGGCAGCATTATTCATCAAAAAAATGCTCACACGTGGGACAGGGGTGGGGAAAAAAAAAAAAAAAAAAAAAAAGGTTTAGTGTGAATATTTTTGGTAAGAAACAAGCTTTGCATCTTGTGTGATTGGAATCAGAGAATAAAAGCAAATTCACGGACATGACATACCCTTCAGTGTGCATCTGTACGTAAAGCTAAGAGATTCCAGAATCCACTTAGAGATATGTGACCACAGGAGGAGTGGTGAGACACCTTGTGGCTGTTAAGTTCCACTCAGCACTTCTGTGGCCAAAGTCAGCAAAGTCCCAATCAATATCCCACAGAGGCCTAATGATCTTGGATGTAGGCATTATTGAACTGCTGCTTTGACACAGGCCCAATGTTACAAGGCAGACTGTCTATTCTTTTCCTCCAACTGCACTGATCCACTCAGAATTTACATCAGTACACTGTGGGTGCTGGAGAGAGAGAGAGAGAGAGAAAGAGAGAGGGAGAGAGAGAGACAGAGAGAGACAGAGACAGACAGACAGACAGACAGACAGACAGACAGACAGACAGATAGATAGATAGATAGATAGATAGATAGATAGATA